>CM053600.1:179322239-179337338 GCA_028646575.1 Pseudocheirus occidentalis | reverse complement strand
GAATTGTTGATACTGTGAATATTGTACTGAATCTTGATTTGTAATGGAATAAACAGAGTGTTCACTAATACTGTGTAATCTGAATCTTAAAAGCTGTTCACAGTAGCATTCTCTCAGGAATCTACTGTTGATTGGCTTTACACCCTGATTGATTGATTTCTTAGAGGCCATAGGGAGCCAGAGAATCTTCTTAAGCCCAGAATTGCGCTTTAGAAATATCAATTAGGCAACTGTATGAAAGATGAATCAAAGAGGGGAAAAACTGAAAATAAGCACACCAAATGTGCTATTATAATATTTCAAGCCACAGTTGATGAAGGCCTTAACAAGGGAGATAGTTACAGAAGGAAAGGAGGGGATGAAAGGGAGAAATGCCGTGGAGAAGGAGTCAATGAGACTTGACACCAAATGCATATAGAGAGTGCGAGAGTGCAAGAGTGGGATTCTTCCAGGGTCAGAGGTAGCTGACCACCTTGAATATATGATTTCATTTTAACCTCATGACAACCCTGTTTGGAAGATGGTTATTACATTATTTCCACAGTTCTATAGATAGGAAATAAAGGCTCAAACAGGTTAAGCTACTTGCCTAGCTAGTGGTTCAAAGAAAACTATAAACCTGTATCTCTTTGATTCCAGTGACTGATCCAGTGAATGCCATCCTACCACTCTCTGTATAGAAAAGATGTGATGGAAAAGCCTTTATTTTGAGAAATGTTTCACTACAATATAACCTGCAAGGCTAATGCTAGTCTTTTCATTCTACTTAAATGAAATAAAGTAGGGGAGTAATATTTTCAAAGTGGGGTCTTTAGTGGAGCAAATATCTATTCTTTTTTCCTACTTAACTAACTGTTTGGCCCTTTGGGATGTTTTTAAGAAAAGACAAGGTCCTGGATAATGAAATTTATCTCTTCTTGACTGTAGCTTAGTAATTAATTTTTAAATGCATGGTCTTGGATGTAGACTTTGAATTCAGCCACTATCCAGCCATTTTCCAACCTTGGATTCAGACTTAATATTGGCGTGATGCCTGGCAACATTTGTTGGTTAGTATCTGATGTTTGGTACCTTCTATGTATGTCTTTCATTTCTACCTGTGTTTGACACACATCCGCCAAACTCCTACCTCATCAGCTTTGTTTTATAAAGAGTTTTGAAGTGAAGTGTCCTGGATACATCAATCCAGTAGACAGGTACTAAGTTAATATGTATAAGGAGAGACTCTTCAAGGAGCTTGTCATATGGAGTGGACCAGAAGTAGTATTTGAATTTTTCCTGAGCAATTCAATTGTACTCCAATTGAAAGATAAACTAGTAAAGGGAAGAAAATTTTTTTTCTTTGAATCTCTAGCACCCAGTACAGTGCCCTCAACATAGTCAAGACTGAAAAAAAATGCATTAAATCATTTAATTTAATTATATGTGGTCTTATAGGGACAAAGGCAGAATCATCATATGTATGTAGAAATTATAAACAACAGCAAAACAGATATATAAGGGGAAGGAATAATAAGATAAGAAAGTCTTGACAATAAAAATGTTCTCTTTATAGAGTGAACAAACTGTTGGTTATGGAGTTTGATTTTTATCTGGCTATGTTCTAAAATATATTACTTAGAAACTGCTAAGTGAGCA
Source organism: Pseudocheirus occidentalis (assembly GCA_028646575.1). NCBI lineage: Eukaryota > Metazoa > Chordata > Mammalia > Diprotodontia > Pseudocheiridae > Pseudocheirus > Pseudocheirus occidentalis. The sequence goes on along the minus strand of CM053600.1, from coordinate 179,335,700 downwards.
TCTAGAAAAATGAATAAATGAAAAAGAGCACTTATTAAATACTTATCATGTAGCAGGCACCGTGCTAAGTACTATGTATAAAATACAAACAAGCTAGCCTCTGATCTTAAAACATTCTAATGAGGGAAACAGTGATCCAAAAAAAGGAATCAGAATACTTTAATTAAGAATAAGTCCTGGCAAATGAATTTTATTCTTGGATGACAAAGAATATGGTAGATATATCTGACCTAGATTTCTTCAAAATGATAAAATATCTCATTCTTTTAGAAAAGATGGAGAGATGTGAACTAGATATTAGATAGATGGACAGATGGATGGATGGATAGATAGATAGATAGATAGATAGATAGATAACATGGATGGGTGGATGGGTGGATGGATGGATGATAGATAGATAGATAGATAGATAGGGTATTTAGATGTACTTAATAAGTACCAAGAACTGTGCTAACCACCCGAGATACAAACACAATCAAGTAAGATGGTGCTCACCATCAAAGAGGTAACATTCTGATAGGGAAAGATAATATTTAAAGTCAAAATAAAGGGGGAATTGCAAAGACAGGTTGCCTTTCCTGTACAATGCTGTAGATGAAAAGGAAGAGAGTTCAGAATGTGAAGACAGAGTAAGACAAATAATGCAGGGAGTAAAGAGTTGCTCTCTAGACAAATGTAGGACTGCTAATGGAAGGGAGAGACTTCCTAACTATGAGAGTTTTCCAAAGATAGAATGAGGTGCCTTGAGGAAATGAGTTTCTCCCCAATGGAGGCCTTAAAGTAAAGAGTGGACATAGGGTTGCAGTACGGACCTTTCTGGATTCATTCCCCTCCCACCCAACTGAGACTATGTCTCTGGGATGTTGGGATCCAGTAAATGAGTATTCACTAGACCTTGCCCAGAACCACTTTCTAGCTATTTCCAAGCCCTGCTGCGTCTGACCCTCTCTCTGGCTCTTACTCCTGTCTTTTGCCATGTAAGCTCCTTAAGGGCAACAATGGTCTTACTTGCTCATCTTTTACACACACCACCTACCACAGCGCCTGACACATGGTAAACGTTGATTAATTTTGTGTCTGGATAAGAATAGATGGTAATTTTGAATGCTAAAATTCTATGAGACAGGGACACTGTTCCTTTCAAAATTTTCAAGTCTAGTGGAAACAAAAAGGCATCATAATCCTCCTGTAAGTGATGAGCTACGGGGAGCAAGGAATGATTCCAAGCCAAGTTAATTATGATGGATGCTTCTATAGCAAACATTAGGAATTATTATTAATAATAATGGATGGTAATGGTTTGTTTATTAACATGTCCATAATTAACAATATTTTTCTCTCTTGCAATATTATCACTATTTTCATTCTGAGTTTATATGACATAATTTACATGCTAATGTTATGTTGCTGTTGGTTTTTTTAAATCAGTTATGGAATCAGTACTCAAGCACAGGGGATAGAGAGGGGAAGAAATGTCATTGCAATTCCTGTTCCTCTGGTTTATGAAACACTAATGACATCTAAAGATAATTTAGAGGGAGGAATAAAGTGAACATTTTAAAGTGTGCAACATTTTAATTTTGGACTTTTTTGAAAAATGAATCATATTATGAACATAAAGGTGAAAAACAAATTTCAGAGTCAATAAATATCCACCTCGAACTATTTCATTCCATTTGGATGGATGGTCTGAGTGTGAATGTAGAAGCAGCTATGTTCTCTGTCCTTATAGATTCATTATGATTTTCTCACCATTGAGATGTGATTAATGGTAATATTGAAGTCAGAGGTTCAATTGCTCTCCTGTTGAATCTACATAAGGGATGTTTTTCCCAAGCACAGTAAGAATTATTTTCTTACGTTTACAGGCTAATAAAGTGCTAAACAAATAAAAATTGGTGTGTTTAAGGCTGTTTCCATCTCAGTTCGTATACCACTGATGTAGAGGTATAAAGAGGAAAGGCAGCTGGCAGCTGGAGTCAGAGAACTAGGATTGTGACTAATTCCCAGGTACCACCCTATATTAGAATGAGCACTGATAGGCTGGAGAGAGTCCAGAGGAGGTAGCCTATGCTGATGAAGGGCCTCAAGTTCATGCTCTATAGGTTTTGATTGAAGGATCAGCGACAGTTTGAAGAAGAAAAAGTTTAAGGTAGATACAACAATTGTCTTCTAAAGTCCTGTCAAGTAGAAGAATTGCCTTGCTTTGTCCCATGGGACAGAACAAGGTAGAGATTTTGGCAAGGAATATTTTGCCTTGATGTAAGGAAAGCCACCTTTCCCAGTGAGAGCTATCCAAAAATGGAGGGTTTACCCTCACTGGAAGTTTGAGAAGACATTCTTGTTCAGCTATGGGGTAAACTAGACAGAGGTATGAGCCACTGAGGTATGAAGGTATGCAAAGTTGGGATCTTAGTTCAAATCCTACCTTTGCTCCTTGGACAAGTTCATTAACCTCCCTGGTTTAAGTTCTCAGATTAATAAAATGAAAATGTAGGATTTTATTCTGGTTCTAGAACCCATGACTCCAAGCAAATCCTTTGGACAGTAATCCTTAAGTTTAGGTGCAGGGTTGCCAGGTAACAATTTTCCAATGAACCATTGGGCTTATGTATTTATTCAGCTACTGGGAAATGGGCAGTATAGTGTAGAGGGAAAACATAGAGTTTGAAGTTGGAATAATTAGATTCAAAACCTGGTTTAGCTACTTCCTACCTTTGACCAAGGCCAAATTGCTAGCCCCTTTCTAAGCCTCCCCTATAAGGTGAAGAAATCAGCCTGGATGGTTTCTAGGGGTCTTTCTGTTTCTAAGATTCTGTGAGATGGGGATAGACCCCTTCCTTTCTCTGGAACACTAGGGTCTATAGGATTGTAGAAGGTGACTTTTTCAGTGACTCTTTTTCCTGCCCATATATCTCCAGTCTGAGATAGAGGCCCTCAATCAAAGGGTGGAAAGTCTTTGAGAGGGGTTCTCCTCCCAGAGGAACAGAGGAGAGGCAAAGAGGCCTTCGGCACCACCAAACTGTCATGACTGAAAAAACTCCTCTCAGATACCTACAGACTTCAAGGGGAACAACTCCAAAAGAAGGAAGAACTCAAAGAGAATAAAATCTCTATACTGTAAAGCAGAACAACTGCCTCGCTACTTACGTGATGTATTCATAAAAGTACAAAGTTATGCTTGTCTTTGAGCAAGCAAAATAAACACACAGAGAAAAATAAAAATTTTGCCTCATGTGTCGAGAGAGGAAGAAAGCAGGAACTTTCAAGTCTCCATAAGAATATGTAGTTATTTAAGAAATGCAATTGAACTACAAGAATGGTTTCTAATATTGCTTGTTTCTGTCAAAAGTTGGTTCACCTGCCACTTTCCACTTGAAATCTTTCCTGATCCCACCCCCTCAAGGCAGTGCCTTTTCCTTTCAAAATGCAAACACACATACGTACACACATGTGTACACACATACAAATATACATGCATGCATATATCAACAGAGACCTGTGTATGGATCTCATTCCCCCTACTTAACTGTAACTTCTTTGAGGACCAGAAATGTTCATTATATCCTAGAGCCTTGGATCCAGGGGTATGTATGTACCTCCTTTGAGAGCAAGAGCTAACAAGCTCACTTTTAACTTAGTAACAATAGTACCTACAACAATATTTATTGGTTGATTAATTGCAGACAATAAGGGCTTAATAATATTTTTCATTGAATTTTCTTGAATTAATCTTCACAATGCACCTGTAAGAGATTTTTTAAAGCCATTATTACCTACCATAAGTTTTACTACCCTGCCCTAAGCATAGTATGTATTTGAATGTATAAAAGAAACAAAAGTAGACTTGCTCAAAGGTAAACAGCTGGTTATTGTCAGAGTTAAGGCCAGACTACCCTGCAGAGTGACCTACATAATAATACATTGCCTCTCCGTAAAGGCAGGCTATAGATTTCCTTTAGGATCAGAATCCAAAATTCTCTTATCCACAATTTACAGTTTAGACACATCACGGCACAAGCAAAGTGACAAACAGGAAATCTGTGTAACATGAAATTCCAGAAGCTGAATGCCTTGTAAGAAGAGCAGATATATTGAACAATTTTTAAGGAAAAAAAAACAGATGCAATCTTCCCCAAATCAAGTTGAGAACCTTACAAAGGTGTCACTTTCTCCCCCAACACATCAGAGGCTTCAGAATGGTTAACAATGAACTCCTTACAGATGGACAGCCCTTTACTAGAGTAGCAAAAAATAAAAATGGCCCATATCTGGATCCCTAGGGATGTCCTGACCTGATAACTATGGGAGGGAGACCTACATAGAATAATAATGGAGAACCATTACAAAGATAATTACAAAGCCAATCTGCCGCCAGAAGGGTTAGACCTTAGTTTCTCAATTTATAAACCAACAGTTCTTGATCCGTGGATAAAAAAGTAGGCCGAGTTCACAGATACCATAACCCCAACATCTGCCTGCCATATAAAGATAATGATTTGGTATTAATTAATTTCAATAGTGCAGTTACCATAGATTTAGTCATCAGAAGATTGGAACATCCCCAGCCTTTCCTGTGTCATTTTACTTAACATTTTAATTACAAGTGTTTCTAGGTATGTGGTTTAGAAGGGCTATTAATGTAAGAAGGGGAAAAAAATTCTAATTTAGAGAGTTGAGGTTTTACACAGAGTACATCCAACTTGGGATAAGAAAGCATGCTTTTGCCCCTGCCTCTCATCTGATACTTGGGACTTTTATGGTGCTGATAACAGATTAATGGGCCTTATTTAAAAACCATTAGAGATGCAGCTAGGTGGTGCCACACAGTGTCCACCCTAGAGTCAGGAGGACCTGAGTTCAAAGTTGGCCTCACACACTTGCTAGCTGTGCAACCCTGGGCAAGTCACTCAACCTCAATTGCCTTCCCAAAAAATAAATTAAATAAAAACCACTAGAGAAGCAGTATAGCAGAAGGGATAGGATGCTTGATTTCAAATCTGAGTAAACCTGAGTTGAAATCCCACCTTAGCTTTTTATTTGCTGTGAGACCCTGGACACGTCATCTAATCTCTGTGCCTTGGCTTTATCACCTGTAAAATAAGGAGGCAAACCCTGAAGACCTGTGGGTCTCTAAAGCTATGATTTTATGACCCAATGCAGAGTTTCCATCAAAGAGATTTTAAACAGACACTGGCTAACAACAGTAACAACAATAATGTTTTTCTATGGTGCTTGACATACAGGTCAGAAAACACTTTGCTCACAGCACCCCTAGGAGGTACATACAGAAGCATCAGCACCCAGTCCTTTTATAGGAGAGGAAACAGGCTCCATGCCCTGCATGAGGTCATACAGCCAGCCAAGCCATCAGAGAAAAAAGATGGACCCAGACCAGATGAGAGCCCTGGGTCCATCGCAGCATGCTAAAACTGGCAAGTGGAGTGGGTCTACATTGAATAAAATCCTCCATTTTTCTTCAGCCTCCCATGGAACTTTCCATTCTTATCATCGTAAGATAGCCAACGCCAACTCCCTCCTGCTATCCCTGACACCAGATCAAAAAATCTTTTTTCCCCCTTTCCTACTTTTGGGCAAAAAACAGTAACAACAAAGCATTTGATTTCTGAATTTGGAGTTACATGACCTGGATACAAATCCTGCCTCGGCCACTTACTCTGTAATCTTGGGCTTAAGTTCCCTTAATTTCCCCAGACGTCACTTTCTTCATCTGTACAATGAGTGAATGTAGTTAGACAGACTCTGAGGGCCCTGCTAGCTATGAAATCTGACATCTCGTAACCCTGAAGCATCCACGATCTTTGCTTTCTTTTATGTATTAAATATAGATGTGTATATACACATATATGTGCATCACATGTGTATATACATGTGTGCACATGTGTGCATAAATGCATATATTATGTGTCTATATACATGTGAGTCTATTACACTCTGCTTTTTCTTTCATTTCTTACCATAAATGACTAGACACGAATGATTTGAACCAACTGTTATTTAAGTGAAACGCTGCCTACTCGCAACTTACAAGATAATTTCTTTGAACCCAAAGTTCTGGATGGAGCTCAGTGAACAGATATCCAGGTGGAGTAAACTTGAGATCTCCCTGAGGCTGTCTTGTAGATTCTGCTGATTTAACAGTGCCCTCCAATTACCATACTTCCAGGTAATTTTCTTATGTGATTTGATCAGGTATGTTATGCAGGCCTCCTCTTATGCCAGGAGGTCAGAGAATCTTAGATTGTCTTTCTGAGCCCAGACAGGAAGGTTAGAGGGTTTGGATTATAAAAAACATTGCACATTTTACTCTAACTTTTTTTTGCTGTATCTCTACATTTTTGTGTTCCAGTTCCACCATTTTATTTTTTTTAAGTGTTCACTGCTTTATTAACATTTTCCATCACCCACCCCTTCTTGGAATCCCTGATTCCCTTCATGACTTTGCTCAAACACCACCTTCTATATAAATCTGGATCCTTTGGCATGCACACAGACACACAAACACACAGACAGACAGACATACCACACACACACACACACACACACACACACACACCCCTCTCTAGCCTGGAGTCAGGAAGACTCATCTTCCTGAGTTCAAATATGACCTCAGACACTCACCAGCTGTGTGATCCTGGGCAAGTCACTGAATCCTGTTTGTTCCTCATCCATGTCAGCTTTCTCCAAAGTGAGACAATGTGGAGCCAAGTCCTGAATAATCTGCCTGGCCCAGTCTAGCAGTAACAGACATGAGAAATTGTGTCCACATTGACCAAGCCACCAATGGAAGAGAATTTAGCGTAGGCAAATGCTATTTAGAAACTACTTTGCATCTCCTCTCCCCAGAAATTGAGATGACATAGAGGAGAATATACCCCCAAGAAAACAGAAGGGAAAAGTTTATTGCTTTTGTTCTTGCTATATCATTACAATAAGTAGCCTTTTGTAAAAGCTAATTGATGTTGACTGTTTAAATGAAAATGGGTGCTAGTCATTGGTGGCTACCAGTAATGGGAACACACCACAACTAGGGCTCAGGTTACCCCTACCTCTACAAGGGTACCCCTAGGATGCTGAGGGTACAATATACTCAGTCTTGCTCTGGGAGAGCAAGTGCAAAGACAATTGTTAATAAAGTAAAGATCTGCAGGTTTAGTACTTATATTGTCCTGGCAGGTGTTTTTACCGCCTACTATAACCACAGAATACCCTCTTAATTATCCCTAGATAGCTTCGAATGTGAGTTATTAGAGAGAAAGCAGATGAGACAAGAAGATATATAAGCCACTTTTCCTTATTCCCAGGCCAGGGTCCCTTCTAGAGTACCATGTCTCCTGCATGAGACCTGTGTTAATCAGATTTCCACTTTAAAAAGGACCCAACCTTGATTGAATTTTAGGTTGTATAGAAAGAGCCTATGAATCTACCCTTACTTAGTTCAGAGCTTTTTTTAACGACATAATTCAGGTCTGAGGATGAAGAATGCTATTGCTTATATGTGTTATGAGCACAGAAAATTTATTGTTCAATTAAATTTTATAAACAAGTGTATATTACCGCTTTTATCCTTAAAAATTAATAAAATTTAACACAGCCTATAGGAACAATTTTAACCTTCAAAAGGAAAATGAATCCTCAGTGACTCCAAGTTCATAACTGAAATGCAATTTAGGGTTGTAGTCAAAGCAGATTAAGCATATATTTACATTGCACAGTCCCCAAACCAACATAATTCTAGCTCAATGGCAGCATGTTGTATAGTAGAAAGAAATGAGGCTGAGAGTCAGGAGACCTGAGTTTCAGTCCCAAGCTCCTCTTCTTAGGAGCACTAGGCACATCACATGATATCTCTGACATTTTAGGTTCAAAACAATACCCATCTGTAAAATGGAGCCTTCATTCACATCCTTATCCTGCAATTCCTCATGACATGAGCCAGATCAAGGTTCCTAAAGGTTAGGATATTTGAGTGCCTGATTTTTTTGCTACAATGACAGGAATAAAGAACAAATGGATAAAAAGAACAAATGAAGAAAACGGAAGAGAAAAAAGAACAAATGAACAAATAAAGGGGAAAAAACTTGGGGGAGCTTTGTATGGCCTTCCTCAAGCTGGAAGTTTTATGTGCCAGCAAATAACTGGACTGAGGACCTGCTGCCTGAGGGTTACCATAATAAATTTGGGAGAGGCTCATTAACAAAATATTTAGCTGACATATGATGGTTTGTTTTATTTTGTTTAGCCACACAGGAACACATTTAGATTAATTTCCAAAGAGCAGAGGGATAGAAACTTTCATTGACAGATGATGAATTAAGGATATTTGAATCATTGAAGTAAAAGAGTTATATTGATACCTGTACGGTCTGCCTTGCAAGATTCTTTTAAGACTAAGTACTATAGAGTCCTTACAACTCTATGATCAACGGGAGGTATTTGGGGAATAATCACAATTATGTGGGATATGGCTTCAAGCCCTGTATGGTGCGTTCTATCCCAACAGACTAAGCAAGAGCAAGTCAAATAGCAAAACTTTTAATTAGGACATAATAGCAAAGTAGGCAACACAGAAAACAAGCAATGAAAATCGTTCTGTTTTCCTGTATCCCTAATAGAAAGGGGAATAATAATTACAAACTTCTATAAAAGGAGGGGGCAATTGCTCCTCAGAAAACTCACCCTCTGACATGAGGAAAAGTTGCATCCCAGCTAAAACATCACTCATTGAATGGTTGAATCACCCTCTCCTGCAGCTCCCAGATCTGCCTTGGCAGCTTCAATCACACCCATTTTCACAGCTTTGGTATCTAGTATTTATCTGCTGAAGCCCTGCCTTATGTTCCTGAAGCTTCTAAGGTGGGCTTCTCTGCCATCCCCTCAAGTTAAAGTCTGTTGAGATGTTGATACCCTCTGCTGTGACTGCATTCTGTCAAAGCTGCCACCATCTGCTAAAGCTTTTTCTTCTTGAGGGGGAGAAGAGTCTCCTTTGAGGAGAATTCCCTGGTCAAACACACCTCTAGGGTTAATCAAGACACTTACAGCTCTTCTGTTAGAAATAATGTATCAACACGCTGAAGAGATTTCCCAAAGAGGGTTAGGGTTGCCTGAGACCCCAAAATACCAACCTGCTGGGTCCTGTGGAAAGAATTGCATTCAACTCTTCTCAGCCAAAGAAAAACAAAGTTTATTGAAAGTTCAAGTTTGCCATATGGGGCAGACTCTTAAGGAGCCAGTCTATGCTAGGTTGTTCTATGGAGCTTGCACACAGTAAGTCTGTGCTAAGCTATTCTATGGCACTCTCACACATATGGAGGGAAGATGGGGTCTTATATACAGAGGAATCTAGGGGTGGTCTGGAGGAGGAGATTCAGGAGGAGTCAATGAGGGCAATGCAAGAGTGAATAGATACTTTGATAGGCTCAAGGGTGGGAAGTAGATGGCCAGGCTAGTAACAGAGGTTTGGGCCCAGACACAATGAAATACTTATAGCTTCTGCAAATGCCTCATCAAGTGGGAAGATTCAATCCGACTTCAAGGGGTTTCCCAGACCATGTACCTCAAAGATTCAAGGAGAGCTCAAGGGGGGTCCCAGAGCCTGCACCTCATCAATGCCAGGTCAAGACACAAAAGAACTCAGCACATGGCTGTCCAGAACTTTGTACTTGGGCTGTTATGTCCCACCCCTTTCAAAACCCAAAGAGCCAGTCTTCACTCCTCCCTGGAGGGCAAGTCAATTACTTTGTTCTCTTCCTTATTCCAACATCAACCTCATACTATCCACACAATTCCTTTTGAATCTTTTGATGCTGAAGATGAACATAAGTTCCACTTTTTATCTGCCCTTTTAACTCCAATAATGCCCTCAAGAGGTAACCCTTTGGCCATCAACATTTCCCAGAAGCTCATTTTGATAAGCATCTAGAATTATCACAATTATGTGGCTATGACTTCAAGTCTGGCAAGGGAGAGGTAAAGACGGTAACCTTCATTCTACATTCCTACCCCCTACATTCTGGAGAAACCTGCTTAAAGAACAAACTTTTGCCTTATATTTAACTCCACTTAAGATTGAATTGAATCTCTGATGTTGCTTGTTGTAGTAACTTAACCTTAACCTGGGTTGATTGGATAAAAGACATTTGGGGGGCGCCCCTCCCATTTCCACACCTATTCAGACTAATCCTATCACCTGAAAATTACTTTCATATTGTAGGGAATAAGTATTGCGGAGGGGCTGAGGTAACTCTTCCCCACCTCCTCATCAAAACATCTACCAATTGAGATTGTTATGATGAAATGTCAGGCCAATCAGAAGACACAAGGCTGGAGATTTTGCTTTGTCATCTTGCTAATTGGTATAAAAGACCCTATCAACCCTCCTTCAGGGTCCTTGGTCATTCAGAATCCATTGACCTAATTTATTGGTTACTACTAACCTAATTCATAAATTGATCATGCCTAGAACCCTCTCACTTTACCTTAATTCCAATCATGACAATACACATACATGTAACACATGTGTACATATGTATCTACACATTTACAAATATGTGTGATTACATAGACATATATTCTCCTTCCCTCTCAAAGATTCAATGCACTGACTGCAAGATACCGTATGAGTCTGAATCGTTATAATGGACCTTCACACACCCTAATAGTGACTTATTAGTATTAAGGTATGATCAGAATTATTTCACTCTATTAGGGTACTCTGTAACACTGAAAGCCCTTGTACATGAAAGAATGTGGATCAGGACAACTGTAAAGTAAATTGAGTGAATGACCAGTTTTCTTTTACAAAGAATGGCTGTGTCTTGTGAACCTGCCATGCTGAGATAAGTCTGGTAAGCTTTGCCTTTGCAACTTGACCTGCCACTGTGGTTGCTTGAATCCCAGAAAGCTCATCCTACCTCTTGGAGATTAGCAGTCACACCGGCTGACCGGCAGCTAGTAAACAAAGCTATTTCACCACAAGGTCTGACCTGGATGTGTCTGGCAAATGGAGTTCAGAAATGTCTACTTGGAAAAATTGTATCTCTTCTTGCACCGTGGAGCTCACTAGGAAAGGTGGTGGTTGTCTTCTGCTCAAGAGAAGAAGCTGATTTTGCATTTGAGCATTGAAACAGTTTTGCTCTGGATCAGTTAATATCTTCACATTTAGGAAGCCATCGAAATGTCCCCTTGGTTCTGTCATTTCACCTATCAGCCCAGTAAATAAACGTTGAATGGTTGATAATACGGTTTTACTGAAATTAAAATGATGCTATCCAGTGAACGGCTGTAGAGAAGAATTGGCTGTTTGCTATAATGACCATGATGTTATGGAAGATCACATTATGACAACACACTTGGTATTAATGATGATAGTCCAGGACATTGATATAGCAAATGCTGAGCTGATAAAGAGCTGGACATGGAGTCAGGAAGTTAATGCTGCTGTTGCTGCTGTTAAGCTGCTAGGTGGCACCAAAGTGCATAGAGTGCTGGGCTGAGCCTGGAGTCAGAAAAACTCATCTTTCTGAGTTCAAATCTAGTCACATACATTTACTGACGGTGTAGCCCTGGGCAAATCACTTAACCCTTTTTGCCTCAGTTTCTTCATCTGTAAAAAGGGCCACAAAAGGAAATGGCAAACCACGCCAGCATCTTTGCCAAGAAAACCCCAAATGGGGTCACAAAGAGTTGGATACAACTGGAAAATAACCAAACTGAGTTAGGAAAAACTGAGTTCAAATCTTAGGTTTTCTCTCTTAAAAGGTTGTGTCTCTTTGGGAAGTTGCCACTTGGAGCCTCCATTCCTAGCAACCTCTCCCTCACAGGCTTGTGCAACAAGTAATTTGTAAATAGGAAGACTAAAGAAATGCAGGTAATTGTTATTACTAGTCTTATTGTCATTTGGTCAATTTTGTCATTGAATTGTCATGAATGTGAAGCTATCAAAGAATAAGCACATACACCTCTGGGTGTAATCTAGGCAAGTTAACACACACATACACACACACACACACACACGAAACAGGACAAGGGAGCTGCTCTAACGGATGGACAGTCCTGATGCTGCTGGTCAGTATTGACGATGCCCAGAGCAGTGATGTCTCCAAATCAGAGTCATTTATTTGTCTGTGATTTATCTGGAGGGACAGAATGGTATGTCTGTGCTATACTGCCCAATTTATTAAGCTTTTATGTGATCTGCTATCCCAGTCTGGGCAAGCAGAGATGGGCAGGGAAGGGTGTTTTGTTTTTGTTCTGGTATATTCAAATGAACTCCAAGGGGTCATTTGAAAAGTGAGAAATTTAGGCATGATCAAGACAAAATATCTGATTGATTGAATTGTTTTGTCTTCTCGACATCATAAAGACAGAGCCAAAGGAAAGCTGAAAGATGTTACAGGTTTATTAGCAATCCACTTTTTTCAATCTCACAGATGCTATGAGTAGAGTAATAATCATTTTGAAGAGTGACAGAGTTCAGTTTAAAAAGACAAACAAACAGATTTTTATTGTGTAGTGATGTGATATGTCCCAAACTCCCATTTTTCTGGTAGTTTATTTATTTTTGATATTATCTAATTTCTAAATATTATTATTCTGAATTAAGATGTTATTTAACTGTCTATACGTTCTGTCCCCAGAAGATACAAGTCCCTCTTTGCATTTGTCTCTGTATCCTCGCTAGTGCTCAAAACATACTAGACAGAGAGAACATTAATTAAGTGCTTGCTGTGTACAAATACAATGATATAACAATATGCAAGCAAGGCAGTCCCTTGTTCTCAATGGGGGTAGGGGAGAGAAAACACATAAAGGGGACATGAAAAAAGGGAGAGGGAGGTTCTTGTGACAGGGTGCCAAAGTGTGGAGACCTCTGGGAAACAGTGTGGAGTCTCCCCAAGATAAGGCCAAAGTTAACCTATCAGCACCAGCAGTCCTGGAGTAGATCCCTGGGTAGAGGGAGAGGGGAAGGGGAGATGAAGGTGACAGTTAGGATATAGACAGCAGAGTGAGGAGATATTTTAAAGTCTCTATAGTGTCATTATGTGGAGACACCCTCTGGTAAATTATACTGAGACCCTCCCATCACATACCATTCTACAATAATATAATGCAAAATATACTATAATGTGTTATAGCTTGTACATGTCCACCATGAGCCTCTCTGGAAATTTAGCAATCAGAGGTAGGAGCTGCCTCCAGCATATCCTCGTTTCCAGAGTCAAGAAGATGTAGTTCCTGAGATATCTATAACATAGAAAGTCAGACTGACTTAGGAAGTCCCAGATTCAGGGTGACCAGGGTTCCCCTTGGAGAAAACTGATGTTTGCAGAGGACAAGGACCTGGGAGGTGTTCATCCCTGAGGACTGGAGGAGAACCTGTAAGCTTTCAGCTCCTGAATCTAGGTGACTGTCTGGCAGATTCAGGAGGGAGCTGGGACC
>CM053600.1:179297365-179313715 GCA_028646575.1 Pseudocheirus occidentalis | reverse complement strand
ATGACATGGTGATGACTTGCAGAGTGGCTGAAGGCGAGGCCTCCTTGACAAAGAGCTGGTTGATGGAATGTAGATGGCACCGCAGCTCAGAAAATCAGAAATCGCTCCACTTGGGCGTAATTTTAGGGTGGTGGTCTGGATAGAGGAACTCCAAGTGTTGGATATAGAGATTAGCTTGCTGTCTGTATTACTTTCTTTCCATGATAGTTCTCATGTTTAAGCCTTTGCTGTATTTAAGGACACAAACTTGGTTGTGGATAACATACCTTAAGATAGATCTTAAGAGATAACATGGATCTTAAAGCTTAGGGGCTTCTGGGTCCAATTCCCTCATTTTTCAGATGATAAAAATGAGACTCACAGAGGTTAAAGGATTTGACTCTCTCTATATATTATATGTATGTATATAGTCATATATAGATAAGCATTAATCTTCTCTATAAGCTAAACATGCCTGTTTCCCTCAGTTGCTTATATATTGCAGAGAAGGTTCTTGTTTCAGGTGAAGGTTGTACTAGAAGACCTCTGAGGACCCTTCCTGCTCTGGGATTCTGGGTTTGGGGGATATTGTAAAAAGATAAGTGACCTTGGAGTCAGAAGTCCTGGGTTGGAGTCCTGGCTCTGGCATTTACTGTGTGACCTTGGGTGGGTCACTTAACTCCTCTCTAAACCTATTTCTTCAACTATAAAATGAAGATAATGATACTTCCTATGATTGCTTCCTAGTGCTAATGTGAGGAAAATGCCTTGTTAGGTTTTATGTGCCATTTATTTATTGTAATTAAATAACACTAATAAACCAGAAGTAGAAAGGGTAGTCATAATTTATACACTAGAGTTTGACCTGGAATGCTCCTGGATGTGAAAACTCTATTAAGACAGCTTGGTACCTTCCTTGCAAATTGTGTTATCTGTGGGGCATTGAGAAGTTAAGTTGTTTTCCTAGGACCACAGAATCAGTACGTGTCAGATCTAGGACCTTCCTGATTCTGAGGTTGGCTCTCTATCTGCTATTTCATCCTGCCTCTGAAATAATTTATTCCTTCATTCAAAGTTGAAAGCCAAAGGAAGTCTGTCCCTAGAAATGTCTACTTTTGCAATGCTAAATTCAGTTATGACACTTTTTAAAGAGCAGGATGTATTACAAATGACTGAATTAACTCTTTATTTCTGTACTCACCAAGATTCAATCATCTGACTAATTATCAAAAAAAATTCTACAGTAATGACTTTTTTCCTAAAACATTTAGAAGTAGCACATACTTCAGAGAAGTATATTTCTAGTTTTTTTGTTTGTTTCACATAATCATATATCCACTCTGCTTCTCCTTTTAGTACCTGGGGAGATATGATTCATGACTCATGCAGCTTCTCGTCCTTCCACCGACTGTAAATAAAGCAGCAAATTAACTTTTATTAATCTGCCAGTTATTTATCACCTGTCTCTAATTCCCTGGCATCATTTTAGTCAATCAACTTTCCCATTTAATTTCTGGGCATGGAGGGTTTGCCAAGGCCCTCTGGAGACTTCCTGTCATTTCTGGGCAGTCTGGAGAGCCTATCCTTGGTATCCGTCTCAAAAAGGACCACAGAAGAGATTCATTTAGAATCCTTAATCCGCTTTTCCCCTCTCCTATTTCAAGGAGGTCCTTGAACCAGTCAACCATGGAATTTGGGTGTTCACTCTGTTTAGTGCAGGTCACAGCTTGTAACGTTTAGGGAACAGTTGACAGACCAGCACTTCTCGGTTTCCCTGTGGAGTATTGAGATGAAATTTGATGAGGGACTGGTGTATCCCTCCATCAATTTCTGCTGCCTCTGCAGATTACTCAGAATCCTGTGAGGCATGCAGAAAAATATTCCCAGGAAACATTTCTGTGGAAATTAAATAAATGAGAAACAAGCACCAAGACATCAGGAGGCATCAGTTGTAACAAAGGCAGCTGCTATTTTCAGATGTTTGGAAGGAAGAGAAAGATGCACAAAGAATCCATAAAAATTTGTGCAGAGCTAGAGAGCTGACATTGGGGAATTGGGAAGGACCAGGCTATTTCCCTTATGTCTAAGAAGGAGCATCTGATCAGAACTTGAAGGGACAATGCATCTAGACCACCCTATCCCTTTTACTTTTTACATGAGAAAATTGAGGCCCAGAAGGAATAATTGTCAAGGTCACACAAAGAAAGGGACTCAAAGTAGAGGTTGAAGATTGTGAGATAATAGAACTGCATCAGTAAGACCATCCTCAGTCACTTCCTTTTATAGTTTTGGAAACTGAACTTCAAAAATAAAGGTCTAGCTTAGCTCAAAGTCAAATGGGTAGTAAGTCCAAAAATTAGGATTTCAACTTGGGTCCTCTTATTTCTAATCCATTACACTCTTCCTCTTCTATTACAGTCCCAAATGAGAATCTGAATGATCCAAGGAGGCAAAAGTCATTATAACCTCCGTGCAAACCCCAACACAATTAGATTTTGCTCTACATGTATTAGTTCCATTGTCCATACACTGAAGTTGGGGAGAAGAAGGGTGCCATTACACACTACCGTAGACTTAGAACCAATTAATAATCTCTTGTCACCAGAATCATGATGTCACATAAGAAACACAGACTAGAAAAATTCTCAATGATTTTTTTTCAAGGAACAGAAACTCACAAAATAGAGTATTCATTGATGACCAAGTCAGCATAAATAGATTCTTCATCCAATGAAGATAAAAAATAATCTATGATGTATACAGTGGAATTTTCTGACTTTTGAGAATAAGCTACTGGATGAAAATATGTTACCTAATCATTGCTGGTCAGCTGGCCTTTATAGAGTACTTGAAGGTGTTTACAAGATACTCTATAATTATTATTTCATTTGGTTCTCATAGCAACCTTGGGAGGCAGATGCTTTTATTATCCCCATTTTACAGATGAAGAGACTAAGGTAAACAGAAATTAAGTGATTTGGATAGGATCACACTGCTACTAAGTGTCTGAGGCCATGTTTGAGCTCAGCCTCATTAAAATGTAAGGTTGGGGGATGTTTGATGTATTCTTCACAATTTCAATCATTATCACTAGTCTTGAAGTTAAGAAAAGGATTCCCATAAAATTTAATTATAAATGACAACTCTACCATTTTTTAAAAATGTGGTTTATCACATGTCGTTCATCATTTTTGAAGAAGACCGATGATATTAGCAATTGATGCCTTGACTTGTGAATAAGTTGGATTCAAGTGAAGCAAAGTTAAAAAAGTTATCAGCCTCACTCTCTCTCCCTGAGTCATCAAAGTCCAGCAACAAGACTAGAGTCAGGATGACTGGTGATGACCTGGGATGCAGTGGATGACCTTGGTATCTTTCATGACTGATCAAGCTTAAACCATCCACAGTGCCTGCTTTGTAGCCATTGGAACAACTTGTTCCCATCTATCCATTCTTCCACAAGTCTTTACGTGTTTGGAGTAGACATTCCCCTAACTCACCAGTAGGTTTGAGGCCAATCAGTTACACTTACCTTGGTTTAGCCACGTCTCATATCCTAGACTATACCTCTCAATCCAAAGAAAAATGTGTTGAGGTTGAAGACAGTAAATAATAGAACTTAATCAGTAAAGGACTTTAAAGACCATCATCAATCACTTCCTTTTATGGTTTTGGAAACAGGCCCAAAAATAGTAAAGGTCTAGCTCAAAGTCAAATGGGTAGTAAGTCCAAGAATTAGGATTTTAACTGAAAAATCTGCCAAGAAGGTTTACCAAAGTGTGACTGCTGCCCATGCTACAGCTTCTTGGAGTCATAAGTAAGAGTTGGGTGACAGATGGACACCAAAGGTGAATCAGCAGCCCTGTCACCAGAGGGACTAGTCCTCCCTGAGCATCTCATAAACCCCTATTTGTCATACAAACTGAACTGGAACTAGGAGAGAGTAACAAGGGCTTTGTCTCAGGGTTCTCAAATTTAGAGGACACTGATAGCACTTACACTCCTTTAGCAGTGTAAAAATGACTGAGTTTAGCACCTTGTTAGCAAGAACAATTAGTTAAAATAGGAAGCTACCAGATGGAGCATTACTCCTACTCCCAACCTGTTTTGCCATAGGTAAGCAGCTCCATATTTACCGAGAGTGTCTCATGGTCTGTTCTCTGTCCCCAGGACTGAATTTATCTTTAGCAGTTGATGAGAAGGTGCTTTTTGGGCTTCTTGCCTAAAGCTTATTTTGAGAAACTTTCTCTAAGAGAAGAAAATATGAATTATTACTCTGTAGTGAAGGAAGGGTTTCCTGAGCGTGAAGAAAGCGAGCCTTGGGTGTCTGAGAAAGGGGAACACCAAGAAATCTCAGTGGATAGGAATGCATGCTATCAACAAATGGCTTCTCACTAGGGTAGAGAGAGAACCCATCCATGTGGCATACTTTGAGGGAGATCACAAGGGCTTTCATCTTGAACACCTCCCCCAGTTGCTTCCACAAGTTTTCACATTTCAACTCTGGAGACTGATTTGTTCTTTTGTCTTAAAACATCTCAGGTACAAATATCCCAAAAAGGATAAGAGAGGAGCTCATTGCTTCAAAACTTCAAAGATCCTGGTTGCATTGATGTGGATGGGCTCTTTGTTCTGCTCACACCCTTTTCTAGACTTTAGTAGGTGTTTTTTCATTGTCATCTGGGGTCACCTTTATTAAAAGATGATATTCAGAGATCTAGATCTGACAATATAATTCCTCTTCAAAACAAAATCTACCATCT
The DNA here is from genome assembly GCA_028646575.1 of Pseudocheirus occidentalis. Lineage (NCBI taxonomy): Eukaryota > Metazoa > Chordata > Mammalia > Diprotodontia > Pseudocheiridae > Pseudocheirus > Pseudocheirus occidentalis. Next base: position 179,308,973 of record CM053600.1, on the reverse strand, counting down.
CTATAATTCTTTCAGGAATAAATATTTTACTCCTCAGTTTTGCATGTAACCCCTTTCTGGATCTGTCACCATCCTATCTTTCCACTCCATTTTGTACTTCTCACTTTATGCCCTCCATCATACAGTCAGACTGGCTTTCTTGCTCTTCCTCGCATACAACAGCAGTCCCCTTCTGGGCTTTTGTACAGACCATACTCCATGCTTATAATTTATCCCTTCCTCTCCTCTATCTCTTAGAACTCCTAGTTTCTAAGCTCAGCTCCAGTGCAGCATTCTATCTGAGACATTTCCTGATCCCCCCAGTTTCTGGTGGTACCCCTTCCACTCTGTATTTTGTATGCTGCATGCATGTTTTCTCCTCTATAGTATGTAAACTCCTTGATGCCAGAGTTTCACTTTTATATCCTTATTGCCTAGAGCACAGTGGCTGTTAAAAATACTTTATTGTTGATGGTTAGGTGGTGGTGATTCCACTATCAGCAATTAACAGCCCAGCCCATCATTTTTTTTTCCATAGATAACTTGCAAGTGAGGTATTGGGGTACTGAAACAATGAGATAAAGAACAGATAGGTGTGGTAGTAGAAGTTTATGTTGAGACAAGGAAGGTATAAGAAGAGAGATCAGAATGTAGCTTAGAGTAAGATCCTCCCAAAATGACTAATCTATTTGGGACACTGCAGAATAGGACTCTAGGAAGCTCCAGGGCAGGTGTGGGTGCTGACTACTTGGGAGTTTGGTTGCCACAAATGGATGGAGACCCCTGAAGGGGAGATAGGAAGGTAGTAAGGCTTAGCTTTATCTATTTCATCTGCAAACAATGATTTTAGGGTAAGGAGATGGACTCCATATTAATAAATTAGTAAATTTATAATTTAGATTTGGGGACACTTACACTATAGAGAATAGGACAGAGCAAATAGAATACCAATTAAAAGAAGAAAAAGCTGTCCCTAGGCAGCTGGGATGAAATAGCTTTTGGAGAGGCAGCTTGGCTGGAGAGGCAGCAGCTGACCACGTTCAAACCTTGTCTCTGAGACTTCCCAGCTGGGGCTCCCTGGGGGAGCCACTTTACTGCTCTGATCCACAATTTGCTCGTTGGGAGAATGGGGACAATAGCATGTACACTCCTGAACTCCTAGGCTGTTATTAGGAAAGGGCCTTGTAAATCGGAAAGTGCTCTGGAGCTTAGAACCGTTATTACCGTTACAGCCAAACACTGAATTTAGCTAGGAGCTTGCTGGCAGCTCAGGTGAAGAGGGAGAGTCTTCATGCTGGGTTGTCTGACAGGAGGAAGCATACGAGTTCCAATGGAAAGTAGTCTTTTTCTGGCACTGAAATTTGGGAGGAATTTATCCCACGGAGTCTGGTCTCATGGAAACACTGAGAATTAGAAGGGGCCTTATAAGCTGTCCAGTTTAACCCACACCTTAACAAGGACCCTTCTCCAACATCCCCAACAATTGGGCATTCAGGCTTTCTTTGAAAGCCTCCAATGAAAGGGAATCTTGAGACAATGCAATCTATTTGGGGATAGTGTCAGGAAGCTTCCCTAGACATTAACCTAAATTAGGCTCTTTGTGGTTTCCCACCGGGTACTTCTGGTTCTGCTCTCTGAGGCAACTCTCTCCCATGTGATGGCCCTTCAAATGCTTGAACACCACTCTGCAAAGGACATGGGGTCACATCATGAATGACACAATCAAAAATACCTTTGCAAAAACACAAATTTTCCATCAAGTAGATGTTTCTTCTATTGGCTTTTTTTTTTTGGTGGTTCCGGGGGAGGTGGGGGAGAGGATGATTTAAAGCTGTAGGGTAAGCATTCCAGGTTTATTAGTGACAACCAGTGGCAATATTTTGAAGGTAGACAAAAGAAGATGGAGGAAATGATTGGATATGTAAGAAGACTGAGAATGAGGAATATGGGATGCAAGAACCAAAGATAGTATTAGTCATAGAAGGGGAACATCAGTGGCAAATGCTGCCAGAGGAGCAAGAAGGACTGAGAAACATTTTTTTTATTTGTCCTTTTTTTGCCCTTTCTTTTTAAGGTGGAATGTGAACATAAACATTCTTGACTCTTGGGCTGCCTTACTATCTACTAAATCATACTTCCTCTTTATTCTCATATAAAAGCTGTAATCAGACTATTGAACCCTCTAATCAATAGAGGCATCTCTGGGGAAACTAAAGTGGTATCCAGATTTAGAGTTTTCTAATGATTGGATGAAGGAGGCAGCCGGGTAGTTCAGTGGATACAGCACTAGGTCAGGAGTCACGTGAATTTGAATTCAAATCTGACCTTAGACACTTACTAGCTGTGTGAGCCTGGGCAAGTAACTCAACCTTGTTTGCCTCGGTTTCCTCGTCTATAAAATGAGCTGGCAAAGGAACTGGCAAGCCACTCTAGTATCTTTACTATATTGGTGTTCTATGGTCCACAGGGTCATAAAGAGTCAGACATGACTGAACAACAACATTTGACTCTATTTCATGAACAGTCTTCAGAGAACCCCGGAAGAAAGACTATTCCACTAATTAACTGAATAAGTGGTTCACCCAACCACTAGGCCCATATCTCTTAAATTTTAGCTTCCCAAATGAGATTCTGAGATGGGCTGGATAACAATCATCTAGTAAATGAATTGTCTAACACGTGCCTAATGGTCAGTATGTTAAGAGGACCACAAAACTGTAGGATTTAAAACTAGAAGTGACCTAGTCCAGCCTCAATTTATAGATAAGAGAAAGTGAAGTTATTTTAGAGTAATCCACTTTGACCCAGAGCTCAGAATCCTTTGATTCAATCCTTTAAATTGACAGATGGAGAAACTGAGGCCCAAGTCATCTGCCTGTGATGTCACAGGTGGAAGTGGTATCAGTAGTAGTTATAGTTAGCATTTATATAACACTTTAAGATCTACAAGACATTTTATTTGTGTCATTTGATTACATACAATACTGTACAACATGTACTATTATTGTACCCATATTACAGCTAAGAGAATTAAGTCTGGGAGACTTATTGGCTTGAACTTGGTTCTTCTTGGCTCCAGGTCCAGCACTAGCCACTGTACCACTTAGCTATATCAGAGTTGGGGCTTGAGTCTATGTCCTCAATTTAGAGACATTATTTTCTCCACTTCTCAGCCCACCAACTAATCTGAAAAAACGCTTAATGTAGACCAAGTATCATCATAACCTTGAGTAAATTGGAATTAGTAAAGAAATCCATAGTTGTTAGCCTAGCCCAAGAAAGCCATCTCTTAATAAGATTAAATGAATTGCTAGCATTCTGTGAAATTTAGAAAATATTTTTTGAAAAAAAATTAACCATATAGAAAACTCTTTTTTATAGGACCGTAGATCTAGAGCTGCATGAAAACTTAAAGGCCATTGAAACCAGCCCTTTACTTTTACAAAGGGGGAAACTGAGGCCCAGAGAGTGCAATATAAAGAGGGAAGAGCTGAGATTCGGCCTAGATTCTTTTACACCAAATATAACTTTCACCCATACTATGCTGTCTTTGTTGTCATTGTTCATTTTCAGTGAATTAACTGAACTGAGAGGTAGTTTTCATGACCCCCCATGTTTCAATTCTTTGAATCTCAAGTCAAAAGCCTGGTGTGGTATCAAGCAGAAGCACTATTATAGAAAGTTATGAAAGCTTGGCACTTGAGAAGAGATGAGAAGATTAACCTTCCTCTCTTCTTTGCAAAGATGGAGGACTATGGGTGGGCAACACCATATGTACTGTCAGACTTAGTTGAGATACTAATTAGTTTTGCTGAACCAACTTTTTTTCTTTCTGTTTTGAATCTGTGTCATAAGGCATGACTCTCTGGGAAGGAGATGGAGGAGGAATATATTTGGAAATTAAGGTTACATAAAATCAAAAGGTATCAATAACTTTTTAATTCAATAGTAAGCCTGCCAAATAATGAGATGTTCTATTTGGAGCATGTCAAGCTTTCAGAACCTACTCAGTACATTTTAGCTCCCCAATCAAGTAATGATTCTTACAGAGTGTTGTAAGCATTTAGTAAGCACTTTCTATGTGCCATTAATTCTGCTAAATTATATGAATGCAAACATAAGCAAATGTAATGTAACCTTAAGGAACTTACATTCCAATTGGAGATCACACAAAAGGGAATTGGAAATAGTGGTGAAAGGGGATGGGGAGAGGAAGTGACTCCTAGGAAAGAGGTAGAAAAGTCCAGGGAGAGGAGAGAATAGCCAGGAGTGAAGTGAGCAGAAACTCCCTTGACGCCTCTGGTTCAGGGACTCAGACTTTGATTGCAAAGTAGAGGCCATAGGGGTTAGAATAAAGCCGATAGAAGGGTATAAAAAGTCCAGAGAGTCAGGGATGGAACTGGAAGTGAAATGTTTGCCCTCCCTTCCCTTCTATGCAGCTTTCCAGAAATCCCAGTACTTATTTTCTTGGCTTCTAAAGATCAAGTTGTAGAGGTTTAATACATGTTTGCTGAATTGAATTGAATAATTACAAAAATCTATTCAGTATTTCCAGGAATAAATGTTGATATCTTGCCCTCCAGGGCTTAGACATTAAGAGGTACTGTTCTAAGAAAATATGTCAATTAGGTACTTCTTTACTATTCCCATTCGTTCAAAGGTGTGATGAGAACATTGCCAATTATCATGTTGTTATGATAGATCATAATGAAAACCTGTTATGTTAATGATGAGACAGGTGTTCATCATTTGGGGGACTCCTGAGATGATGGATAGCAGAGTCATTAGGAACATTAGCAGAAAGTTACAAATAATTCCATCCAAGGCTTCACGAAGGCTTAGGAGCATTAATATTCTGACCTCCTTGGCACTCAGAAAATTCGATTGTACTTTGGATTTACAAATAGGGGTTGAGATATCTTATCTACCAATTCAAAACCGTGACTTTTTATTGAGCACCTTGTGTGCTGTTCGTACTTAGCACTGTCAGGGGAGACAAAGAAATCTATGTTCTCAAAAATCTGACAGCTCTATCTATATTTTTGTTTGTTTTATTGATGCCTCCTGTTTTGATATCACAGGGTTTTTTCCAGCTATATAACCCAGAAGGATAAAAAGAAATATACTTAAGCAAAACTTTAAACATAATAACCATGTCTGACCACATATGCAATATTCCAAACTCCTAAGTCCATACCTTTCCATTGAAAGGAGAAAGCTATTCCCCACCCCCATGACTTCTCTTTGGTCAAAATGGGTCATTAAAATTATACTGCATAGCTTCATTTTATTGTTCTTTACACGTGCATAATAGTTGATTCACATTAACTGAAGTAACATCTGTTGTTCATGGGTAGGTAAAGTCAATATAATTTTTAAAATGACAATTTTATCTAACCAATCTATTTATTCAATGTCATCCTAATTAAATTACTAAAAAATGTTACTGAGTTAGAAAAAATAATAAGAAAGTTCATTTGGAAGAACAAAACGTCAGGAACTTCAAAGAAACCAGAGAAAAAAGATGTAAAGGAAGTAGATTCAACAGCATCAGACCTTAAACTATATTTTAAGGCAAGAACATTGTTGAGGCATAAAAGGGATAATTTCAGTTTTTTTTAAATTAAAATTTTCTTGTATCCATAAAACCTATGTAGCCAGGAAAAGAAGGAATGTAGGAAATTAGAGAAAAAATTTTCATAGACAATCTCTCAGATAGGATGTGATTAGGTTGGAATATTGGTTTGGTGTAGGAAAGGATGAGCTGGTTGATTTGGAAAAGCACAGAAAGACTTGGACTTATGAAGGAAGATTCTGTCTGCCTTCAGAGAAGCAGCTAATAGGGGGAAATATCCATAGTAAGGTCTTACATATATGTACATTAGTGTAGATGTGTATATATGTATATGTTTATAGACATCCATGTCTATGTCTATTTATTTATCATCTATCTCTGTATCTGGCTAGCATCTAAATCCCTGCTTACTTGTAGTCTTTTGGGGGGGGTAGAAAGGATGGGGAAATAAATCAAAAAGTACACAACAGAGAACAAAAGGAAGCCAACAAGGAGTCAAAGGAAAGCTAGGCAGCCTTGAAAACAATGTGTAGTGTCTATTACCTAGGTTTTCTTGACGTGGAAATGTGTTTTATATTGAAGTTTCTCTTATGGCCTGTTATGTACATGGCAATATTTTTTTTTCTGTTCTCGTTTTATATTTGAGTTTAAAATAAAAATAAATTACAAAAAAATATAATGATTGTTTTCTTGGTTTTACTTGGAGGAATTTAGTTCTCATTGAGAAACATACATGTGCAAAAAGGTAAATAATGAACACTTTAAATTTGAGGTCAAAGGAACAATAGAAGATAGAACACCAAGAAAATAAGGGCAGTTTGGGCATCCTTATAGAGATGAAGGTGACCTGGTGAGATTTCAAGCCAAAGGCTGCAAAAGACAAAAAAAAACCCCACATTGAAACGTAAAGGGGAAAGCCTTTAGATTGCAAAATAGAGTCTACCTCTTAGAGAAGGTAGAGACCAGTGAGATAATGAACTTGCTTCTAGGGGACAGACTGAATTCATACATAGTCCTTAGCCGTTCCTCTGCATGAGATTCCAAAAGTAGTCTGGGAAATACAAGTGTCTGATTGGAACTGATCTCCTAACACCAAGATGGACAGAGGGACAATAACTTTGGATCAAAAAGTCTTTTCAAACAGGAGGGGTCTGGCTCCCAGATCCTGTTTTCTAGCTCCTCTCTGTTGACTGGGGGCAGCTAGATGGCTCCATAGTGCATAGAAGGCCAGGCCTGAAGTCAGGAAGACTTCCTGAGTCCAAATCTGGCCTCAGACAGTTACCAGCTGTGTGGCCCTGGGCAAGTCACTTAACTCTCTTTGCCTCAATTTCCTCATCTGTAAAATGAACTAGAGAAGGGAGTGGAAAACCACTCCAGTATCTCTCCCAAGAAAACTCCAAATGGGGTCACAAATAAGACTGAAATAACTGAAATACAGCAGCAGCAGCAACAATAATTCTATTTACTATCTTTCCCAATTAGAAAATAGACTCCTTAAGAACAGGGACTCTCCGGCTTGCTTTGACTTGTATCCCTAGCTCTTAGCATAATTCCTGACACATAGTAAGCACATGAGCAATCCTCCGTCACTGGCTGAAATAGCAGCATAACGAGGACTAAACTGGTTAAGGAATACATTTGCCAGTCAAAGATTGAATCCATGGATTCCAGTAGAGCAATTTGTCCAGCAGAGATTCTGCACCCTACCAGGAGCACAATGCCATAGCCTTCTTGACCGCTGGGACCCAAGCGACCCAGCTGTCCCAGTCTGGTAGGAGTCCAGTAGCCAATTTACCCATCACGCCCAGTGGCTGAGCAGCCTGTCTGGGCCAGCCCAGAAGTTAAACCTGGTTATGAATTACAGAGGTTTGTAGAGCACCTTGCTTGACCCAATCTGGCAAACGATGGACCTATTAATCCGAGACACCAATCCTATGAAAAGCAAGCTAAATAGAACCATCTATCCAGTTAAAATGTGTGCCCTGAAAGTATCAGTCTATGTGACTGCAACTGGTCCATTAACAACACCATGACCTGACCCTCTGGACATGGAAAAGACATCAAGGCCTTGTAATTCTGGAATCACAACTTCCCTACATATGTACCTTATTACTATTGTTATTTTAGTTAATGTCATTTATGCCTCTTAAACCTCTCCTCAAAAAACCATGGATTCTGTATTAGAGGAAGACAAGGCCCCTGATGTTGGAGAAAAAGATTTTGTCATGATGATCCTTGATATGGCATTTAAATATCTTTGCTAAAGAACTGATTCTACTGTTTGATTGTTAAGAGAAAGGACAGAACAGGGGGGCTTGTGAGTTAGTATTAGGAAGATAGCCATACACAGGATTATTTCTTGGATCCTGAAACTAATATTGGTCACCCATCATGGGACCAAACCTGTTACTCTCAAGACAAAGTGTGGGAGGGATCAATGGGGTATTATATAAGATAGATTGCTACACAGATTGTGTAGACAAGATTCTCCATGAAATTTGAAGGAAGCAGTCAATTTAGATTGGGAAAGGGTCCTTGCACAAGATGCATAGACTTTGGATGGACAAGAAGGAGAGAAAAGTAGAAAACAACTGGAATAAAAAGAGAAGAGAGGGGTGGTCAGGGAAAGGAAAAACATTCAAAGAGAGTGGAAAGTTATAAGCACGGAGACCAGAAAGCACAAAGCATGTTTAGGTGGCCAATACTTAGGAAACCTCTTGGGTATCTGTAGAGCTGCATGTCAGAGGAAAAGCTATGATATGGTCAGCTTACAGAGTCGTTTGAATGTCAAGATAAGAAATTTGGTCATTATTCTTTAGGCAATGGGGAACTCTTTAATGATTTGGACACAATAGATTTAGAGTGAAAAAGAACTTTAGAAGTCATCTGGTCTGACCCTTTCAGTTTGCCAATGAGAAAACTGCCCCAAGGTCATAAAAACAGAAAGGAGCTGATATAAGACTCAAACTTGAGTTTTTCTCAGACTCCAAACCCAGGGATATTTCCAGCGTACTACATCTTCAAAGCAGCGTTTAGGGAATATTGATTTTGAATGATACAATGGAATGAGGATTGGACATAGAATTAGGAAACCTATGTTGGAATTCTGGCATCATCCCACTTAGCAGTCATATGGCTTTGGCCAGTTTACTGTCTCTAGAGGAGATCAGAATGGATTAGATTTTCTTTAAGGCTCCCTCCGTGTCCAAATCCTATGCCATTAGCAGCACATTGGGCAGATCATCTGTGGAAAACTAATAGGAAAACAAACAGGAATCACACAGAACCAGAAGCAGTATAAGGGATAATAGATGCAATTCATATTGATTGATGAGATCACAAATCCATCTTATCATCATGGTTCTAGTTCTTCCGACTGGTCTTTGGGTGCTTCAGAGCAGTTTAGAGTCAAAAGCCCTTGAAGTAATCTTTCTCCTGCTCATTCAATATAGCTCCCACTGTGAGCGGGCATCTTTTGCTTTTGAATTTTTCATTTCTCTACTTATTCCCCCAGTTTCTGCTCTCCTCAGGTCAAAAGGAAAAAAAGAAGAAAAACCTTCTCAGAGAATAACTGCCTGGAACTTTACAAAACATAACAATGCTCTTTCTAAGCAAACCCTGAATTTTAACCCAGGACCTCTAACCCTAAATCTTCTCTAATTCTCTTCTCTTTTGTAACTAGAAGCTGATATAAACTCCTAATTTTAGGAGGTAAGAGGTCATTAGGCAGCCCCGTGGATAGAGTATTGGATTTGAGGTCAGGAAGACCTGAATTTGAATCCTATCTAAGGCACTAATTACGTGGCCTTAGGCAAATCACTTAATTTTTATTTGCTTTATTTCACTCATCTGTCAAATGAGGAGATAAAAGCATGTACTTCTCAGAGTTGTGAGGATTAAACAAAACAATACAGTATGACATGATAGAATGTTGTATTAGCAAGCACACCCAGGATGGCTGCTACCACAGATTCCTTTGATCTGCTTTATAAAGAAAAGACAGCGTTAAAGGGTTGACAGTCCTACTTAAATACAGAGAAAGAAATGAGTGTAGAAAATACGTGCAGAGAAATTAGTATAAAGACCAACAGAAAGGGCTCCAGTTGCCTGAATAAAGCAATATTGTAATACTTACATACATCACCGGATCAAGGGAATGCAGACATCTAAGCAGTCAGGGGGCTCTGAACTTACAGCTACTCAGAGTCTTGACCAGGAAATCAAAGACCCTTCTCATGAGCAAATCCCCACAGCAAAATGGCAACCTCCCAGAGTATACAACAAAGACAAGGCCCCTGATTGGATCAGAGCCAGAAGGCACAAAACCTACTCACTCAGCACATCTGTGAATTATCAGGGTTCAAAGGAGATTAATCCTTCAGATGTTTACAATTTAGCCTGAGCCTGGGAAACTGAACTCCAAAAAGAAAGCAACAAAAATCCCACCTTCCTTGTGCCTGCAAATGTAAAGGAAAGTAAATAATGTAACATAATAGAATTAGTGCTTTGCAGACCTTACAGTACTAAATAAATCTTAGCTATTTTTATTAATTAGTGATAATAATAACTAGTATGAAAATAATAATAATATTTACATCAAACACTAGTTAAAAAATAGATGGTTGGAATGATAAAGCATTTATTATGTTACAGACACTGGGCTAAGGGCTATGGACCCAAATATAAGCAAATAAGATCTTGCCTGTCCTCTCAGGGTTTACTATGGATTACTACTGATTCCTATTGAAATCAATGGGAGAAGCCAGTATAGAAAGAAGAGCTGAAAAGAGGACGGAGAATGTGGTATCTAATTTTTTGAGCTGCCCGACCTTTTTTTTTCTTTCTTTGTGAACATTTCAAAGCCCATTTAACCACCATCTAGTTTATTTCTAAACAGATGCATACAGTGAATTTTCCACATAGATAAATTGATAATTTATCCCAGTTTCAACTTGGGATGAAAGTAATGACTCAATACTGATCACTTTCCTTTAGGAAGAATTCTCTCTTGGAGAATTACTGGGCGTTTTTCACGGCACTTTTATTTCGGTTATTTTGGCGATAGGCTATAACGAGTGTTAGGTTTTTTGATTAGTACTTTGAAGGCAGAAATTTATTGAATCCTCTTAACTAGAATGTGGGACAAATCAGTGGGTAGTCTTTGACATTTGACAGTTGTAGGACCACGGATTCAGAAACGTGATGAGTTAGCAAGGTCATGTGAATCACTCAAGGCCACAAAGTTGGTCAATAACCTTGGATTTCAACCCAGGTCCTCCCACCCCAAATTCATTTCTCCTTCCTCTATATCATCCTGCCCCTCAAAATGAGCCTCATGCCCCTGGGCCCTAAGGAAATGCACTAAGGAAATAAAAGCGAGTTAAGGAGCTGCTGAGGACAAATGTAAGAGCTCTTTTTATGTTTGGATACAATATTTATCTCTGCAAAGGCCAGCTTGGCATGCTGACTCCATGAAAGGGAGGAGGCATTCTAAATTCAGGGTATGTTGACAGAGGGAAGGCAAGAAGCCAGATTTCCTGACTTTCTGCTCTGAATGAAGGATATTTTTAAAATGGTTTTTATTATTTCAATAATAAAAATGTATGAGTTCAGTTTATAAATAGTTTAGTTCAGTAACTAAACTGGGGGAAATTTATGATCAAGTTAAAGGTCCTTCTGGAGCTGATGAGGATCATTTATCTGTATTCTCATTACTTAGCACAGTGTCTGGCATGATAGGTGCTTACTAAATCCATGTTTGATTGAATTATTGATAGATTGATTAGCATATTGACACTGTGTAATCAAAGGTGCTTAAAAATTATAAAATAGTAAGAAAGTATTTTTAGTAGGTTAAACATCTCTCCAGACAATCATGTTCAGACTCCCATGATAAAATTAATACTCCTAAAGCAGAAGTCTGATTATAGCACTCTCCTGATCTTCACGGGCTCCCACTTGCCCCTAGGATAAAATAGGTTCATATTTAGATCCAGAAAAGACCATAGATGACATCTAGTCCCAACACTCTTATTTTATAGATGAGGAAATAGG
>CM053600.1:179274341-179296865 GCA_028646575.1 Pseudocheirus occidentalis | reverse complement strand
ACAACTGTCCATGTGGGCATTCATCCCAGCAAGGTGGTTATCACAAGGCTAAAGCTGGACAAAGATCGCAAAAAGATCCTTGAGCGAAAAGCCAAATCTCGCCAAGTAGGGAAGGAAAAGGGCAAATATAAGGAAGAAACTATTGAGAAAATGCAAGAGTAAAAATTACATGGCTCTAATTAAATTTCTAGAATGAACAAGAAAAAAAGAAAATATAAATGCTCATCAGACGAGGCTCTACATTGGAGTGAATGAGTCCTTGGGTATCAAAACAATAACACTTAATGTCGAACAACAGAGGAAACTTGTGTAGATTAGGTGACAAAATAGTTTGCATTTACTTGTAAAAAGTGTGTGTGTGTGTGTGTGTGTTCATTATAAACATGTGAACATATCTTATAAATGTTCCGATATTTCTTTAAAAAAAAAAGGAAACCCAAGGTTGGGACCTTTTATTTCTCTTCTTTGCTAACATTTTATCTCATTTTCTCCTTAACTTTTTTCTCTCACCACTTCCCTTTTTCATTTGCTTCATAGAACCAGAGAAAACACAGTAGAGAGAGAAACCTTGCCACTTCTGTGATTTCTTTTCTATCAATGATGAAGTAACACGGAGCCATAGAAAGAACACTGGATTTGGAGTTAGAGGACCTGGGACTTGGGTTCAAATTTCAAATTCTTGCTCTATCATTTTTCCTATCGTGATTTTTGGGCCGGTCACTTAATTTTTGTGAGGCTCAACTTCCTCATATAAAAACTGATGTTTGACTCTGTGGTTTCTAAGGTCTTTTCCAATTCTAAATCAATGATTCTATGTATAAGTTATTTATCTGTGAAATTTTTCTGTTAAAATCTGATCTTTATGTTACTATTGATAAGGATGATGATGATGATGATAATGAAGAAGAAGAAGAAGAAGAAGAAAGAAGAAGAAGAAAATATGAAAGAGGAGGGGGAGGAGTAGGAAAAAGAAGGGGGAGAGGAAGGGAATGGAGGGGAAGAATTTAGTTCATACTTCTTTGCACTATGTTCCTTGAATACACAGGGGAGGCCATGCAATGGAGAGCTTCTCTAAGTCTTGTGATTGCACATTTCCATCAATAGGATTAAAAACTTCCCCACCTTCACATTAGGAGAAATTATGAAATGAGGAATGAGCCAGAGTGAAAAAAAGAGAAATATTTGTTATTAGAATTTGTACTGTGTTGCCAACTACTCAGACTCATCCCATGCCTTTCCAGGGTCCTTTTTTGTGAACTTAAATTTTATTTTTTTAGAGTATTGTAGTTATACCCTATAGTTATGTAGCAATGATGGAAGAATAGTAGCATTAAACAATGGCTCTTCTTTTGATGGAAAAGCTTGTAGTCATTTGCAGTACTGTGTGATTTCCCAAGTGCAATTCAGCTTATTCTCCTCTTCCTGCTCAATTCTGGGTCTGACTTGTTACTGAAGACATATTTCTCAAAGGGCTATGTACTTAATAGATCAGCTCTATGTATTGTCCATCTAATTGCTATGACTGTCTAAACAATGAACAATCTTCATCCATTTTGTTTTTCCTCAGTGGATAAGTGGGCTGAATTGTTTTGGAGGGGTTATGAATTTTATTTTTATTATAGTTTATATATATATATGTGTGTGTGTGTGTGTGGATATATATATGTATATATATATATATATATATATATATATATGTATATATTTAATGAACAAGAATTTGTTTCCCCCTTTCCCACCTCCTCCATTCTCCATTGGAAAAAAGAGGAAAAAATCACAAGAAATACGCATAGTCAAGCAAAACAAATTCTTACATTGACCATGTTTTAAAATGCATGTTTCTTTGCAATAAAATTGTAATTTTATTCAGCATATTGATTGTGTCTCTCACCTCTCTGCCTGGAGGTTGGTAGCATGCTTCATCACCAGAACTGGGGAATCCTGGTTGCTGTTTCTGTTGACTAGGATTCTTAAGTATTTCAAAATTGTGCTTTATAATTTTGTTTTTATAATTTCTTCTCCTCATTCAACTTGTTTGACTCTGCACCACTTCATGCAAATTTTCCCTAATTTTTCTGAAATTGTCCCTTTTAATCTGTCTGTCTATCTATCTATGTATCTGTCTGTCTGTCTGGAGTCAAATAGGCCTGATCCAGGACTCAGATAAGAGACCTTAATTATGTACCCTAATTCCTCTTGAGGTGATGTGTCTTGCAAAGGCTGGCTCCCCTGAAAGAACCTCAGGGGTACCCTTAAAAGGGCTTATGTCTGATATCCTGACATCAAAACCATTACCCCCAAACTTCAGGCATCAAAAAGGACATGTTCCTTATTATATTATGCTAAAGACTATTGTAAGTCAAAATACTTGATTCTCGGGGATCCGGCTTCTATACAGATATCTTTGAGACTGGTTTCTATGCAAATATCTTTGAGATTGTGGCCTGCTCTCAGGGAGCATCCTTTGTCCTGTAAGATACATTTTGATAAAAGACAACTGACCTTCCCCATGGCTTCCTGGGTCCTTGATAATAAGCCTTGTCTTATCCAAGCTACTTCCTGGGTATTGCAGACTATTCTATTAGTAATAATATTCCAGGATATGATTGAGATAAGAATACTTGAACCTTTGTCATTTGGATCTTTTAAGACTTCGTTCTAAACATCAATAAATGGAGTTCATGATTCTTCCCTGAACTACCCACATGGCCTGGTCACTTCTTTTCACGTCTCCAGTCATGCTTAATGTTGGACATTAAGCAGCTCCCAACACTATCCATCTATCTATCTATCTATCTATCTATGTATCTATCTATGTATCTATCTGTCTGTCTGTCTGTCTGTCTATCATCTCTATCCACACACACACACACACAAATATATACCATTTGGTTATTCCCCATTCGATGAATTTCTGCTCCTCCCAATTAAAAAAAAAAGTCTACTTGAACTGTGTAATGACCAATTCAGAGACCATCAAGGATTGATATATACATACAAATATATATATGAATATACATATATATACATATATATTTGTGTGTATATGTATATACGCATGTACGTGTATATATGTGCTATATATCTATGTATAGGTATGTGTGTATATATTATGTGTGTGTATGTATGAATATACATATATATGTTTGTGTGTGTGTGTTTTAAGAATGTTGTATTTATGCCTTATAGTCATGTAGCACCACTGGAAAAATAGTAACATTAAAACAATTGGTCTTCATTTGATGGAAGAGGTTGGAGTCATTTAAAGTACTGTGTAATTTATATACATCTATAATATTAATATGTTTGAATTATATTCATATGATATGAATATAAATATATATTATATATTATGGGAAAATATATATCTATATATATAGAACTTGAAAAGACCTTAGAGAGTATATATGTGCAAGTGCATAAAAACACGCACACACATGCACATATATATTTCTCATCTATTTCTATTTCTATTTCCAGTGAAGTGCAGTGCTGTTCACATAGTAAAAACATTCATTTATCCATAATCTTGAATGGAAGATACTATTGTTATTTACATTTTTACAATTGAGAAAAATGTTTATATGTATACATACACAGATAGAATGAAGAATTTTTAAAGACAGTTACAAAAATTATTTAATATTTCCAGATGTGTGATTAAGAAATTACAATCCATTCACTGCCTTAATAGATGATCTTTATGAGTTGCAGGGGCTAAAATAATAGTCCAAAAATGTCTATTGCTAATGAACCTCTCTGAACTCACCTTACTTAGGCTTGTGATGAAAAGACAATTAAGTCTACCACCTGATTCATACTTCCAGCCTTTCTTTCTTGGTCAAAGCTATTATATACTCTGTTAACCACTCAGTATTTTAGACAAACTTCTGAGTCACACTGGGCAGCCTCAGGTTTCTGACAAAAAGATTCAAATAACTATCATGGCCAACCCAACACAAACTGTTTCCATTCAATATCATAAAGTTTTGAACAATATATCCTGTCACCATATGATGATGATGATGATGGTGATGATGATGGTGATGATGATGGTGATGATGATGATGATGATGATTATGATGATGACAGGTAGCATTTATGTGTTACTTCACTAACACATATACAGAAAAATCTTAGCTAACGTGACAGAAATAATTAAACTGATGATTCCTAGCCTAGTTATTTTGAGCAACTCTTTAAATGAATCAAGTTTTCTGTCTATCAATCTAATTCAATGTACTTGATCTGCCACTGAAACATAGAATTAGTTAGTGTTTGGGAAAATTATAATAGTAATTATGCTTATACAGCATTTTAATGTTTTACATAGATTCTTTCATTTTATCCTCACAAAAACTCTCATTATGAACCCGGCTACCAGCTAGGGTCCAGGTATCACCTCTTATAAAGATAGGGTAATTGCTTCTGCTGTGCTCTCAGCATCTTCAGCTATTGAGATACTAGAAAAGAAAGTTATTGGTCTTGACCCCATGTTTTGTCAAAGTTCTTAGTACTGTCAAATGGCTTACATCAGAAATAGGTATGATGTTATCAGTAGAAATGAAATTAAAGATGTAGCATCATCATTTTTACCACAGCACCCCAAGGACCACTGGACTTTCCATCTGACTTGCAGCTTAATGTGACCTTCTTGAGCAAAGGGACCTCTTTACTTTTTCTTTTTGCATCTTCAGTACTTAGCATAGTACTTTCCACATAGTAAACACTAATAAAAGCTTTTTCATTTACCCATTCATTTATTTACATCCCTGAATGGTATATCCTACTATTATTACCATTTTTCAATGGAGGAAACTGAAATGAAGTGACTTACCCAGGGTCATACAGCTAGTGAATATCTGAGGCAGGAAATCAACTCAATTCTTTCTGACTCTAATTCTAACAGTCTATCTGTAGGAGCAATAGAATAAAATTGCTGCTCGGATTATTCTTAAGTAATATGTTTGTTAGGCAGTTAGTCGTAGAGTGGTTATTGCACTGCCCTTGGAGTCAATGCTGCCCCAGATATTTAACACTTGTGTATTCCTGGACAAGTTATTTTACCACTCAGACATTGTTTCCTCATCTGTGAAATGTGGATAGTAATAGTGCCTACCTAGGTTTTTTTCAAAGATCAAATGAAATAACAAATGCAACTCAAATGGTTGAAAATAACTTTTCAACTGTAAAGCATATAAATACTAGTTGCTAATTATAATTAGTCAATTAACTTACTAATAAAACCATAGCCATTCCCAGAAGTAGGCAAGATAGGTAGCCCCAAAGACAAAACCTATTTTTAAAAAGGTGCAAATTTTTAATATCAGAAAAGCGCACTCTCCAAGACCCAAATATTTTAATTCTCCAGAATATCTAGTCACCCAGATCACCCAATATAACAGCAAGTACCCTAGCATACCCAGGATGGCTGTTAGCACAGGTTCTTAGATCTGCTTTTCTAAAGGAAAGCAACTCAAAATGGGTTAACAGTTTCACTTTAATCAAACGAATATATCATTCACTTAGTTCAGGGGAAAAAAGTCAGCACCCTGAACTTCTGAAAATACAAACAGAAATTACAGGTAGACAAAAAGAAAAAAGCACAATTCAACAGACTGACAGACAGGGCCTCTAGCTGTCTGACCATTGCATACATACAGTGTTAGTTACCAGAGAGAGAAGCACCAATATCTGGGTTTTCAAAGCTGGAGGGTTGAAGGGCTGCCCAGAGTCTCATACGGCCAATTTCCACGATTCTTCCTGTAAGTGAGCCCCAAAGCAAAACCTCACCTCAGAGTTTATAAAGTTTATGAAGTCTTCTTCAGGGTCAGAGGACATCACAACCTTCATGACCCACTGTCTAATTGCAAAGAAACAGAAGGTGTGGGCCTTACTGAAAAAAAACTACCGAATTGAGCTTCTCTTGTTGAGCTCCATGTGAGGCCTATTAAAGAGGAGGGAAGATCTTCAAATTCCCTTACCATTACACCTAATACCAGCCCTGTATTTTAGACTATACCATGCTTCCCTGCTGGATTGTACTGATAAGGCCCTGTAGCATTTATAGCATGGTGGGGCCCACAGACCATGTGTCTGGTAAACAGAGCTCTTGGAGAGCCTAATCGATGCTCAGGAGTCCTCCTTGGGTTTAGACTTCTCGGCCCTCTTCCATGACACTGGCAGATATCTTCCCTAAGTATGCCCTCCCCCTGTTTTCTGCCTGACTTGATGTTAACGCTCAGTGGGTCATTGAACAAAGTCATCTCCATGGCAGCAACTATCATATGATCTTGTATAATTTTAAGATCTATGTGGGAGTCATGTCGGAGGAGAGCCGTTAGAAATTGCATTTTATTTTACTAAGTGAGATGAAGAAAACAACAAAAGTGAAGCCTAAACACTCTCTGTAGAGCCTCTTCGGCAGTTTTATGACTATGAAAACATATTTGATCAGATAATAAGGTATAAAAGACTCGCCGTCCTCTTGCTTTATTTCCGTCAAGCATCTCACACACATTATTCTCATCCAAATTTTAGAGAAAGGAGAAGGTCATGTGAAATAGTGGTCAATAACATATTCTTAGCTGTGTTTTGGGGAGCCAAAGTGCCTTTTGTTTTTCTGGAATTTAGTTATCTTTTAAATTTCTCGAAAGCTTCAGCCGTGGATCCCTTCACATTTTTTTTTCATCTCTTTTTGGTCTAATCCAGGTCCTTTTCCAGATGTGGAAATCTTGGAGCACTGAAAATATGCACCAAATCCATCCTGGGGTTCTGTCTGAATCAGACCCTGTCTTAGTCCTTAAGGAACCTCAGGCCACTATCAGAGAGTATTTAAGATGCAAGAAACTCACAAACAAGAGTATTTAGAACGCAAAGCAGAATGAAAGTGCTGGAGAGAGGTCTGAACAAAGGCCGGCAATTCTGAGAATTCAAGGAGATGGATGGGCAATTGTTTTTCTTTTAACAAAGGATAACTTCCATATTTTAAGAAGCAAGTGTCTAGGCTGTGCACACCTTGGGGGAGGGGAATGGGATTGCTGAAGCTATGTATTTCTTTTATATTGTCTTATTAGCACATTTTCTGTGTTATTAAATTCATTTTTTTTTAAATCAGAAAATCCTCCAGTAAAAAAACCAAAAAACTACTTTCTGCCTGATTGGTTAAAGCAATGCCAGTAGTCTCCATGGGTGTGAGTTGGGGTGGGAAGGGGTTTCATAAAAAGAAAAAGCACATGGGAAAGACAATAGTCATCTCATAAATAGAGCAAATAGAATTCTCTTCCCTGCCCCTTCCTCACTTTTTGCTTTTGTTCCTAGGTCACACATTAATGTGTCCTTGGATTGCCAAATACCATATTTTACAGTATTTTTATGGGCAGCTGGAAATTAAAATACAGATCTGTGCAGGCCTTTTATCATATAATGGCCTCGTGTCAAAAATACACAGACTTTCATTGCAAAGACTCCCTGTTATTTCTGAGTCTCCTTCTGTTTGTTTAAGATTATTGAAGTTAATATCTCTTTTCCTGTGGATATTCTTTTCTTAGCCTGGGGCCTATTAAACACCTCCCATTTTTTTGAGGGTTGAGAAAGCATTCTCAATTGCCCTCTGGCCCCCATTATAGGAGTCTGTTTGTTTTTCTGGGAACTGACACACTTTCAAAGTAGTAACTTACTGTAATTAATTTCCACTTTCAGCAATGTGCTCATCACACCTCTATCTATGGATTCCTTTTAAAAGCAAATCAATTTTAGATTGGGATTAAGACTGTGGGTTGGGATCAAAAGCAATCAAAAGATAAAAGATACTTCTAGCTTTCATATTTCTCTAGCAGGGTGGCCATTTTCTTTCCACAGATGAGTATTTGTCTTCAAATGAGCGTTTGCTCTTCTGCTTTTGTGTTACTTGTTTACATGGTATGTAGAAAACCAGGCCAGCAGGGTAAATTCTTCTTATATCTAATGTTCCCATCTAACACTGATCATTCCATTGAGTCATAGGAATCTGCTTCAATCCCCTCATTTTACAGATGAGGAAACCCAGACATGAGAAATGACTTAGTAGAATCTGACATATACTTGCAAAATATATTTATGATCTCATCTTATTCTCTTGAAGACTCAGTGAGGTGGTGAGATTCTAATGACTCTTTTATAAAGGAGGAAAAGAAGAGGTGAAGTGACCTGTCCATAGTCATAGTTCATGGGTGGCAGAAGGGGATTTGAATTCCAGTATTCCTAATTAGGAAGTCCGCTATAACACCAATGTATCATATTTATCCAAAGTCACATAGTAAGTAAAAGAAACAGAATTTGAACTCAGGTCCTGTGACTCTAAAAGTACTCTTCTTTCATTTATACCATACTTCTTTCTCCTCAATTGACTTATATGATAACAGTATATCTAGGGAAGTCTTCATCGGGGTTTTAAATAGATACTGGGAACAACATTCTAAAAAGCATTCTTCGATGGCTCATAGTAGAATGGCCAGGCTGCCATCTTCCTCTTCTGCTTCCTTCTAGTAAGGAGTGGACAAGTTCCAGAGCCTTCAAGGAGGATCTCTGAGGCATGGGATTGCTTAGTACAGTCACCAAAGCTATGATTATACTTTGATTTTACAGTAATCAATTGTTAATTTATATTTATATATTTATACATATTCTATGCAATTATACATAATACATATATTCAGAAGCATAGATATTTCTATTTATACATGTTTATGTTTATTATATTAATTAATAAAAATATGAATGAGAAGCTCAGAAGCAGCATGGGTTAGTGACTAGACAATTGACCCTGAAGGCAGGAAGACCTGGTCATTTAATCTATTAGTGCTGTAGGCATTTTTCCATGCCTATAAGAAGGTGGTAATCTGCTGGTCTGCTTTGGTAAAAGAAGTTTCCTAGAAGGAGCTTTTTACACTAACAGAATCACAAGTCTACCCCTTTCCTTTTCAAGGAAAGTTATTGTGGTAGAATTGCTAGAATGCTAATATAAGTGATCCCAGAGATCCCTGGAATCATAATCACTCATTACAGCTACTCAAAATTCAGTTTCTTTCTAGGGTTCTTCTCATTTACATTATTGTAAGCTATTGTCTATGTAATTCTTTTGGTTCTGTTTTCTTCCTTCTTTCAGTTAAGGCAAATCTCCCATATTTCTCTGAATTCATGTCTTAAGGCACAGTGAGACTGTCCTCCATGTACATACCAAAGTTTATTTGGCCAGTCCCTTAATCAGTCAGTACTCATTTTGTTTACAGCTCCTTAATACTACAAAAAAAATGTATAGCATCCATCTTTCAAGCAAATTGAGTTGTTTGGATAACTTTCATTAATCTAAATTTCTCAAATTTTGTTCCTTCTGAAATGGGTCAAAACTTTACTTGCCCTACTTTGAGAGCAGATATTTTGCATCAGGATTCAATGAGCAAAAGGATTAGCTGTTAAGCAGGATGACTGGTACTGTGGGGAGTGCTACACCCTGAAGATGTGGCTTTCTCTATCTTTAGAATTTAACGAGTGCTCCATGGAACCTAAAGCAAAAACACATGGCAAATTAAAAAAAAACAACTCTCACCTATCTTCTGGTTCTTGGAAGGAGAACACAGTTTATCAGCTTGGGCTAAAGAGGATTAGGTTTGGGAATGCTATTATTTTCAAATTTATTCCTCCACCCTGAATTCAAGTGAGCCAGCATTAGAAGAAATTGGGTCCTTAGATTGCCTCATTCTATCTGTACAGGCCTTTAGGAAGCTTCTGATTATGATGTAGGCACCAAGGGAGAGGGGGTAGAAAGGGAAGCAAGGGAGATAGTGATGTTCTTTACTGGGTTGTTGTGTGCCTCTTGTGTCCAATGTAGTTTTAATTGCTACCTTCTCAAAAGATCTTGAAATTTGAAGCGTAAAGTCTCTTGTCATGACTTCTCCCTCCCTCACTCCCTTCAAAGATCCTTCCATTTTGTATTATGGAAGAAAGTACAATGAGACAGTTGTTTTTGAGATATAGGCAAGAAATAAAAGGCTAGAAGAGAGATGGGTGGTATCTATTGGAGGGCCCGGGGTAGGAGATGAGGATCCAGCTGCATTCCTGTATAGGCTCAGGTCAGGCAGGCAGGTGGTTGTCAGAGTTAAGAGAACCTTGATACAAGAAACAGATCAGGAAGGAAAGGCTATAGGAGTGTAATGAAGTGGAGGGGTTTGTGTGATCACATGCACTTGTATTGCAAATAATTCTCTGTCTCTGTCTCTGTCTGTCTCTGTCTCTCTGTCTCTCTCTGTCTCTGTCTCTGTCTCTGTGTCTCTCTGTGTTTCTCTGTCTTTCTCTCTGTCTCTCTGTCTTTCTCTCTCTCTCTCTCTCTCTCTCTCTCTCTCTCTCTCTCTCTCTCTCTCTCTCAGAAGAAGCCTTACTAAGGATTTTTGTATGCCTTTTGAAATCAGAAGACAGACCAAGAAGGAGCTCTGACCTAGAGAACTCTTTCACCCATCCTTTTCTTGGTTACATAGCCATCAATCTGGCTCAGATCTTTACCATCTCTTGCCTAGACTGTTGGATTCCTAATTGGTCTCATTGCCTCAAGTCTCTCCCATCTCTAATCCCTACATACAGTTGCCATAAATTATTTTTGAAACACAAGTCTAATAATATCCCCTCCTTGCTCAGTGATTTCCTGTTGTCTTTAGAATAAAAACATAAAGTTCTCTTGTAGTCATTTGAAACTCTTCACAATATAGCTCCATCTCAGCCTTCTAGGATGATTATACATTACTTGTCGTCATACAATCTAGATTGTACCCAAACTGAGCTTTCATGCTCCCCCCCCCCACATTGCATTTCTTTGATATTCAACCTTTACATAAGCTGTGGTCCATGCCTGTAGTGCTTTCCTATCCTCCTTCATACTGAGAACACCTAGTTCCCTCAAAGGCTTATGTCAGGGAAGACTTTTCTGATCTGCTTAATGTTTTCCCTTTCCACCACAACTATTGAAATTGCTGCCTATTATTTTTTTTCATTTGCTCATTAGTTTAATGTTATTTCTTCAGAGCAAAATGAAAGTTCTTTGGGGGCAGGAACTGTTTTGTTATTGTCTGTATTTCTAGCTCCTATCACAATGCCTAGTACATAGTAGACAATAAATGTTTATTAAATATAATGGAATTTATAGTTGGGGTAAAAGTGTTTAGGTAGTTTGTAGATAGAAGGGTACCAGTGGACCATCTTTAAAACTATGACCTGGGGCAGCTAGGTAGTGCAGTGGATAGAGCACTGGCCATGGAGTCAGGAGGACCTGAGTTCAAATCCAGCCTCAGACACAACGCAAAACTAACCATGTGACCTTGGGTAAGTCACTTAACCCCAATTGCCCTACCTCCCCTCCTCAAAAAAAGAAAAAAAAAATCTGATATAGGACAACCAAATGAGTGCATCAAATGAGATGATATTTATAAAAAATGCTTAGCCCACCTCCTGACATATAGTAAGTGCTATGTAAAGCTTATTCTTTTTCCTTCCCTTCTTCCAACTCTGAGCAAATTGGATATGACAGAGTAGAACCAAAATCAGGTCAGTGCTCCTGGTGTCTCCTGGAACTGGACTTGGCCAAGACTGAAAATAGCCTCTTTGTTGTAAATGTAGATTCCTTTAACCTACATCCCACGAGTTGAAGGGGGTAGACAAGGACCTAGGCACATGAGTACAGAAACATTCACACTTTAGACATATTCATGGGCAACTGTGTCAACTCTCTGTAGGCACATGGAGACTTAAGTTCAGTCAGTAACACTGTAGAAAATGGACACACCATTTCAGTGGTCTTTAGGAAATACCAAACGACATATTCCCCTCTCAGCTACTCTGTTGAAGAAACAACTTGGAGGATTCTTTCATCAATATCATCTCTATCTCTACCTATGATACTTTTCTATTTCTAAACATAAATGGTAGAATCTGATTGCAAAATAAAATAAAATAAAATAAAATAAATCTTCCAACCTTTTCAAAGAAATCATGGTGTATTTTCTATCAAGTATAAATATCTCCTAAGAGCAACACGAGTGATGTTTTACATAACCATCAATTTCTAAAGAAAGATGCTCAAACATCTCTTATCCTTTCAAGGATACCTCTATGACTGAAAGGATTCAAAATTAGTCAGCCCCCTTTCCCATCATTTCTCAAAATTATTCTGTAACAATTCAACATTTGGTCCATGTATGAAACCACTTTGCTATAGAGAGCAGTGGTTATTTTTGTGGTGTACTGTGTTCCTGATGGCATTCTAATGGAAATGAACATGATGTTATTTCCCTGAAGGGTGCCATCAGTGTGGTTCATTTATTTCATCTTGGGAAGAAATCATTTTGAGGAAAAGAACAGTAATTTGTCACTGAGACTTTCTGTAATTTGCATAGTGACCAGGAATCTTTGTGTCAATGTTCTCTCTTTGGTTTCATTTATAATATTCCCAAAATGATGAAAAATTCTCCACTCAAAGAAAATAAGTGCATTGCTTAGCAGAGGAACTCATTCATCTTTTTAATAAATCATTTCCACAAAGCATCCTTAGGAAACATCTTCCAGAAACTGTTTGTAAGTTTCCCCCTCGAGGTGTCTTAAAATACAAATTAACATGATTTTAAAAATTCTAATCTATTTAGAATCTTAAACTTGGATGGGAAACGGATCACTGAGGTCATGAAGCCCAGTACTCTCATGTTACAGATGAAGAAATTGAGGTTGAAAGAGGTTGAGTAATTTGCCTGTGATCACAGAGATAATATGTATCAGGGTCAATATCTGATCCCAAGTCCTCAGACTCTAAATCTAATGCTCTTTTTTCTATCATTCCTTTGATAAGTATGGTGAAAATAAGTATGTAGTTATTTAAGAATCCTAAGATTTACTAATAAATATGCTCATGCATTCTTCTGAAGTATAAATAATCAACAATAAACAATTTTCATATGCTATGTTCAAATGGAATTGTACTATTTACATTATGTGAGGCTGTAAAAGGAGATATAAGGAAAAAATACTTAAACCTGTGAATTGATGAGGAAAAAGTATTTTAAACCTTATTATGTACAAAGTACTGTGTCAGAAACCAGGGATATAAAGACTATATAAAGATATAGTAGTTTCATTGTGTGATATGGAGAGTATGGGAAGCGAGAGTCAATGTTTCTAGGGATGCCAGGGTTAGTTTGTACAGTGCCTCCTTACCAGGCACTTTTTTTCAAGAACAGAAACCACAATGGTTACGACACAGTTAAGTTATGCTAGAAAATCTCAAAACTTGAGGTTATCATACATCATTCAATATGGGTCTAGACTATATGTTTGGTGGTGGCAGCATTAGCAACTAGGCAATAAGCCTTAGAAACTCATGGTAACTCCAGCCTCTGTGATTTGTCACTCTTTTCTGTTTTTAGGCAATGTCTCACATGCTCTGTCATAGGCTTTGGCTTCCCAGCTCTGCCTTTTCTCCACGTCTCAATGTCTTATGCAGATATTCACAAAATTGCTTACCTTCCTTTCATAATGCCCTGACTGATAGCCCTCAGATTAAGTTCTAAACATCTCAAAGTCAAATTTATGCTTACTTCCTGATCCTTCAAGTAATTTCTGCAGAATTTCAGCTGATCTGTCCCCTGTATAATGGTCACCACAACAAAAAGATTTTGGGGAGAAATTCTTACAGACTTTTGGAATCACAAAACTTAAGAGTTGGAAGTACTTCATTAACCATCTAGCCCACCCCACGCCTGAAATAAAAACTCACTATAATATATAAAGGAAATGGGCAAGTGGACTCTGACCAAGCTACCCAAGGAGGGGGAACCCATTGCATCTTGAGATAATTCATCTGTCTCACCTGCCAGGACTGCAGCATTCTAGTCTCCTGAAAACTGGAATCAGTCATGCAAAATTAATTCTCTTTATAATTTTAAGAGACTTCTATGTCCATATATTTTATAAACCCTCCCCCTCGCCAAATCCTCACTGCAACATACCCATACCCAGTCATACAGCTTCTGTTTAAAAATTTCCAGTGAGGCAGAACCAACATGGTGGAGTAAAGAGAGAGACTTGCCTGAGATCTTCCCTAAACCCCTACAAATACCTATGAAAAATGACCCTAAACAAATTCTAGAGCAGCAAAATGCACAAAAAGACAGAGTGAAATAAGTTCTATCCTTAGACAACCTGGAAGGTTGAAAGGAAAGGTTCAGTATACCAGGCTGGGAGAGGAACATAGTTCAACACAAGCCACACTAACACAAACTGGGCCCCAGAGAACCCAGAGAAGGCTGAAGGGGACTTAATTGTAGGCAGCTGTGGTGGTTTCCAGACTTCTCAAATCACAAAAACCAAAAACAACTTAGTCAGTAGGAAAGGTCTGTTGAAACTATTAAACCCCAGCCTAGCCCTGAAATGGTGGTGGTAGCAGCTGTGGCAGCAGTTGCAGCAGTAGTGGCAGTGCCAGAGGCAGTTGTAACAGTGGCTGCTTCTGGAGCTCTTAGTCCACAGATGGTAAGAGGATCAAACAATTGATCAGAAGATTACAGGAGTCACTTTGCTGAGGTAGGATTCTATTGCCTTGCCCATACTAGAATTTGGGTCGCAATCCTGGAGCAAGGAGGAACACTGGCAGAGCAGAACTTGTGGCAGCAGCCCTCCTCACATTCCAGGGCAGAAAAGAATACTTGGGGTCACTCACAGACCAGAGAAAAAGGCCAGGAGAGGAGTAAAAAGATCATACCACCTTGAAACAACTGAAAACTTACAGGTCCCTAGATTTATCTCTGAAAACAGATATATAAAATCCCTTAAGTCTGGGACAGTATGCCCTCCACACTACAAGCAGAGACCTAACTTAACAAAGAGTTAAAAAGTCACATAATTGACTGGGGAAATGAACTCAGACTATAGAAACTTACTTTGGTAACAAGGAAGATCAAAACATACATTCAGAAGTAGACAACAAAGTCAAAGTTCCTACATCAAAAGATTCCAGGAAAAATATAAATTGGTGCCAGGCTATGGAAGAGCACAAAATGGATTTTGAAAATCAAGTAAGAGAAGTAGAGGAAAAATTGGGAAGAGAAATGAGAGTGATGCAAGAAAATCATTAAAAATTAGTCAACAGCTTATTAAAGAAGAGACAAAAAATGCTGAGGAAAATGACACTTTAAAAATAGACTAGACCAAATGGGAAAAGAGATCCAAAAAGCCAATGAGGAGGAGAACGCTTTAAAAAGAATTGGACAAATGGGAAAGGACGTCCAAAAGCTCACTGAAGAAAATAATTCCTTAAAAACTAGAATGAAGCAAATGGAAGCTAATGACTCTATGAGAAATAAAGAAATTTTAAAATGAAACCAAAAGAATGAAAAATAGAAAACAATGTGAAATATCTCATTGGAAAAAACAACTGACCTGGAAAATAGATCCAGGAGATATATTTTGAAAAGCATTGGACTACCTGAAAACCATGATTTAAAAAAGAGCCTAGAGATCAATTTTCAAGATATTGTCACAGAAAACTTCCCTAGTATTCCAGAACCAGAAGGTAAAAGAGAGGTTGAAGGAATCTACTGATAACCTCCTGAAAGAGATCCCAAAAATAAAACTTCCAGGAACATTATAGACAAATTCCAGAGCTCCCAGGTCAAGGAGAAAATATTGTAAGCAGCCAGAAAGAAACAAGTCAAGTATTGGGGAAACACAATCAGGATAACATTAGATTCAGCAGCTTCTACATTAAGGGACCAGAGGGTTTGGAATATGACATTCTAGAAGGCCAAGAAACTAGGATTAAAATCAAGAATCACCTACCCAGCAAAACTGAGTGTAATCACTGAAGGGGAAAAATTGACATTTACAGACATAGAGGAATTTAATGCATTCTTGAGGAAAATGAGAGCTAAATAGAAAAACTGACTTTCAAATACAAGACTCAAGAGAAGCATGACAAGGTAAACAGGAAAGAAAAATCATAAGAGATTATTAAAGTTGAACTGTTTATGTTCTTACATGGAAAGATGGTATTTGGAATTTGTGAGACCTTTCTCTTTATTAGGGTAGTTGGAGGCAATATAGCTAGAGCTATAACTATCTTTCTGTCTGTCTACCTATCTACCTATCTATCTATCTATCTATCTATCTATCTATCTATCTATCTATCTATCTATCTAGAGGGCACAGGATGAGTTGAATATGAAGGGTTGATACCTAAAAAATAAAATTATGGGGTGAGGAAGGAATGTATTGGGAGAAGGAGAAAGGGAGAGGTAGAATGGAATAAATTATCTCATGTAAAAGAAGCAAGAAAAAGCTTTTACAGTGAAGGGGAAGGGTGGGAGGTAAAAAGGAATGGGTGTACATTACTCTCATTAGAATTGGTTTAAGGAGGCAATAACATACACACTCAGTTGAGTGTGGAAATCTATCTTACCCCACAGGAAAGTGGTGGGAAGGGGATAAGAGAGGGGGGTGATAGAAGGGAGAGCAGAAGGGAGGATGGGTAATAAGAAGCAAAAACTTTTGAGGAGGGACAGGGTCAAAGAGAGAATAGAATAAATGGGGGAGGGATAAAATGAAGGGAAATAAACTTAGTCTTTCACAACATGACTACTATGGAAGTGTTTTGCATGACTACGCATGTATAATCTATTTTGAATTGCTTGCCTTCTCAATGAGGGTGGGTGAGGAGGGAGGAAAGGAGAGAATTTGGAACTCAAAATTTAAAAAAATGTTTAAAATTGTTTTTACTTGCAACTGGGAAATGAGATACACAGGAAATGGGGTATAGAACTCTATCTTAGCCTATAGGAAAATAGAAGGGGAAGAGAATAGGAGAAGTGGGGTATTGAAGGGAGGGAACACTGCGGGAAGTAGTAATAAGAATGTATGCAATTTTGGGGTGCATAAGGGGAGAAATGGGGAGAAAATTTGGAATTTAAAAGTTTGTGAAAGTGAATGTTAAAAACCAAAAATAAATAAATTAAATTAAATTTTTAAAAAATTCCAGTGAGTGGGAGCCCGCTAACTCTCAAGGAAGCCCCTTTAACTTTGGGATTATTCTCCTTATTAGGAAGCTTTTCTTTATATGAAAACTAAATTTGTCTCCCTGCAATTTCTACCCATCATCCTTGGTTTGGTCCTTTGGGATGAAGTTAAAAAAGTATAATCCCTTTTCATGTGACAGAACTTCAAATAATTGGAAGTTTCTATCATTCTCTCCCTCCTCCCATCACCACAAGTCTTTTATTTTATTAGATAAATATCCTAAGTCGCTTCAACTAACTTCACCATCCCGATTGATTGTATACTTCAGTTTAGCAATGCCCTTCCTAAATTGTGGCACCTAAAAGCACCCAAAATACTGCAGATAGGATATTCCCAGGACCCCAAGAAGTAAGAATGCCTTTCTCTGAGGTGTCTATTCCTCAACCTTCTTTACATCCTGATTCTTGTGTCAGGGAAAATCTCAAATTTATGCCGAATGGTTTTGGTGGAGAATGTCTAGGAATCATTCCTGATCTGAATATTTAGAATAATCACAAAAACTACAGTATGGTTGGCAGTGTTGGCATGGTTTCAGGCAGTGTGCCCTAAAGAAAAAATGCACTACAAGAATCTAGAGACCTGGTTTTTGCCAATAACTATTATCACATTCTTAAACAAGCCACTCTTTTTGCCTCAGTGTCATCTGCCAGACATGACAACATGCTTACCTCCATGGAATTGAAAAATTAAATTATTTATCATAATATAGCTTTCCAAATAGATCATTGCATACTCTCTTCTCATAAGCTATATTGTATTGTATCTTTATCCTGATATTTAAAGGTGGGTTGTGTGTGGGAGTAGTGGTGGTTTTGGTACCATGATGAACCTGTAAGTCACTTATAATCTAGTATAACTAAGTTTGTTCTAATGGGGAATGTCAAAGTATTAGACAATGGTAAATTGTGTGATTTCAGGACCTGGGACAGTGACACATTTTAGTTGTGACTGAGGGAGGTGTGGGGAAAGATGGTGGAAACATGATTTGATGCTACATGGAATCGATGTCATTTGAGGCAAAAATTGAGGATAATTGCCTGTGTGAATAAGGGTAAAGAAATAAAGTCTTAGAATTTCAAGGAAACTGGGTTCAAAGTCTGCCTCTAACATTTACTAGCTGTGGAACTCTACAGGTCTTTTCACTTCTCTGATCGTCAAGATCTCATTTATAAAGTTCGTTTTACAGATAGGGGTAATAATAAATTCACTACCTGCCTCAGGTTATTTGTAGAAATGCATTTTGTGAAAGTGCTATAAGACTCTGAGGTATTTTTTCTAGACAGGATTTTTTTTTTACTAATATGATTTTAGACAGAAAAAAAGATTTATTGGTTTAGATGTAAAAATATTTATTAACTTAAAATCAAGGTCATAGGGTCATAGATATAGTGTTATAAATGACCTTAGAGGCTATACAATCCAAGCTTTTCATATCATAGGTGAAGAAATTGAGAAATAGAAAAGTTAGGTGACTTGCTCAGGGTCAAAGGTATAGTAAGATTCAGAGGTGGGATTTGAAACCAGATCTTCTGATTCCATATTTGGCACTCTTTTAATTATACCTCAAATTAGGCCACTGCCTCTAAATGTTTTGGAATGGTTACAGTGTTGAATGACACTTCTAGGTAGCTTGAGAACTAGATCACCCACTACCACTTTGTCCACTTCCAAAGAATTTATGGCGTATTTGATGGGCATGCACCTTTCTTTCAAGTATCAAAACAACAATTCACATCAATTCAGTAGAAAGAAAAAAATCTGCCAAACTGACCAGTAGTTTGGCTGAATGGAGATTAAATATTTGTTCCATTCGTTCCATGTATGTTTAGTCTAAGCTGAATTGGGGAAGTATCATGGGGAAAGGAAAGGATTTATGTTGAAGTCTGAGGTCTTTTCTTCAGATATCAACTCTCCTTTAGTAACTGTGTGACCAAGGGCAAATCAATAATTTCTCAATGACTCCATTTCATTATAGGTAATATGAAGGCCCATTTGGGTTCTAAATTGATCACCCCATTGTAAAGACTATTTACCAATTGATATTTTAATTATTAGACAGTGTGTTTCTGTGGTCCATTTCAGTTCCACATAGTTTCCACGCATGGATGAAGCATTTTTAAAAAACTGAATAAAAAGCACAACAAATATACTATGAAGTTGTATTGTATCATGCCAGATTCACTACAAATATTTTTTTAAATGACCAAAATATTTTGGTTTATTGGTAACCCTAAAGGAATGTTGGGCTTCAATGAAAGTCGCCTCTGTCTGACTTCTCATTTTCTGAGTGGGAATTTGTCACCTGCTAAGAAACTAGATGCTGCTTCAGAGTTGTTACAGTCTCAAGTTTCCCAGTTAATGAAACAGTCATTTACACATCTGTAACATTTTTCTTGTCAGAATTTCCAGGGATTAATGATTGTACATACCAATAATACAACCCAATCTATGGTGCAAATTGTATTTGTTACGACAGTATCTTTATAAGCATGCAAAATCATAAACATCTTGATGACAAGGGACTAAGTGTTGTACTTCTTCCCTAGACCAAACCACCCTTAGTCAAAAGAGTCCAATTTGGGCACTCAATAAATTTTGAAAGAATGACATTTATACATTTTTAGTAAGAAAAAATATAAATTGGGGACAATGGCTATGAACATTTGACAAATAACCAATAGAGCTTAAATTAATTTTAAGAGGACAATATAGTGTAGAAAGACCTCTTTAATGAGGGGAAATAGGCTCATCTCCTCCTCCTGATATTTACTAGCCATGATCACCTTAAACAAATAACTTACTATCCTTAAGCCTCAGTTTTTTCTTCTGTAAAATAAGTAGATTCGACTATCTGGCCTCTGAGATCTCTTCCAGGTCCAGGTATAGGTTACTACTCAATAAATTGTTTTTAAAAAGTCCTAACCCAGAATCCTCAATACTTTTGAGTGATGTCATGGTCTTTAGAAGCTCAACCAATAGCTTGAAGTCCACAGTATTTGGAACCATAATTATAGAATTTTATGATATAAACAAGTAGCACAAACCAAATCTGGGGCAAGCATCCCAAAGAACTTTCATTCAGGGTAGTCAAATACCTTCTATATATTTGTTTTCAACTGTTTTTGTTTATCAGTTACTATGTTTAGTTGTTTCTATTATGTAGAGAGCATTCTAATGCAGTCAATATTCTCTAAATTCTTTGTGCAGTGAGAAAAGTTCTAATGAGCTTACCTTAGTGATGGCCCTGACCAAGATTTACTTAGGATGTTATTCTAAATTCAGGTC
This sequence comes from Pseudocheirus occidentalis, assembly GCA_028646575.1. Taxonomy (NCBI): domain Eukaryota; kingdom Metazoa; phylum Chordata; class Mammalia; order Diprotodontia; family Pseudocheiridae; genus Pseudocheirus; species Pseudocheirus occidentalis. The sequence goes on along the minus strand of CM053600.1, from coordinate 179,276,501 downwards.
ATACATCACTGCCCTCTTTCTTTAGAGATGATGACTTACAGGGAAACAGTCTTCATCAGGGGATTGTTGTTGCTGAGTCATTTTCAGCTGTGTCTGACTCTTTGTGACCCCATTTGGGGTTTTCTTGGCAAAGACACTGGAGTGGTTTGCCATTTTTTCTCCAGTTCATTTGACATATGAGGAAACTGAGGCAAATGGGGTTCAGTGACTTGCTAAGGGACACAAATCTCAGAAGTTTCTGAGGTCGTATCTGAACTTAGAAAGATGACTCTTTCTGACTCAAAGCTCAGCGCTCTATCCACTGTGCTACCTAGCTCCCTATCAGGGGGTTGGGGCTGTTTAAGTCATTTGGTCAGTCTAAGAAACCAATTAGTCAGTCAAATGGAGGTGGGAATTCTATACCTACAAAGAGGATGGTAGACTGCAAGTCTTTTAATTTCTCATTTCTGACAAAAGACAATAGAGTTCCTAACATTAATTATTTTTCAGCATCAGGAGAGGTGACAAGGAAAGGAAATAAATACTTAATAACTAACTAAATAAAATATTATTTTAAAAATCCCAGAGCCCTCTAAAATAGTGCTAAGGTAAGTTGAATTTAATTACAGCAGGAAGACCAAGATTCATATCTTACTTTCTGATACTTACTAGTCATGTGAACTCCTGTGAGTCACCTAAGCTCACTGAGCCTCAGTTCCTTTGTCTATAGAATAGTTATAATCAACCCAATAGTATCACCAGAATACTGTAAAAAGAAGATGTGATTCTCACCACACACAATACTAACATATGCATGTATATAATGTCTGTATATAAACACACATATATACATATATCACATACATATGTACCAAAAGTTAATATACATGTAAAATTATATTATGTATGTGTTATCTCACACTTTCTCTACACACAAACTATCATATACATACATACAAATACAAGGATTCTCAAAGTGTAGTAAAAATGCTAATATTTTTGTTGGTCGGCACCCAGCAAAATGAGTCTAATCTCATAGACAATAACTACTTATGGGAGTGAATGATTTGAATCAAGGAAGGTAATTAAACTCTTTTTTTCTCTATGTTGCCAGTGCAGTTCTCATTCAAATTCTTCTGCCTTGTGTCCAGGGCAATAATATTCTGTCATACAAGAACTGGTAAGGAAAGAATTCTTTTTAAATTTACTGATAGCACATTTTGATAACAAATGCTGCGGTCCAGCAAAGAATGATTTCTTCCCAAAGTGCTAGAGTAACATTTCTTCAAAGGAAACCTTTGCCCTACAACATGTTTTCTCTGGCTGCCACTGATGATTGCAAGGAAGAGACAAAATGATTTTACTGTTTTGGAATTGACATTCAGCACATATTATAGGGATATTTTTTTCTAATGTACCAGAGCATTTTTGCCAGTAAGAAGATGATAGTGCAAAGAATGTAGAAAGAAACATTTTAGATTTTATCATGAAGTTCATGGGTCATTATGGATATCAAAAATCAATATGTTGTTCTCCACTGAAACTATAATGTTGTGTTATACCTACTTGGGTATGTGTCAACTGCCCCATCAGACCATAAGCTCACTGAGGGCAGGAGCTCTAATTTATCCATATATTTTACATCATAGGGTCATAGGTTCAGAGCTGGGAATACTTTAGATTAGATATAATCTAAGATCTTCATTTTATAGATGAGAAATCTGAGGCCCAGAAACATGAAGTGATTTGCCTATGGCCACATGTGGCAGAAAGTATAAGATAGATAAGGTGAGATTTGAAGGAGGCACTCAACCCCAAATCTAGTGTCCTTTCTAATGTACCACACTGCTTTTCAATCTTCTAGGTCAGTGTTTTCTTTTTACAGATCAGGAAACTGAAGCCAAAAAGGGTAAGTATTTTGTTTAAAATTATATAGATAGTAACTACAAGAACCAATGTTGTATAGAGGATTTTGAAAATGATAGGTACTCAGTATAAGATCTTTTCCCTTTCACAACATGGCCTCTTTCCTTTCCTTTTTAGAATGGAAACTATGGAATATTTGAACATTTATTTTTAGAGCCCCTGTAGATCCTTAAAAGGATGGATGTACTAAGTTGCTAAAGAATAGAGACTTAGTAAAATTTATAAGAATACAAGTCATTCCCCAATTGATAAATG
>CM053600.1:179257775-179273841 GCA_028646575.1 Pseudocheirus occidentalis | reverse complement strand
AAAAAACCAGTAACAGGTCCCACAGGTTTTTTTTTCAGAAATTATATCCACATAGCTTCACATATTTTATTTTATTTTTAGTTTATAGAATAAAGCAAACATTTCTATAACACAGTAAAATACTTTTAATAACCACCACTTTCCTGAAAGAACACCTTTCAATGTTCTATAATAAAAACTACAGTTTTGTGCATTGTTTTCCTTAATGTAGAGGAATAGACACACCTCCAAAAATGAATGCTTGAGTTCTTACAGATTAAGTGCTTATAGAATTGAACTGAACTGTGAATGAATTGAAGTCTCTTTGTTGATATCAAGTAATAATTAAAAAATCCTGATCCAAACACAGTGTCCTCTAGCAGAAGGAATATTAGTCTTGAAGTCAGAGGAATGGGTTTCAGCACCACCAGTTTAATGAGCACTTGGTCATTGTCAGGCTGTTTAATTTTCCAGGGACTCTATTTGCTCATCTGTAAAATGGGGATAATAATGTGTGCAGCAACTTACAGATAGTGATGAAAGCGGTATATAAATGTGAATTATTATTATTATTATTATTATCGGTAGTATAGTTATATTTTTTCTAATTTTATTGTTTGATAGAGTTCAAATAAAAAGAGTCATAGGACAAGGCTCTAATCTACTATTTTTATGCTTAATTTTCTTCAAACTATTATTGTTCATGTGAATAAAATAACTTCTTTTATTTTAGTTGAATAAGAGCAATGAGATACTTCTTCATCATGCAGAGTCTCACTGTAATAATTCTTGGTATTATTCTTGCCATTAAAACTCGTGTTATCACTGTTACCTTATTTTCATCTTTTTTTGATGACAGTCCTGGATCATGTCACTATCCTGCTATTAACCTATTGTATTTAAGGTTCTCCAGACTATTGACAATAATATCACCGCTTTTTATTATGAATAAAAGAATAGGGATGTAGGCTCATTTTGTGTGGACTCACTTGAAAGCATCTTTGGGACAAGTCCTGCCCAGAGAGGATATTAGGGATCGCATGCAGCTCATCTTGGTTCCACATGGTTGAATTTTCTTCTGCTAAAACTCTACATTTTGAAAGCTTTTAATTTCATGTCCTTTGAAGGTTGTGTATGTTCAGTACAGTGATGTTACTAAAAATCGTGTTCTTCAATTTCTTTTGGCAAATGTTATGTCCAGGCGCTTGGAGCAAAGGCTCTGTCCATGGTGCTACTCCTGTCCTAGGACAGTGTGGAATTCTCAAGGATATTCAAGGGTCTGGATTGTTATTGTGATGGTTATCACCATGTAATGGAATCTACCTCATATCTCTGGAAGCACAAATATGCAACGGGAGGTAGAATGCTTGGAACTCATCAGATGCATAAATGATTCACAGATGGCATGTTCTTAGATTTCATGTCACTTCCTGGGCCTCACCAAAGCCTTCAATGGGACCTCTTGGCAGCTCAGAGTCATATTCAGTTCAGCAGAGAAATTCCTGCCAATCCAGAGGGGGTTTAGAAATGAATGATAAGGCCAATCAGGGTAAAGCTGGCATCCTATCAACTCTGTTCCCAATCACAGCATTTGGAGGCATGCTATTTGGCAGGTTAGTATTATTTTAGGCATCCACAGTTAAGGCTGCAGCAAGGATCCAGAAAGCTGGCATCTCACTGCATTTCCAGGGTTCTTGGGATGCTTTCCCATCTCAGTAGGTTGCAAGCTGCATCAAGAATCTCTTTAACAGACAGAATTATGGAGTGAAAAGGAACCATTGCAATCACATAGGCAGTAAGATGGTGTGGCTAGAGTCCTAGACTTGGAATTCAAAAGACCCAAATTCAAATCCTCCCTCAGACACTAAGTTGTATCACTCTGATCATGTCACTTATCTCCTCTCTTGACTTTAGTTTCCTCATCTGTAAAATGGGGATAATAATAGAATCTACTTTATAGGGTTATTGTGGAGATTAGATTAGATAACACACATAAATGCTTCCCAGACCTTAAAGTGCTCTACAAGTATGTGACATTATTGCTATCTCTCTCTCTAAGCAAAGTGGAGTCCAGAGAGGTTGAGTGACTTGCCCTTGGTCACACAGCTTGTTAAGGGGCAGAGCACAGTCTAGGACGCATGGCTCCTGATTTTTGGTCCTACAATCTTCTCATTACTCCATAGAATCATAGGATATAGCCCTAGAAGGAACTTTAGAGATAATCTAATCAAATTTTTGTTTTATAGATGAGGAAACGAGTTCAGAGAGGTCCACAGGTCACAGGTTTAAAAACAATAGAAAACCCAGCAGCAGACAAGAGGATTCTTAACTAGGCTGCCTCTCTGGGGTGTCCCTGATAATAGCACTATGGAATCACCCAATTGTGGGAACATGTAGGAGGTTTTGGCCATGAAATCACAGGTCCAGTCCCTTCCCCTGATTGCTTATGTTTGTATCCTCTGGGTGCTAACAGAGCAAACCTAAAATCTCTCCACTGTGATTGCTCCTCAATTACTTTAAGATGGCTATCATGCGTCACTCAAGTCTTCCCTTTCCCCTATGAATCCTTCTCATTTTCTTCACCCTATCATGATTAATCCCTAAGAGTGACTATCCTAAGGATGCTACCTTAGGGGTGACACCCCTAGGGATGATTACCATCCTAGCCTCCTTCTTCTGCTTGCTTCCCAGCTCACACAAAGGGTTGTTTCTACACAGTATGGTGGGGACCACATAGTTTGTCAGACAGCCCATTGTCTATGCCGTCTAGGTCTCACATCACCATCAACACCAACACCAGTGGCAGTATGTTCAGATTCAAAAGATAATTGCAAATTTTCGTGAAGTCAAAGTATTCTGAAACAAAGGTCTTGGCAAGAGACTTAAGATCTGCTGGTTCCTAAGCTTGTCTTTTATGACCCTGTGGAATTTCATCTTTTTGACTTTATCAAATTTTATTTGAGACCACTATGGCTTCCTAGATGATTTAAAAAAAATGTTGGGGAAGGAGAGGTTGGTATGAGGCAGATTCTGTTAGTGGAAGGAACATCTAATGAAGAAACTCACTCATGTTAGCAGATATTTCACAACTTTAAAAGGCTGCTAGGTGGCATACTGTATAGAACACTGGACCTAGAGTAAGAAAAACCTGAGGACAAATTTGTATAGACACATTTTAGCTCTATGACCCTGAACAAGTCACTTATTCTCTTCCTCAGTCTCTTCAACTCTAACATAAGGCTAATAATAGCACCTATAATGCAGGATTATTGTGGGGATAAAATGAGATCATATTTTAAAAATATTTTGTAAACCTTAAAACAATGAGAGGCTGAAGTGACTTACCCAGGAGCATGCGTCCAATATGTGTCATAAGCAGGATTAGAACCCAGGTTTTCCTGATTATGAGAACATTTCTTTATACACCCTGCCATATTTCATATCTAATATGTTATTATTCACAGAATATAAAAATGGACTATGATTTTGGGGAGATCTTTGGAAAGTTGTGGTAACTAAATTTCTCTTAAAAATAAAAACAAATAGAAAATAAACAAAATCAGGCTTGACATGATGAGAAATAACTTAATAATTCAAGAATGTATAATGAATTAGTTTGCATTTGGAAAACAGTAGTGAAACTCCCAATCATTCTTATTTTACCTTAATTTGGGGGACAGGAGCCTTCAGAACTAGCCACTGACGTAAATCACTACTGCCATCTCCTGGCCAAATAACCACATGACTCCATTTCCAAAAACAAAACAAGTCATATACTGTGGGACTGCTGAGATGGGTCACTATAAATAGGTGATAAAGAATTTAGGGTATTTACTGTAAAGACAATCATCAAATTTGTATTCTTGGAACTGGGAAGACCTTCTTGAAAGTGCATTGGATTTTCAGTGCCAAAATGTCAGAATGAGGAAGAAAGCCTCATTTATCCAAGAACACGGAAGCATCTAACCACGTGGGCAGGAAAAGTCTGTTTCATTGTGGTTGGAGGAGAGAGAAGTCCAAGAGCAGCACCAGCCAGCCTCACAACAGGGAACCTGCAGCAAGGTTCCAAGCTGAGGGCAATCCACCAGAGAGACCCTGCCTTCCTTCAGATTAGTAATCCCCTAGGCAAGTGAGCAGTCTGTACAGCACAGCAAGCCCCTACCAACCCCCAGCCAGTAACCCTACCCTCAGTGCAATCCACTAGCAAGGTATTGACCCCATTGCTGACCAGTAGTGAAGCCCTTCCTTGGGACTGGTCAACCGAGAGATCCCACCCCTGTGGCCTACCCGCAGAAAGACTCTTTTTCCATAACAACTCAACAGTAAGACCGGCCCCCCCCGCCACTCCTGGGCAGACCAGCAATAAAATCTCTCCTCCGAGGTCAGCCACCAGAAAGACTCTGTTACCATAGCAACCCAGCAGCAACCTTCCCCCAGCAGACTAGCAGCTAAACTTCATACCTAGGGGAGGCCACAAGCCCCCAGTCCAAGCCAGAAGGGAAGTCTATCCTTTGGAGAAAGCCAGTAGCTAAGTCCTGAAACACAGTGAAAATTAATGGAAAGACCCAGACCCTAGCACAGAGAGTGTGAGATAATACAAGACCATAGCTCAATTCTCACATAAAAACATCAAGTCACACACACACACACACACACACACACACACACACACACACACTCCAACAAAAGGCAGAAAAAGTGAGCAAAAAAAAAACATAAAAAGAGCTGAACTATAGAAAGTCACTATGGTGACAGGGAGGATCAAGGCATAAACATGGAAGAGGACAATAGTATCAAAATGGCTACATGAGAAGCCCAAAAGAAAAATGTAATTTGGTCTCAGGTTCAAAAAGAATGCCTCAAAGGGCTGTAATAGGATTATTAAAGATTAGGAAAGTAGAAGAAAAATTGGGAAAAGAAATGAGAGTAATGCAAAGGAATCATGAAAAAAGTCAATAGCATGGGAAAAGATATACAAAAATTTATCAAAGAAAATAACTTCCTAAAAAATAGTACTGGCCAAATGGAAAAGGAAGTACAAAAGGCCACTGAAGAAATTCCTTAAAAATTAGAATTTAACAAGTGGAAACTAATGACTCTATGAGACATCATTATTTATGATAAAACAAAATAAAAAAGTAAAATATAGAAGACAATGTGAAATTTCTCATTGGAAATACAACTGACTTAGATTCAGGGGAGATAACATAAGAATGATTGGACTATTTGAATATATTAGAACCAGAGGAAAAATAGAAATTGAAGGAATCTATCTGAAGTTGTTTTTATGAAAAAAACTAATAAAATAGATAAACCAATGGCTAATCTGACTTCAAAAAGGAAAGAAGAAAACCAAATTGCTAGCATCAAAAATGAAAGGGGTGAATTCACCACCAAAGAATAGGAAATTAAAACAACTGTTAAGAACTATTTTGTCTAATCATATGTCAATGATTTAGACAATTTAAATGAAATGGACGAATATATCTGTAAAAATATAAATTGTCCAGACTAACAGAAGAATTGATAAAATATGTAAATAGCCCAATCTTAGAGAAAGCAATTGAACAAGCCTTCAATGAACTGCCTAAGAAAATCTCCCAGGACCAGATGGATCCACAAACAAATTCTACCAAACATCTAAAGAGTCACTAATCCCAACACTATATAAACTATTTTGAAAAAAAAATAGGTGGAGTCCTAAAGCTCCCTATTGCTATAGTAATTTTCTGTATCTGAGCTCTTTTTATGTCTTATTTATTTTGCTCGCTTTTTTGCCTTTTGTTGGTGTGTGACTTGGTGTTTTTATGTGAAAGTTGAGCTATGATCTTATATTGTCTCAAAGTCTCTGTACTGGGATCTGGGTCTTTCCATTATTTTGCTGGTATCCAAACCAAGAAGAGCCAAAACAGACAAAGATAATTACAGACCAACTTCCCTAATGAATATCAATGGAAATTTTCAAATAAAATGCTAACAAAAAGATCACAGTAATATATCACAAAGATCATACACTATGACCAGTTGAGATTTATACCAGAAATGCAGGACTGGTTCAATATTAGGAAAATGGTCAGTATAATTGACCATATCAAAACCAAAACCAAAAGAAATCACATAATTATCTCAATAAATACATAAAAAGCCTTTGACAAAAGACAGTATCCCTTTCTATTAAAAACGCTAGCGAGCATAGGAATAAGTGGAGCTTACTTTTAAATTATAAGTAATATTTATCTAAAACCATCAGTAAGCATTATCTGTAATGGGGATAAGCTAGAAGTTTCCTCATACAATTAGAGTGAAGCAATGATGTACATTATCACCTCTTTTAATTAATATTATACTAGAGATATTGACTGTAGCAATAAGATAAGAAAAAGGAATTAAATAGGTAACAAGGAAACAAAATTATCACTCTTTGCAGGTGATATGATGCAACACTTAGAAAATCCTAGAGAATAAAGTGAAAAAATACCTGAAAGTATTGAAGACTTTAGTAAGTTGTAGTATATTAAACAAACCCACACAAATCATCAGCATTTCTATATATTTCCAACAAAGTCCAACAGCAAGAGATAAAAAGAGAATTTCCATTTAAAATAACTGTAGACAATTTAAAATATTTGGGACTCTACTTGCCAAGGCAAACCCAGAAGCTATATGAAGACAACTATAAAACACTTTTTCACACAAATAAAATCAAATCTAAATAATTGGAAAAATATTCATTGCTCAAGGTAGGTCAAGCAAATAAAATGAAAATGACCATTCTACCTAATCTGTGTAATCAGTGTCATAGCAATCAAACTATCAAAAATATATTTCATAAAGCTAGAAAAATTAATTTAAAAATATCAAGAGAATTGAAGGGAAAAATATAAAAGAAGGTCATCCAGCTACACCGGATCTTGAATTGTATTATAAAGTGGTAATTATCAAAACAATATGGTACTGGCTTAGAAACAGAATGGAATAGATTGGTACAATACATCAGTGGAATAGATTAAGTACAAGTTATATTTATCATAAATAATCCTAGTTATCTAATCTATAACAAACACAAAGATCCTAGTTTTGGGTATAAAAATTTATTTGATAAGAACTGATGGAAAAACTGTAAAACAATATAACAGAAACTAGGTATAATCCAATATGTCAAGTCATATACCAATATAAGGTCAAAATGGTTACATTATTTAAACATAAACAGTGATACCATAAACAAATCAAGAGCACATGGAATACTTTATCCTCAGATTTATCAGTAAGGGAAGAATTTGGGATCAAAGAAGATACAGAGAACATTACAAAATGTAAAATGCATCATTTTGATGATACAAATTTGATTATACAAATAGGAAAAATAAAAATATTTTTCACAAATAAAACTGTAACCAAAATTATAAGGAAAGCAAGATATTGGGAAATATTTTTTTTGCAACAAGTATCTCTCACAAAGGTCTCATTTCTCAAATATATAGAGAACAGAGTAAAATTTATAAAAAGACAAGTCATTCCCCAATTCATAAATGGTCAAAGGATGTGAACCAGCAGTTTTCAAATAAAGGAATCAAAGTTATCTACAGTCATATGAAAAAAATGCTCTAAATTACTAAGGTTTAGAGAAAGGCAAATTAAAACAATTCTGAGGTATCTCCTCACACATATCAAATTGGTTAATATGCCAAAAAGAAAAAAAAAGGAAAATGTTGGATATTGGAGGGGATGTGGGAAAACTGAGACACTATTGCATTGTTGGTAGAGTTGTGAACTGATCCAATCATTCTATAGAGCAGTTTGGAACTATGTCCAAATGGCTATAACATTCTGCATACCTTTTGATCCTACAATACCACTGCTAGGTCTATATCCCAAAGATAAGGAAAAAAAATGGAAAAAGGCCTATCAGTACAAAAGTACTTATAGCAGTTTTTTTTTGGTGGTGGTGGTTAAGAATTGGAAATCAAATTGGAATCAAATCAAATCCCCATCAACTGGGGAATGACTAAACAATCGGTGGGTGGTATATGATTGTAATTGAATATTATTGTTCTATAAGGAAAGACAAATGGGATGATTTCAGAAGAATTTGGACATGAACTGATGGATAGTGAAGTGAATAGAACTGGAAGAACATCACACATAGTAACAGCAACATTTTTCAATTGTAAATGACTTAGCTATTCTCAGAAATACAATGATCCAAGACAATCTCACAGGAATAATGATGAGGCATACTATTGGCCTCCAGAGAAAGAACTGATACTGACTCAATACAGACTGAAACATCCTACTTTTCACTTTCTTTCATTTTTTCTTTTATTTGAGTTTTCTTGTAGAAAATGACTAATATAGAAATGTTTTATGTAACTGTACACGTATAACATATATCTGAGTGTTTACCATTTCAGAAAGGAGCAGGGGAGGGACAGATGGAAGGTAGAATTTGGAACTAAAAAATGTAAATACATTTTTTTAAATTTAAAAATAAAGTGCATTGGAATTGGTAAATGGCTACATTTGTTTTCTTGAGCTCTTTATGTGGAACAGGAAATCCTACTGTTCATTAATTTTTAAATTAAGGGAAAGTGATGGATCTACCTGTGATTAAAACCAATACCAAAAAAGCAACCTGGGGAAGATATTCATTTTCAATATACTATAGTAAGTGAGCTGGGACACTGCCATTTCAGACATCTAATAAAGTTACATACTGCATGCAACCATGCAATCAGCCTGATGGTATGGACAACACATTGACAACTTTAATCAGTCTCTCGGTTTTGAGGGCTTTTGAGAAAGATGAATGACATGGACTTTTATTCCCTCTGCCATTATATTCCTGTATTTCTCTCTAATTCTTCTTTCTCTCCTTATTCCATTTCCTTAGTTTCATGTGGCTTACGACTTAGAGTTTCCATTCTTCCCTTTCTCATCCTCTGGGACCTCACATCATCAGCTGCTTCAAAGTTTGGTATTAAAACTCTCTATGTCTGTTGGGGATAAGAGGCAGAGGCAAGAGAGGCTGTTTATAAGCCTGATGTCATTGAAGTCTGTGAGCTGCACCTCAGGGTACCATCCTATGGATTGCCCTCTCCTGCTAGGGTCCAGTGAAAGAGGAGAATGAGAGGTGGCTTCGGCTCATTACCTTCTCAAGTGTGCCATTCCATATGTAACCAGAGGCTGGTATGTTGCCTTTTCAAACAATTCATTAGACAGAAGATGATCATGATATCGAAGGCCCTCCCAAATCAGATTAGAATACCAATGCAATTAAAGGTTATTTTTGTAAAGAAATGCTAGAGTATATGTTCCTTGGAATAATAAAAGGATACATCTTTTACTTTTATCAAACTATATCATATATTTTACATATCTGCTATTCCATTCCCAGGCTATTAGCTCCAAATCACGTCTTTCATGTGAAGGAAAAGAGAAATGAACTTTTGAAAAATGTTTAGAATTGAGCTCTGAAGTATGATATCAGTCCAGTGAAGAGGATTGGGGAGAATACGTTAAAGTTTCACACTATCTGCCTATTCTACACAAGCTAATTCAGTTTCTGAAAGAGCAAGGTCTAGGAAAACACCAGCGGGGTTTTGTCAGCCTGGATTCAGCAACAGATCAAATGATTCATAAAGCCAGAGGATAGATGGGAGAATAGATCAGGGAATGGCTGTGGACCAGGGCTCTAGGGCTGCTGACAGTTTCTTCCTAATGAATCAGAGAGAACTCTCATGACTACGGATAAACGGGAGACGAAGCAAAAGTGAGATGAGTCTTGAAGTGAAGGAGAACTCAGAATCAAGAGAAATCTATCTTAAAAGCAGACAGAGAAAACTAATGAAAACTTTTGAAAACTTCATTTTCATGGAATTCTTTTAAAAACTCATCTGAACTAAGTAGTGAGACGGTGTAGGGGAAGGGTAAGAATGTTGAACTGGGAGGTAGGAGACTTGAATTTTAGCTCTGGTCTACCATTAAATTGGGTGACTTTGGCCAAGACAATTATCCTCTCTTCACTTATAAATTTGAGGGAATTCTTGACATGGAATCTTTATATGCATACATACATACATACATGTATATAGTATGTGTATGTGTGTATGTGTAATATATACAAATATATATTTGATAACTGCATTTCAGTATAACTGGTTTGTGTTGTAATTCTATGTATTTTATTTAATTTAAATAATTTAAAACACTAGTTATAAAATATAAGAAAAACAAAATTATATTGAAAATTATATTGCAAATCATATTGCAAATCCATAGGCTTCTCTAAATGGCAAAAGAGGTTTATGACTCAAAAAGCTTAATAGTCTTTGTATTATATGACCTCTAAACGTATGATACTCTGATTTAATGGCTGCTTATCTCAGAGCGATTGGGAATCCCTTTATATAATCCTCAGAATATAAACTCTTGGAGAATGAGGATTGTTTTATTACTTGCTTTTGTATCTTCAGTACCAAGGAATAGCACCTGCCATAAAGTCAGCACTTAATAAATGACTGTTGGTCAATTGATTGATTGACTTGCTAAATACAGGTATATGGGATAAAGCTAGAGAAATGGTGCATTTAGAGTTATAGGACCCAGGTGCCCCGTCTCCGGCTGCCATTTCCTACCTCTGTGACTTTAGGCAAAACACTTACCCTCTCTAAGAAACAGTTTCTCAATGGTTTACCATGGAATTGTAATGCCAATGGATCGGTTCCATTAACAGGCTTTTAGATTAGATGACCTCTAATGCCCTTCTTGGTTCTACATCAATAACCCTATGATCTAATCTGGATTTTGGTGAGCAATTCTCAGAAAATAAAGTGACAAACCTTTCTTGCAAGTGATGCCCAAGTTTGGTCACTTCTAGCTTTAAAGTCTGTGCCCTAGACCTGGCCCCAAACCACTCAAACAATAGCCAGCATTTACAATAATGATAACTAGCATTCATATGGTACTCTAAGGTTCATAAAGATTTATTATGATAATAAAGGTAATAATTAATGTTTATAGAGTGCTTACTATGTGCCAGGCACTGTGCCAAGTGCTGTATAATTATTACTTCATTTCATCCTCACAACAGCCCTGAGATAATGCTATCATTACCCCCATTTTACAGATGAAGAAAGTGATAGGCCTAATCTAGTACCCTTGGTATAAAGTCTTAGATGAAGAGTATGAGAAATCTTAGAGACCATTTAATGAAACTTTGATGAAACACCTGCCATGTGATGGATCTGTGATCTTATTATTGAGAAAATTCCATTGCTTAGTAATTAAGTCTGTAGGAATGATCTGAGGTTTGGAGGTAAAATAACTTGCTCATAAGACATATAACTAATGAGTGTCAGAACTGGGATCTGGAACTAGTCTTCACTCCAAGTTCAGCACTGTTTCTATTATCTCAAGCTACCTCAGAATGACAATTATATTGATCTAACATAGGCCCCACACTGCCCACAAATATCATTTTTATGGGTAGCCAATTAATGAGTTTCCTCCCTCCCCCCAGACTCCACTGCCCCCTCCCACTACATTTTTAGTGCATTTTTACATTGGAGAGGCAGAGTAGCATTATGGATAGAAAGGCAACTTCTGAACCAGGAGAACCTAGGCTCAAGTCCTGGACTCATACTGATAGTCTGACTCAGGCAAGTCTCTTAACCTGTCAGTGCCCCATGCAACTCTCTAGAACTATAGGTTGTGGAAAAGTTGTTTATCTTTACTGGTGGAGAGACTTTCCTCACTGGTAGTGCCCCACACTGATGAAATCACAGTTTTGAACCCAAAATAACGATTATATTATTCTACAGCTTATTTGGGGGCAGCCTCTTTGTGCAGTGGATAGACCTTTGGGCTTGGAATCAGGAAGACTCATCTACCTAAATTCAAACCCAGCCTCAGAGCCTTCCTGGCAGTGTAACCCTGGGCAAATCCTTTAATCCTGCTTGCTTTGATTTCCTAGCTGTCAGACGAACTGGAGAAGGAAACAGCAAACCACTCCAGTATCTTTTCCAAGAAAACCTTCAGTGGGGTCTTGAAGAGTCAGACACAGCTGAAAAATGACTGATTGGATTTTTAAAATTATTATTAAAATATATTTATCCTTTCAAAGGGCTTTAATTTTAGAGGATTCATAGCAATGAAATATTTATCTGGATAGCTAGATGACAGATGATTGCTAGACGGAGGATTTATTAAGCATTTACTATGTTCCAGATGCTGGGTTAAACACAGGGGAGGTATACTAACAGATAAGCTAACAAGTCAGCCCTATCTGGGGGAAGACAACAGAAAGACCGGAAAAGATGCGCTTCTCACAAGTTGCCATGCTGAGATGCCATCAATCCATGACCACTCTGATGCTTTCACTAGTCTGGTCCTTAGATGACAGGCTTGTAGGCCTTTACTACTTCTTCCCTCCAAGACTCTTTCCATCTTGATAACATCATTTGAGCCTGCACTTTGCTGAGATTCTAGAATTCAGTGTAATAGTCCTCAGCCCAGTACTGACCTCTGTGGAGCATTGCTGGCCCTGACTTGGAGGATGGTGCTAAAGCCTTCTCCACTTCTATGTTCTTTGAATGTACCCTGCTAGCCAGTTGTGAATTTGTCTAAAAGAATAATGGTCCAGCAAAAGCTTCTTAGCAGTGTCAGCCTGAACCTCCCTAGATTCCTTGATGATGTTCAGACAGATTTCATCACTTACTCCCCTTTATCTATATGACGGGTCACTTTATCAAAGAATGAAATGCAATTGACCTGCCATTACTTTATCTTCACAAAGCCAGGATGGTCACTTCCTCATACTCAAACTTTTCTTGGTGGTTGTGAATTGATTTTAGATGAGTCCTAGTTGCTCAGTACTGAAGTTAAGGTGACGCTATCAGTGCCAGGATCATCCTTCCTTTCCAAGGTAACTGCCCATCTACTCTCTATGGGTCTTGTAATTTTCTATTCATCCGCATTTTGTCTTCTTCATTATAAGGCCTTTGAGGTCGGGAACTGCTTTTTAACTTTAATTTTGATTTTTTTCCTAGTGCTTAACTTAACGTCTGACATATAGTAAGTGCTTATAAAATTGGTCCTGTTTTCTCCTTCCCTTTGCGAATAACATTTTCCCTTTGTTACTGGGACTTCTGTGTTCTTCATCAGCTCTCAGAACCAAAGGGCGTACAAGGGTCTTCTGTAGTCTCCAATTTCTCATCACTCTATCTTTGCTCATTCTCTTATAATCTGGCTTTTGAGCCCACCATTCTACTCCAATCATTCTCTGGAAAGATACCAATGCCCTCCTGTTCACTAACTTTAATGGCTCTAATTTTTTCAGCTTTCCTGCTTGATCTCTTTGTTGCTTTCAATACCAGAAGCCTCCTGGTTACTCTTGGCTTCTATGGCATGAATGACTTCTATATTAAATTTTTCTTGATCCCTTCAGTTGTTAGTACCACCTTTCCAACCCCAGACCAAATTTGAGAGTGCAGTGGTTCAGGCTTGAGATTAGAACAAAATGTCAGGTAGCTAGCAAAATCAAGCCTTTATTCAGTTCTTACTGTGTGCCAAGCAATATATTAATAGCATAAAATACAAATGCAAGCAAGAAAAATAGTCTCTGCTCTCAAAAAGCTTACATTCCAATGGGGGAAGACAACACATGAAGGGGAGCTGGAAAGATGAGGTGCTCTATGTATATGACAACCTGATTTGGAAACAGGAATTGGAAGCACAACAGAAGCCTGGTTTGGGGAAACATGAGGGTAAAACTTACCCACCAGAGTTCAGCATGCATGAGCAGAATCCTGCGTCATGTGTGTATGTATGTCTATGTGTGCATATATGTGTATATGTGTGTGTGTGTGTGTGTGTGGTGTCACTCTTGGACAATATAATATTTTAACAAAAGGAGTATATTTGACATCACTTTGGACATTATATTAAAAAAGGAAAACTGAATTCATTCAGGCAGAGGTAGTTCCACTCTGCTATTACATATTTTTGATGCTCATTCTCTCTTCCAATGACTTTATAATTAACACATATGAAATATTTTAATTTGTACATTATTTATATTTGCATATTACATTTATGTATTGATATATATTTATTATTTATGCATATTTACATGTTTATTTACTATATTTATATATATATTTACATTACATTATCATTTATATGCTGTTTATATATTTTTATTTGTATGTTTATTATTTTTATATATTTATTATTTGTGTGTACACATATTTTGTATCTCCACAGTTGAATGTAAGCTCTCTGAGAACAAGGACTTTTACAGCAGAATCCATCAGTATTGGGTTACCCTGACATCTTATAGGATGAACTCTTAAACCATATCAACGGTCTGAGTCTTAATCCTGTGTAGTAGCCTTGAGGGTATCATAAAAGAGCTCTGGATGGTTAGCATAAGCATAAAACTGAATTTCACCTGCCTTCTTGTTGAGCCTAGAAGCTTGCATCCCTTTAAGCTTCATTTGTACTTTCACTTTATGGAATTAAATACCAGGAAAGAGAATTGCTTCCATTTGAATTATCTTTGGAAGATTCTGAAGATCACCTGGAAGGATAAGGCCCCAGGCACTGTGTTCCTCTCTCAACCTCAACTGCATTCCAACTCTACTGCACAGAAGGCAACTCCAGTGGGCTGGACACATCATTCAGATGCAAAATATACACTTGCCAAAAAGACTATTTTATGGAGAGTTCACACTGGGCAAGTGCTCAGAGGATGTGCAGAAGAAGCAATACAAGGATGCTCTCAGAATTTCTCTTAAGAACTTTGGAACTGATTGTGTGATGTGGGAGGTACAAGCACAGGACTGCTCAGTGTGGTGTGCTCACATCAGCAAAACTACTGTGCTCTATGAGCAAATTGGAATAGCTCAAAAGAAACATGAGATGTACAAATTTAGAGAATTCACACCAAAGGTTCAAATGGACTATCTCAGCCTGACCTGTGGTAGAGCATTCTGAGCTAATAGTGGTCTGATCAGCCACAACTGGGCACACTGTAATAGTGTGTGGCGTAGTGATGTCAGTTTGGTTCTCTTTAAGAATCAAGGACAACAGCCTTCCAGGGGGCGGAGCCAAGACGGCAGCGTAGAAGCAGCAAAGCACTGTAGCTCCCACACAAACATGCTAAAAACTCATAAAATGGGACTCTAAAACAGATTTTCAAGCTCCAAAACTCTCCAAAAGAGAGAAAACACATCTGTTGCTACAGGCAGCTCAACAGGTAGTGCTCTTCGTAGCAGTCTGGGAGAAGTCTGAAACCGGGCCTGGCCAGGCCCCAGCGCATCAGGCAGAGCCCACTCTATAGGAAAGCAGATCATCTGCACTGGAGGCACAGTTACCACATTTATCAGGCTAGAAGAAAAAAAGGCTAAGAGAAAAGTCAGTGGATTTTGCTAAATTTGGGGAAGAGTGGGTCTGGCCAAACTGCTCCCAGGGCAAGGAAGCAGCAGGAGGTGGATGTAGCAGCAGGAACGGCTGAATGCAGCAGTGGCCTCCACTGGGCTGCTTCAGAGCTGATCCATCAGGACCGAGGGCTCTTGCGTTGAGCGGCCTGGATCTGGATCGTGGTCTTGAGTGGTGATCCTGGGGTGTGCTTTCAGTGAGCCAAAAATGGGGGGGACTGCAGCACCCCAGTAATAGCTCCAGCAGCTGTGAAGGCCGCAGCTATTTGGGACAGAGCTTTCCCCGTCCAGGAAGCAGAGTTCCACAGAGCTAAAAAGCAATCAATTAATAGACTGGCCAACATGAGAAAAAGGAAGCAGGCTAGGAACAGCAGTAAAACTCTAGAATCCTTTTTTATGGACAAAAAAGATCAAAGCATGGAGCGGGAGGAAGACAACTCAGTCAGAACTCCCTCACCAAATGCTTCCAAGACATTGGAAGAATGCCTACTAGCTATGGATCGACTTAGAAAGGACTTTGAAAACCAAATAAGAGAAGTGGAGGAAAAATTGGAAAGAGAAATGAGAATGAATTGAGAAAGTCATGAAAAGAGAGTCAACAACCTGACTGAAGAAAACAATACCTTAAAGAGCAAATTAACTCAGAT
>CM053600.1:179230949-179257275 GCA_028646575.1 Pseudocheirus occidentalis | reverse complement strand
CACACACACACACACGCTCTCTTTCCTACCTCCTAGAGCTATAATAAGGATCAAATGAGATGTTTGCAAAATGTTTAGCACACAGCCTGAGTGCCTGGCATACATTAAGTGCTAAATAAATGCTTGTTTCCTCCCTCATTCACTCTTTCCTTCCTTTAAAATCATGTTTAGTTGAAGTATTTATCTCTTTCAAGAAACCTTTCCTAAACCCTGACACCCCAACCAAAAACTATTTCTCTTTCTTCTTAGTTCTCAAAATTCTGGTACTTGAAAAACTTCCCTAGTTCACGTGTTTTACCAGACCTGCTATTTCTTTGACGCTGGAGTCTGCTCCTGGGGGACTTCCTCCATCTACAGAGTTCTTTGATACTTAAAATATTGTTGCCTAGAGCACCCAGAGGTCAAGTGACCTGCCCAGAGTAGCAAGGCCAATAATTACCAGAGATAAGGCTTGATCTCAGATCTTCCTGAGTCTGAGGTTATCCCTTTTCCTTGTGCATGGTAAGGTCTTCTTAATACTCTTGTTTAAGGATGACATTATATGGATTACATTAAACCCCAGATAATTATAGAAGCTACGAGATCATCAGTGAAGGGAATTTCCGGTGTGGAAACTTCCCAAATGAATATAGATTAGTATTTTACTGGCAATTTACAGTTTCTAGTGTCTCTTGGGATCCTGAGAGATTAAATGACTTGCCCTGGGTCACGTATTAGTATTCATATAAATTTATGCATATCTACAACACCATGTATGTATAAATTCACACACGCATGAATGTATATGCAGGTATATGGGTGCACATGTATATTTATGCACATGTATATTTACACATTCACATGTGTGTGTACGTCACGGGCAAGTTATACACCTAGGTCTTCCTCCATCGACTCTTCCATGTTGTTTTTTTTCAATAACACTTACTAATTCAATAGATATTGACTGAATATCCAGTCTTACTGGATATCCTTACTTACTTCCAGACTTACTGGAATATCCAGACGCTGGAAATTCTAGCACTCATGATCTCCAACCTCTTAAATAATATAGGCATTTCTTCTTCAACATGCCCAACAAATGACCATTGAGCCTCTCATTTAACATTTTTAGCTGAAGGAAAACTGAGCTGCTATGTCATCAAGTATCTGCTTCCATTGGTGATAGCTCTGAGTTGTTTCCTATTTCTTAATCCAAAAGTTGAATGGGAGAAGCAGCACAGAATCAAGATGGAGTCAGAGGACCACTTTATAGGGTCTCAGAATCCCTGAAACAAAAAGTGGAAGGGGGGGGGGGTCACCTAGATATTCTCTAAGGATCCCTCCTGCTCCAAATCCTAGGAGTTTTTTTGGTTTATCAACAGCATAAAGGGCTCTAACAGAATTGAGAACACGACTTTGATGGAGAAAGCAGAAGCTATGGAGTTTCTGGAAACCTGACCAAAAAAAAAAAAAGACCCTGAAGACAAGTTTTGCTTATTTCCTTTTTCCCCGAGTCCCTTTCTAGCTTTAAAGGACTATTAGATTTCTTTCCATTTGTGATACTTTCTGTCACTTTATCCTATATACATGCAGATTCTGTCTTCAAAAGCGGTTTAGAAAAAATAGGCCTAAACCTATAGTTTAGGTACACTGCCCCCCAGAGGGCAGTGTATGTCACAGTCCAAGCTCTAGGGCATATACTGTAGGAATATTGAAGGAAGATCTCAAAGAAGTGGAACTGGCAAAGCACCTTAGAGATCACCTAATCCAACCACTCTTCCCCTTGGTAGAAGGAGAAAGTGAAGTCAAGAGACAGGAAGCATAAATCATGGATTAGAGAAGCAGGTCTTGGGACTCACAAGCCATGTTCCTTCTACTGTTGCAGAGACTAGCATGCTTTCTCTGCCTTATCTTATTACCAAGAATGTAAGGCAAACTAAAACAACTTTCCTCAGTAAAACAGATCATTCCAGGAGAGCAAGCTTACTAAAGAAAGAACATGTAGGGATCACTGGGCATTTTTCTTTCACAGTTTTTTTTTTTAACTTTTTCTTTTATCCACTAACCCTGAATCTTACCTTGGAGTCCAAAGCCTTTCCCTGTGGTTGGTCCTGGATCGGCTCAGCTTCAAAGCACCCCCTTGGGGAGTTTCTCTCTCTCTCTGTGGCTGGCTACATGTCCTCGGTTACAGCCACAGGCAGTCTGAGCTTGTGGAGCTAATTAAAGGTAAGGCCTTCGTTTGCCTTCTCAACCTCCTTGTTCTAAACCAGACCTACTTATTTTCTCAACGTGCAGTAAAAGCATAGGGGACTTCACTAGGTTCTTTCCGATCACAAAAAGGTCTCTCAGCTAGTTTGCTTTGGGATCATCGCCTCAGAACTTTAGAGTTCAGTAGCTGCTCTTTCTCTTACAAAAGGGGACACTGTGGCACAAAGTCATTAAGTGTCTTCCACAGATAGTACGCCAAAGAACCAGGATTCCAACCCATGTCTTCTTGGTCTAACTCCAGTCTTCTTTCAAATATAACAGACTTCTGGGTTTGTTTTTTCCATTTTGGTTTGTGTTTAATTTTATATTCTGTATTGCATCTTATATGATCATTTTCTATTATTTAATCTTTCATTATTTCAAAGATTCAACATTGACTTTATATGTTAATTCATAATTTCATTTTATTTTATTACAAATTTTATGCTTTTTTCTGGTTATTCAAAATATTTGATTTTATGTTTCTAAATTTGAGGTGGTAAATGTTTATATTAGGTTTCATCTTTTAATTTTATTTTATTTATATTTATTTATTTATATCAAGGTATGTTTTATATTTTCCTGTGGCTTTATCTGTTGTTTTTTATTTTAATTTTAAAATGAATATTTATCCTTAGTACCCTGAGATATATATGTGTATGTATAAACATCTAATTATTATTAATTAAGCTATAATATAACAACATGCTCTATTGTTGTATGACTATGAAATATGGAACCTGTTAACCTCTCAGGATAGGAAAAATGAGTATCAGAGAACACAGAAGGTTATAGTTGGAGGGCTGGAAAGGACCATCTAGAGCAACCCCTACATTTTACAGATGAAGACACTGAGGCCCAGGGAAGAAAAGTGACTGGTCCAAGGCCATGCGGGTAGTAAGCAGAAGCAGGATATGGATGTACCCAGGTCTTCTAACACCAGAGTCAGCTCTCTTTTGCAGGCTACCACACTGCTCCCTTCACCACTACTGCTTCTTTCTACTATGCCACCGAAATGGGCCACAATGTGTAACCAACAAGGACAAATGAGGAATAATAGCAAAGAAAGTCATTAAGGAAATGAAGGAGGAGGAGGAGGAGGAGGAGGAGAAGAAGAAGACAATGACAATGACGACAACAGCAGCCTACTCATATGTCAAGGGTCGATAATGGCAGAAAACCAGGTGGATAGCCAAGTGCTATGCTGGTCCCCTCAAGAGAGCAGGAGAAATCAAACTACTAGCATATCAGGAAGAGCTCTTATTTCTGACTTATAGGAGGATGTAGGCAAGAATCACATTGGATGGTATGGACAGAGACAGATTAGTCATTAGCTGCATCATGGTAGGACACATAGAAATTGATGACTCCATGGATTAATTTGATTATTTGAATTTCATTTTTGCATTTTCTGCTTTGTATTTTATTTCAGAATTTTGCTTATACATTCTTCCTTTGTTTTCGGAAGCTAGGTCATACAATGGATAGAGTAATGGTCTGGAGTCAGGAAAGCTCCTCTTCATGAGTTTAAATTTGTTCTTAAACACTTCCTAGCCATGTGATCCTGGGAAAGTCACTTAATCTTCTTTGCCTCAGTTTCCTCATCTGTAAAATGAACTGGAGAATGACAAACCATCCCAGTATCTCTGCCAAGAAAACCTCATATGGGACCATGAAGAGTTGGACACTATTGAAAAATAACAAAAAAATCATTTGTTTTGTTTAATGTTCATTTTATAATTTATATTTAAATATTTTTATTTATCTATTTTATGTTTACTAATACTTAACCTCATTATATATATTTGATATTTTACATTGTTTTATTTTTCTTTAATTTACATTGTTTCATAGTGTTTCAATGTATTTTTAAAATATTTACGTTTGTTTTAATGTGTTACTTTACAATTTGTCTGTATTTTGCTTGTGTTCTATTTTTTTTACTTTATTTTATCTCTCTCTAATCCTCTCCTTCCACCCATTCCCAAGCTTTCTTCCCTTTCTTGATTTTTTCATTCCCCTCTTTGCAACCGTTCACAAAACTGTCTCAGATAAAACTTCTAGTAGCTGCTTTCTTAAAGAACTGATGGTCCTTACATGGCACAACATCCTGGGTCCAAAAAGTTGGTGTCAGTTCCCCATTGTTTACTGTGCATTATAATGTTCATGTATGAGCCCCAGCATCATCAGCATGAATTCCCTAAAAGTAAGACTGCTGTAGCTCCTCATTTGCAGCAACGTCTAGATTCATGCAGATCTTAAAACTAATCAGCAAAACTTGATGCTGTTGACATTTTATTAAATTGGACTGTGAAATGATTCTAAATTGCTGCTATCCTTCTGTATTTCCCTCATGCTACAAGAGAGCCAGTTCCCACCCATTCCCAGACAGAAAGGAGCTCAGAGTTGGATGAAACTTCTGAATTCATTTGATTGGAAATTCATTCAGTAGCATAACTTAGAAGATATGATGCAACGTCCATGTTTTTTGGGATGTGTTGAAAAGAAGACCAGATTTGGAATCAAGGGACTTGGATCTGAACTCTGGCTCTGTGACTCTTTTCCTGTGTGACTATGGAAAGGTTACATCACCTCTCTTGAGCTTAATTTTCTCATGTATAAAATGAAGGAGTTGGGATAGAGGATCTTAGACCTCTTTTAGTTTTAAAGACTATTGTCTAAGACTCCCAGAGCAGAAGAGTTCACCACTTAGGTGGTCAATCTATCCACTTTTCAACAACACTAATTTTTAAGATGATTTTCCTTCTTTGGAATTTTACTTCTTTATCATTTCTAAACATCACCCCCAGCTCTTCCCTCTAGGATCAAGCAGAATAAGGCTAATCCATCTGCCCATGGTCACCTTTCAACTGCTTGAAAACATCTATTGTATAACCCCTGAATCTTCTCAAGTTTCTTCAAATGAATGGCATGGCATGGCTTCTAACTCAATATACCATTCTGGATTCACTCTTCAGAACATGTTGTAGTTTGCCAGGGTCTTTTCTACAATGCAACTGAAATCAAACACAACACTTTAGAATAGCAAGTGGTACTATGGAAACTCTTTTTTTTCTAGACATGATGGTTCTGTTAATGCCCCTAAAGAACATGTTACTTTTTTCTGGAAGCCATTTTACATGAACTCAGACTAGATTATCAGTCCACTGATAACCAACCACTAGGCTGGTTGGTTGGTTGCTTGGTTTGAATATTGATTTTGATTGAACTGTTTTTCTGTCATGTTTTCTGAATATATGTAATTGATTTCTTTCTGGCTCAAGTATATGACTGCCTATTGGAATTTGGTGGAAATGTGCATTCTTCCATCCCAGATATTAACAGTCTTTATTCACCTATGCCTTCTAGTTCTAAAACTTTTAATAAGCATGTCACCATCTATGCCATCCTCTAATTCATTGGTAAGGAATTTTTCAGAGAGCAGAGGCCCGAAATTTCCCAGCATATTCCACTAGGAAACTTTTTCTGAGCCGATAGCAATCCATCCATCACAGTTCTTTGGTTCTATTTTCTCAACTGGTTGTGATTTTACCTAATTTTGCTCCTGTTTGATCTATATCTCTGTGTCTTCTCCCAATAAATCTTTTAGAGATGTTGAATGTCTTGCCAAAATATTTGAATAAAATGAAACTTCCATTAATCCTTTTCTGACTACTCCAAAATGATAAGAACTTTCCCATGGGTCCTCCACCAAACTCTCCAAAGTCTTGGGATCATACAATTAGATTTAGAAGAGATTATTTGATGTTATTCTTCAGTCATTTCTGTCATGCCCTACTCTTCATGACCTCATTTGAAGTTTTCTTGGCAAAGATACTGGAGCAGTTTGCCATTTCCTTCTCCAGCTTATTTTACAAATGGGGCAAACAAAGTTAAATGACTTGCCTAGAGTCACACATCTGCTATATGGCTGAGGTCAAATTTATACTCACGTCTTTCTAACTCTAGACTTGGAACTCTATCCACTGAATCACCTAGCTGCCCCAGAACATAAATTAGAAATCATTCAGTCGGACTTCTCATTTTTTTGATGAGAAAAATAAGACCTAGATTGGTTAGTCTACCTTCCCAAAGTTCCCCAGCAAGTAAGTGGCAAAACCTGGTATTCAAACTCAAATCAGTCAGTCAATCAATCAGTCAACATGCAATTATTAAAGCCTTACTATATGTCAGGCAATGTGCTAGGCTCTGAAGCTATAAAGACAAACATTAAATGATTCCTGCCTTTAATGATATTATATTTTATCAAGGGAGATAACATTTATGTATATAAGAATATACAAAATATACTCAAAATAAATTCAAGGTAAATTGGGGGGAAGGACATCCCAACTCCCAATTTTGTGTCCCACACCACAGTAATAAATGACTTTATTGCTATTGTTATGTTGTTTTCATATGTTGCTGTCTTGAACTATTCTTATGCAACTTTCCCTATCCTTTGGGAAAAGTCTTGTCTCAGAAATTAGGTGACAAGTTCCTCGAGTATGAGGACCTTTTCTATGCCTATTTGTATTCACTCCAAGTACCTTGAACATAGGAAGCATTGAAGTTAATTAAACAGTCAACAAGTGTTTATTAAAAGTCTCTTCCTTGCCAAATGTTCTGGACACAAAGTTGATTGGCATCTTGGATCAATAGAAAAAAAAATCATTTTACTGGCTACTTGTGGGACCTTCTCTAGACTTTATTTTCTTCATGTATGGAATGAGAGAGTTGGATTAGATCACATCTTGGGTATTTTCTAGCTCCAAATCTGTGATCAAAAGGGTCCTTAGGATGGGCCAACTATTGTTTTCTAAGAGCATGCTGAGGTATCCAATATTTCTGTACCTCATGTTCCTTTATATCCCCTAAAATACTTCACTGTTATAGTTATGTCATAAACTACCCTCTTTGAGGATCCCATTGGGCTTTCCTGGGGATATATCCCCTCTGTCTTCCATGATTGCAGCAATTTAGTATAAATTAATTATCCCTTGTCATGCTGCTCCCTGACTTTTACTCAAACATAATTTCCCCTGGCATCAGAATTCCTAGCTCCATTTCTATGATTCTATGAAAATTGGTTCAGTCGTTACATTTGTAAAGTTTATATAATCTACCAGAGTTCAGATGGAGGTGATTCATTTGGGTATATCATTACAAAACGAATTAGACATCATGGGTACATAGGAGAGGTTTGACAGAGGATCTTGAGAAGTTTAAAGAGAGAGAACTCAGCTATGGTCTGAGTTGTCTTGGAGACTCTGATTTTCCTTGATGAAGAAAACTACCTGAGCTATTTAATATCATAGAAAGAGAACTTGTGTGCAAACAAGACTATCATCCTGGCAGTCCCCCAAATCTCTCAAGAAATGTGTATGCAACATAGGTATGTCTGTACCAAGCCCTGGAGCAAACCAAAATGAAAGATGCCTTAGCACGCCCATCCTTTTATAAATGAATGAATGAAAAACTCATTTATTAATGCTTATAGAAGTAAGCTTCCCAAGTTCTCCTTTTCCTTCTATGTAAAATGGAGGTGGTCATAGGATATTTTTGGGAAACAGAGGGCATGACTTGAATTCTGAGCTCCTTCTCAACTCTATACTCTGTGATGCTATCTGATACTGCCAAACTATTCTTCAATAATATTCAACTGATAGTTTGAACACTTGCCAAGTATTTTTTCCCACTCTGATATACCTGCTGGGATCAATTTCAAATTGCCATATAATATGACATTCAACAATATGTCTCACTAGGCATATGTACTCATATATACATATATGTATATATATACTCATATCTATATAAATACATTCAACAATATGTTGGACTAGTCATGTGTACTCATATATATGTATATATATGTTTTGTGACATAACAAAAGAGACAGGAGACTTGTGTACTGCAGTCACAACATTGCCACAATCTAGATGTGTGACATCAAGCTGGTCCTCTGGACCTCAGTTTCCTCATGTGTAAAATAAGAAGTTTTCTCTAGATGATCACTAACTTACCTCTAGATATAAATTTCTATCATTCCTTCCCTTCTTTCCCATTTGTCACTCAGTCTTACTTTCCTGAAATTACTTTGTATTTAGGATCATAGTTCTAGAACTGAAAGGGACCCCTGAGAACATCTAGTCCACCCTACCCATTTCACAGATGAAGAAACTGAGACTTGGGGTGGTAAAGTGACTTGTCCAGTCTCACAGGTAACCAGCATTTTGGATGGGATTTGAACCCATGTCTTCTGACTCCAGGCCTAAAGTTGTTTCCATTATAGCATGATGTCTCTAATGTAATCACACATATTTTGTGTTTTCTTGTGTATTTTGTATTCTTCCAGCAGAATGTGATCTTCTTATGGGTTGGGACTATTTCACTTCTGCCTTTGTGTCCCCAGCACTTAGCACAGTCCCTGGCACATAGTAATCAATAAGGCTTTGTTGATTGTGCTGAATTGCATCTAGAAGGCTAAGACTGGGCCTGACAATTGGCTGTATGCTCTGGACCAGGTGAGGTGAAAATCCTCTATTATAAAGTTATAAAATATACGACTCAATGAGAATCACTGGCATCCTCAGCCTACTCTTGATAGCACAATCCATAAAAACCAGACTCTGTAGGAGTATAATAAAGGTTGTATAGGAGTATAATAAAAACTAGACACAAGTCTGAAAAATTCATTAGTTCCTGCCATTCCTAAAAGAATAACTGTCTAAGGAGGCCACTGACAACATTCCACTATGGTGATTCCCAGCTTATTGACAGGCAGGTTTATGGCCAAATGAAACCTTCTCATTACACTCCAATTTGGAATCTTTATACAATTCATCTTGACTATAACCTCCCCCTTTTTTCTTATTCCCAAGTCTTATATGTTGTATTTTTCCAGGAATATGGCCATGATTGGTTTCCTTACTTAAGCATTATACCTTCATGTGTTTCAGACACTAAAACTTATCCTTTCCTTTGCTAAGAAGGTTCATTTTTAAGTGTATTTGAGTGAATCATAGGAGAAATTAAGTTAGCTATATGGAAACAGGATTTTTTTTCTGAAATTAAAAAGAATGAAAACACAGCCTCTGTCATATTGCTACATACACCAGCGCTCCAATGAGTGTGTGAGTTGCTGACTTGAAAGTCCCTTCCAACAATACTGGTCTCAACGTATCCATGCCTTCCCATCCTGAGTCATTCCAATCCATGGCGTCCCATACATTCACCACAAGGGTCTCCTAATGTATTGGAGTCTACAAAAGACACGGGCATGTAACTTCAACACCAGTTTCCTATATCTCCTTCCATTTGGCATTTAAATCTCTTCACATGCAAATTTTTAACCCACCCCTTTAGCCTTATTCCATCTTATTCCCCTTCACATGAATTTCCATATAACCAGACTGACCTTTTTACTGTTTCTCACATCAAACATTTCATCTTCCACCTCTTGGTCTTTGTGCAAGCTGCATTACCACTCCAATGGATGGAATTTATAATCTCCTCTTCTCTCCCTTTTGGTATCCCTGATGGCTTTTGAAGACGAGCTCAGGCACCATCTCCTACTTGAAATATAATTCCTTTCCCCTCCCCCCCCAGTCACCTTGTGTTTGTGTTACATACCCTTATTTTATTTGTGTACATGTTGTCTTCTCTACCTCCATTAGAATGTCTGCTTCTTGGAGACAAAGATTGTATCCTCAGAGTCTAGAACAGTGTCTGGCTCATAATAGATGCTTAAGTGCTTGTTGATTCATAGGGTGATTGAATTTGCATTGTTCTTGGATAGAAATTCAATCTCTCTCCTCATCAAAATAGCATAGGAGCTCCTTGAGGGAAGGCATTCTTTTTTTTTTCTTTTGTTTTTGTTCCATAACACTGATTTGAATGTCTGAACTACCTACCTCTCTGGATTGTTCTGGGAAAAGCACTCAAATTCATTGCATACATATGAACTTTTATTATTTTTCTACAACATGTCTGCCCATGTTACGTCCCTTATGAAGAACCTCTGTTGTCTCTTTTTCAGCAGTTCTCAACCTGTGGGTTGTGACCCCTTTGGAGATCAAATGACCCTTTCACAGGGGTCACACGGGTCACCTAAGACTATTGGAAAACACATATTTCCAATGGTCTTAGGAACTGAGACACGTCTCATCTCTGCCCACATGCAGATATGCCCACATGCGAGTATTAAAGGGTCTCAGCATTAGGAAGGTTGAGAACCACTGCTCTATTGCCTTCAGACTTAGAGACCCATTTGGTTGACATCAAAATCCCTCCAGCATCTTTACCCAATCTCTTTATAGATTACATACAGTATGCTCTTCACACATGCTAGGTCTAATTAAATTGACCTATTTGCTGATATTCCATCTCCTGCCTCCATGTCTTTGTATAGATTGCTGTCATGGCCGACATGTTCTCCTCTTCCTGACCTATGCTTCTTGGAACATCTAGCTTTGCTTGATTTCCCACATTGTTAGATTCCCCCCTGCCTTGAATTCATTTATTTTGTCATTTGTGTCCCTATGGTATTTCTGAGTCTGTGTCTATATTGCCTGACTGCAATGTTCAAATGTTAAGCTAATTCTTTTGTCTTTGAATCTAGGACAGTGCTCAATAGTAGCCATTTTGTAAATACTTATTGAATAGTTGGATTATAGGTCCTGGTGGGTATGCGCTGGCTTATATATATTATCAATAATAACTTTGCCACAAAAAGTAGTGGCATCACATATTAAGAATGAAGAATTAACATGTAGACATACTAATTGCCATGCTGGTATCTGTGAAATGTAAAAAAATCTAGAAGCTCATTGGGCAGATCCTTTATGAGAATTATGCACACATATAGGAACACAGATTTAGAACTGGAGAATATTTGGGGATCCTCAGATTCCATTGCCTCACTTTATAAGTGGTAATACTGAGGTACAGAGAGCTTGCCCAGGATCATATATTGTGGATAAGAATATGTTAGGAAGAGTAGATTAGCTGTGATCTGTACCCACAGAACTGCTGTCCACACTGATGAGATTATGAGCCCACTGAACCATAGAAAAACACTTTGAGCTCCTTAAAACAAGGGTTTCATTTAACCATGAGACATAAAGTCCTGTTCTTCTCAAATTTTTTAGAGTTGGTTTTAGGCAGAATTTTAGCAAGAAGAAAGGGTCAAGGAAGGAGAGCAGAGAGCCTCCCTATTTGTGTGTAAGCAGCAGTGGACAGGAGACCACACCTGAAGCTCATTGACCCTTCAGGAAGGCCATGGAGATGAAGAAAACCTGGACCAGAGAGTCCAAGCCCTATATTCTCTAAGGAAAGTTTCCCATGTCTGCCAACATATAGATAGGTTCTCTTTGTGCACCAAACTCTAGCACATAGACAGGAAAAACAGAAACCTGTGCACAGGGTAATGGTTAATATTTATGCCCAGAAATGATAGCTCATATTGCTGATCTCCTCTTCCTTGCTCACTGACAGGAGCACTTTATTCAAACTATTTTAAGAGCTGAGCTCATATCATTAATGATTCAGGTGCACTAATCAAATAGTAAACCCAAAATCCACATTGATTTCAGACTCCATTCAAAACACAAGGGAGAATAATCAGCACTTGCTGAAAGAGGAAAGAAAAATTGGAAAGGAAATAAACTTTGTTTTTCAGTCCCTTCAGAGTCTGTCATGCAGGGAGGGAAATGACAAGTATTTAAGGTAATTGATGGCCCCCTTTTAAAAAATATGATAGATTTTAACATCAACAACAATCATGCCATAAAGTATTCATGGATTTCTGAAAAGTGAAAATAGATCATCTTTTAATTATTTTAAGGATGGTCTTTTAATTATCATATTATTTATGATGCAGAAAGACACCCATTTTCTCACAAGTGTCTGAAAATGGTTAGCTGTGGTATTCTCATACATATTTTTAAAAGTGATACTAGAGCAGTATCTGATGGACTTTTTTCAGACCTTCTCCTCTTTGTCTTCTCTGCAGCCTTTGACCCTATTGATAACCCTTTCTTTCTGTATATTCTGTCCTCTCTGAGTTTTCCTTATACAACTCTGTCCTGGTTCTCCTTCCTGTCTGACTACTTTGATCCTTCGGTAGATCATAATTCAGATCACATACTCTTAACTGCAAATGTTAGCAAAGGGGTTGTCCTGGGACTCTTTCTCTTCTCCCTCTATAGCTATCACCTGGAGATTTCATCAGTTCTCATGGATTCAGGTGCCATCAATATGCAATTTATTCCCTGCCCATATATCCAGTCTTAATGTCTCTCCTGAGCTCCAGTCCTGCATCACATACTGCTTCTTGGGAGTTTCTTATGGGATACCTTGTAGGCATCTCCAACTCAACATGTCAAAAGCAAAACTCGTTATCTTTCACCTGAAACCTATTTCTCTTCCAAACTTCTTATTACTGTCAAGAATAACACTTGCCAGACACCAAGCAGCATTCATAAACTTGGCAGAACTCTTAACTCCTTCCTCTCCCTTCCTTCCTATGTTCAACAGATTGCCAGATTGTATCATTTCTGTCTCCATCACACCTCTCACATAAAATTCTCTGTCCACACTCATACAGTAACCACCCTAGTTGAAGTCCAATCACATCTCCCAGGACTATTGCTAGAATCTCCCAGTTGGTTTCTCTGTCTTAAGAGTCTCCCCTGTCCCATCCATCTTTCACATAGTTACTAAAGCGAATTTTTTAAAGCACATATTTTCTCACTCTCCTTCTGAAGAAAATCACTGGCTCCCTATTGCCTCTAGAAGTGAATGTAAAATATTAAGTTAAGCATTTAAAAAAACCACTTACAAGTGATATTATACATTATTTCCCTTTACCTAGTCTATGGTCTAGTCAAGCTGACCTTCTTACTGTTCCCAAAATATAACCCTCTATTTCTCATCTCCATGCCTCTGTACCTACCTGGTACACACTCTCTCCCAACCTCTGCCTCAAAAATTCCTTTTTCTTCTTTTGGACTGAACTCAGACATCATCTTCTATATAAAGTCTTACCAAATCAATTAGTGTCTTCATTCTTCAGATCTTCTTGTATCTGTCTTGTATCTATTTATTCAGAAGGGTTGTTAGTACCTTCATCCTCCAAATCACCTTGTATTTATTTTGTATGTGTTCCATAGCAGACAGAAAGCCAAGTCAGAATTTTATCTCAGTTCCTTTGACTCCAAATCTATCACCTTTCTTACAATCCCATGCTATCTCGTATATTCAGCCTTCCAAGAATCAATTTATGTATATGGACATTTGCCCATTGTTCCAAATAAGAAGGTTGTGTCCTAGAATACAGAAATAGGAAGAGAAGAGAGCAACTGGGTAGAAGGGAGGCATTATGGGAAGGGATACGTTATGGTATCCAGCAAAGAACTGGTTTTGGACAAAGAAAATCAAGATTAAAAGCCCACCTAATCACTATATGACTTTGAGTAATTCATTTGAACTACTGAATCTTTAGTTTGCTCCTTTATGAAATGAGAGGGGTGGACTTGTTGTTCAGTCCACTCAGCCATGTCTAATTCTTCATGACCCTGTATGGAGTTTACTTGACAGGGTACTGGATTTCCTTCTCCAATGAAGCTGAGTCTCAGTTTTCTCATCTGCAAAATGAGAGGGTTGGACTAGGTTACCCCTAAAGTCTCATCTAATTCTATGAATCTGTTAGACTAGGGAGACATCCATTCCCTCCTTGCCTGAAGCATGAGTCATCTTTATATTATCCTGGACTGGGGTGGCTAGGTGGCACTGTGAATAGAGCACCAACCCTGGAATCAGGAAAATGTGAGTTTGAATCCAGCTTCAGACATGTAACAAAAAAAAAAAAACTAGCCATGTGACCTTGGGCAAGTCACTCTACCACAATTGCCCTTTCCCTCCCCAAATCAAAATAAATAAATAAATAAATATTAAAAAATTTAGATTACCCTGGACTGACCCACCTGATCTCCATTTAAATGTCTTCAAAGCCAGAAGGTGATGATTGACTTTATGGGACAGAGCCTATTCTACTTTGAAACTGTTCTAATTGTTAGGAAGTTCTTCCTTATTATGGGTCCAAATATTTATTCCTGTATCATTGCCACAATCCTCCATCAGTTCTCCTAAATCAGGCACCCTATTCAGATCATCCACATGCA
This sequence comes from Pseudocheirus occidentalis, assembly GCA_028646575.1. NCBI lineage: Eukaryota > Metazoa > Chordata > Mammalia > Diprotodontia > Pseudocheiridae > Pseudocheirus > Pseudocheirus occidentalis. The sequence goes on along the minus strand of CM053600.1, from coordinate 179,242,864 downwards.
ATTATCAGGGGTATATCCATGAATAAGTTGTGTCCATGAATAAGTTGAAGAAGGGAAAAAAGCATGCCCAAGGTCACATAGGGAATGTCAGGAGTGGAATAGGGATCTTGGTTTTGTGACTGCAGAAGTTAGTGCTCTGTGTAGGCTGGTGCTGAATAGAATTCTATCCTAGGAAAGATTTCAGCAAGAAAATCCAATTTTAAAAGACTGCTTGGCACCAACAGCTGCAAGGTTCCCTAGCAGTTTGCAAAAGCCTGTCTGTTAGCTTTCTGAGGCCCATTGAGAGGAGGCCTTTGTGGCCTGATGGGCAAACAAATGAGTGATCCATCCATGCTTTGTTATGAAGTAGCAAGGGCTATGGCCAGGATTTCTGCCTGGAAACCAGGTGGGCCTACTGTCTAGCAGAGCATTCCAATATGAATGCCAACAGCAGCCTATTTCATTCCCTAATCAAACACTGAATAAAAAGCTATTAATACATGTTTGCATTGAGCTGAGTCTCCTGAATGATTTTTCCATCTCTGTTGAATGAAGTTATGCTTTGGTGTGAGGATGGAAGTGGGATGACTTCTGAAAATGGATATCTGAACTGATTTCCTGGCAAGTCTGGGTAGATAGACCCATTGTCCTATAACCTTTGAGTACCCAGGCTCCTGATCTCTTGCCATTAGACTTCCACTCTCATCACCAGCCTCCTGCTTATGCTCAGAACAAGAAACTCCATTTCCTCCACCAGAGTTGAGGGAGGAAAAGGAAATGATAATTCAGTCTACATCACTGTTGGATTTTTTCATATTGAGAAGGAGTTCATTCTTCAGATCAGGATAGTAAAGGTCTCTTGTCTTCATTTATGACTGAATTTGCCCAATTTTTCTGATCATTAGTGATTGTAAAGCCAAGCACCAGAAGATTCCCAAAAGAATGCTACTGTGAAGAGCTTTTAAGATTCGGATTACACAGTAATAGTGAACATTCTGTTTATTCCATTACAAATCAAGGTTCAGTACAATATTCACAATATAATATTCTCAATATTACATCTTATCACAGAAAGTCACAATATAGTGTTCATTACAGCTTAACATTAGAACGGCCACACAGTTTTCACTACAATGGCCACAATATTTAGAACAAGGAACAAAAGAAGAATCACCTGGTTTCCCTAAGGGGAAAAGCCTTCTCACTTAATCATTCAGTCAGTCAATTCACAATATATCAATCTTCCACTCATGGGGCAACCATTAGCTTAATCAGTCACTCATCTAGCAGTCAGTCACTAAGCTAGATTTCCAATTACTAAATATCATTAGTCACTAATTCACTCATTAAAAATCATACTAACTCTCTACCCCTTGGTGTCCAGAAAACCTCAGTTTCGTCCAAGGGGAGGTCTTTTCTTCATATTGACTCTGGGTGGTCTCTCTGATTCCCTGGATCTTCTTCCATGGTCCCAGCTCCCTCCTGAATCCACAAAACAGTCACCTGGATACAGAAGCAGACATCTGCCAGGTTCTCGTCCAGTCCTCGGGGGTAGACAGCTCCCAGGTCCTTGTCTAGTTCTCAGGGTAATCCCCAGCACACAGGGTTCAGCACATCTCAAACCCTTCACCACTTCTCTTGCCTGGAACTCAAGGATCAGTCAGGCCATGAATAAATAAAGTCTAATCCTGGCTATGATTCTTCAGTCTTCTGGCTATGATTCTTCAGTCTTCCAGCAGTTTAGCTGGCTCTAGGACCAAGAAGGAATATCGGCCTTCTGTTTGGCCTTCACCAGATTCTGGTCTCAGGAAAATTCCAATTCAGTTCTCAGTCTCGAGCTGAGAGAGAGAAAGCTGAGAGAGAGAGAGAGAGAGAGAGAGAGAGAGAGAGAGAGAGAGAGAGAGAGAGAGAGAGAGAGAGAGAGAGATGTTCTCTTTTTGTTTGTTTTACTGGAGTTATTTTAAAAATATTCAATTGAAAGTTGAATTCAATTCAAAGTTGAATTTTGCACATTGTAATTTTATGGTATAGAGAAAATGAAATGGACAGAAAGAAGAATCACCCCAATTAACCATTGCACAGGAAAGTCAGAAAAAAGGAAAATAAGTAAGGACTGAGTTCAGAAAACAATGATTAAAATCAGAGAGGACTTGAGTCAACAGGTTCTGGTGAGAAAATCTCAGGGAAGACGACCAAGGCTGGATAGGTAGGAAGGGGTTTCTTTTTGTCTGGATCCATGATGTCATTCCTGTAGAGAACAGGAAGGATGTAGAGAAGATATAGGTTTAAGATGCTCTCTACCAGTCTAGATGAGCACCTACTCTGAAGTTTCTAGCGCTGTAGAGTTGCCTTTGGCACTGAGAAGTAAAATGACACGACCAGCATCATACTGCCAGTATGTGTCAGAGGTAGATCTTGAACCCAGGTCATCCTGACTTCAAGCTCAGTTCTGTATGCACTGTATCACACTGACTCTCCAGGAAATGTAATACAAGAACATCTCCATCCTGGGATGAGAGAAAAAAATACCACTAATCAGTCATATAGTTTGTAAAGAGCTTTTGAGAAGAACTTAAGTGTGAGGGAAATCAGTCAATCAATCAAAAAGCATTTATTAAGCTTATTAAGTAGAAAACACATGTCATATGTTGGTCACTGTGCTAGGCCCTTGAGCTCCAAAGACAAAAATGAAACAGTCCCTGCCTTTCAGGAGCTTATATTCTATTGGAAGATATAATATGTGAGGAAATAAGAAGTTACACGGCAAACATTCAATCAAGAAGCATTTCTTACCTGTATGCCAGGTACTGTGATAGATGCTGGGGATAAAAATATAGAAATCAGTCCTGCTTTCAGGGAGCTTACATTCAGAGAAGAGGATACACATTATCTTAGGGAGGAAGAATCCCAACATTTTATATTATCAGCATTTTACCATAATCCTAATAAACACCCCTCATACTTGCCATCATTTTTTATTTCAAGATCTCTGCCTACAATGCAAAAAAATGTTTGATGTCCTAATATTGAAAAATAGCATTTTTATACCAAATGACAATAAGAAAAGTTTCTGGCTTGACTGATCTCTGTAAACTAAGAGTCTAGTTCTTTGCACTGAAGGTCAGTGGGGGGGGAGGGGCAGGGGGAAGAACAGAGGGGAAAAGACTTACATTTCTATCTCCTCACTATGCATTCTGTCATTTCCTTTCTATTAACTCTGTCCCAAGGTTGAAAAGAAGAGTGCACTTCCTAAGCTCCCATTTACATCTTTCTCTGGAGCAGGGGTTGCAGCCTGTTAAATTTATTGACCCATAGTCCCTTGAGCTACTAAGGATCATCCAGCTTACACTGTATATCTTTTGAAAGATGTTACTTGGGTTCCATTCTAAATTTTTTGCTTTCTTCCCTTTTCTCCCCATGACCAATTTATTTTATCTATTCTTTTTCATTGTAAGAAATACTTCAATCTATTGGTGTAATATTTTTAAAGTACATAAACATATAGTAAAAGAAAAAAAACTTGTAGATGCTCCAGGGACACATCTGCTATGATATCCTCCAAGGGAACCCACCCAAGTCAATTTTTCCTGATTATATTTGGCAACTGAAAGCTACGGCCTTGCACTGGCTGATGGAGTCAGCATAAAATCTGTCTCCTGAATCCCACAACATTTCTTTCCTAAATGAAGGTCCTGGAGTTGGGAAGGTCAATCAACTTCAGCCTTTGGATGCTAATATAATGAATTCAGAGACACGTTGCTTAAAACAGAAATGTTCTTCCCCAGCACTGAATTATTCTTCAGAATGCACAATGATCATATTTGGATTATCACCTTAGTCTAAGTCTGCAAACTTGCAGAATTTTCCCACTCAACTCAGACTGTCCCATGTGATACCAACGTTGCATATGTGGGGATTACTCTCCTGAACTTTAGTTTTAATTGAAGCAAAAAAGCACAAGCTCTTTAACTCTGAGGCTCTGTCAACAGGAATGAATGATACAAGCCTTCCAGTCCAGCCTGAAGTGGGAAGACAATAAGAAAGGAGAGGGAGGAAGAATAAAAAACATAAGGAACATAGAAGAAAGGAAGAGAACAAGCTGAGAAAGAAGAACAAAGAAATGAAGCACCTAGAGCATTTTGGAACATCAGAAAGGGTTGTACTGGGAGTTCTTGAATGGTGAAATTTACATAAGCCAAGGTCCAATGGAAAGGAAATTGGACTGAGGCACCCTGATAGATTCCTGGCCCTTTTCCTTCCTTCTTCTACCTCTGGGGACTTCATTTTCCTCATCCATAGAATGAGGAAGGTAGGCTAGATGATCTCTAAACTCTCTTTCTGATTTGTATGATCCTATGATCAGATGCCCTTTGCCTCTGGAAATCCCTCTCATTTATATTTTACAAGCATCTTGTAAATATGTAGTCATTTATATGTCTTCTTGCCATTAGAATAGAGGCTCCTTGAAGGCAGTATGACATTTTGAAAAAGTTTGAGAGACATAATGTCTGGGTAATAATTTCATTAATAAAGTCAGCACATTTCTTAATAAAAGGATGGTCATTTGGTCGTCTCTCTTAGACCAAAAATCTGCTTGTAGTGGTGGTCTCATGGTTTATATGACCTTCAAAGAGGAGGTGTTCCTGATGGGTGACAATCAACTCTGATTGGTTAACAATGAGAAAATGAATATTGAGAGGGTGAACTATATTATAATGAGGGTTTTGGGGTACCATGACTTGAGTCATTCATATCTTGGTGAAAGAGATTTAACAATTTCCATATCATCTGTCTGACAGAAGGGAAAATCAACACTTTCCCAGCCTGTCTGAGCAAACACAATAAACAGGAATGTACCCATTAACCAGAACTTAGAATTTCTTTTAGTGTCTGATTAGATCTTGGCCTGAATATATCTTTAAGAGGGATTTCCCACAATGGTTGGTTTCTGGATGAGGAGTAGAAAAGGGGAAAAAACCTTAGTCCTAATGAAGAGGATATTCAAAGAGTTACGGTTGCCTGAGACCCCAAAATACCAACACTCCGGGTCCTGACAAAAGAATTCCACTCAAGTCTTCTCAGCCAAAGAAAAGTTTATTGAAAGTTCAAGTTCACCACATGGGATAGACTCTTAAGGAGCCTAGGTATCTGTGATGCTTGCATTAGGCAAGCAGGACAGAGTAAGTCTGTGCTAAGCTATTCTATGGCACTCTCACAGAGTAAGTCTGTGTGCTAGGGCATTCTGTGGTGCTCTCATACCCACAAGGAGGGAAGATGGGATTCTTATATATAGAGAAATCTAGGGGTGGTCTAGAGGAGGAGTTTGGGGAGGGTCTCCAGAAGTCAGATGAGGTCGGACTCCAGCAATGAGTTTGGGGAGGGTCTTCAGGGGTCAAGATGAAGTCAGACTCCAGTAATGAGTGATCAAGGGAGGGAAGTTGCTGGAGGCTACTTGGAGATCATAGACAATGGTAGGCCAGGCCAGTTCAAGGGTGGGAACAGGAACATTAAGGGTGGGAAACTATTGGAACAAAGGAGGGCTAAAGACTTTAGCAGGCCCATGACCTCAGGCAAATGCCTACCCTGGGAATATTTACTTTCCCAGATCCTACACCTCAAAGATTCAAGGAGAGCTCAAGGTGGGGTCCCAGAGCCTATACCTCAAAGATTCAAGGAGTTCAAAGGGGGAGCTCCCAGAGTCTACGCCTCATCACTAATACAATAATTATTATTAGATATAAGCGAGAAATAATAATTTCTCACAGCAGGTACTGTGTTTTGGCCTTTCTTTGTTGTGTCTCAAACATTTAGCACAGTATCTGGTCCATAGTAGGTGTTTAATGAATATTTGTTGATAGAATAAATGATGGTGCTGGTGTTTGAAAGAAGAATGTAACTCAGGTTGCACATAATAATGCAACAAATGTTACTTAAGAGGGAATCTGGAGTCTGATATTTGTTCAACATAGCAGGGCTTTCAGCCAGGTGCTTAGCAAAGTCACTTCCAATTTTTTTTTTGGAAGGGGAAGTTTGGGCAAATGGGGTTAAGTGTCTGAGGTCAGGATTTGAACTCAGGTCCTCTTGACTCCTGGGCCAGTGCTCTATTCACTGCACTCTATTCCAGCTGCCACTGTCACTTCCAATTCTTACTCTATGATCTCAGACTGTTGTAAGGTTTTACTCAATATACTATTTTCCCACAATTCCTCCCCAACCCTATAATTTTCCTTTTTTTCAACACTTACATTTAACCATGGATGACCTTGGTCAAGTCTCCAAGTCAGAGGTGAGATCTAGCTCTTGACCATTTCTACTTTCTTGTGTACTGTCTTCTTTCTATGTATGGTTGGCTGTACCTTAAGGGCATAAGGGGAGATTTGGACAGGTAGCAATAATGAGGCAGGAACTCTAACTAGATTATACTGCCATTGATTTGAGAAACCCCTAAAAAGAGCAGTGGGAACAAATGTCCTTGGAAAACGTCAAACATTCATTAACTTTGAAAAAGTGAGGTTAGAAGGCTGAATACTGAATTTGATTCTATCATGTGAGAGTGGATGTATTTCTCTGGAGATAAATTAAGCTTTAGCTTGAAGCAGCTTAAGAAAATAAGATTACCATTTGCATAGCTAAATTAGCATGTATATAGTGTTTTAAGGTTTACAAAATGGCTTATATAATCTATCTCTTTTGGTCTTTACAATATAGCTCTGTTAGCCAGATGCTTTAAATATCTCCATTTTACAATTGTGGAAATTGAGTCTAAGAGTGACCAAGGTAAGATTCAAACTCAGATCTCCCAAATTCGAAGTCCGGTACTCTGTCCATGGTACCACCTATCAGCCACATTTTCCCCAAATGTGTTAATATTATCTTCAGAAAGAAGAAAGTTAAACCATTTGCCTTTACAGAGAATCTATGTGAATCTAATGAGTTCTAATGATCTAGAAAACAACCAGAAAAAATATTTAGGACCAGACTTAGCTTATTGATATAAGCAATCCTTGTCATCATTTATGGGCACATGCTCTAGTTTTTTCAAGATACTTCTTTAAAATGGTGCCACCAAATGACCAGAGGCTTCATATAGTTTCTCTGTAGTTGATTTCAATGGGATGTTATTTACCTTCATTTAGATAGTTGCTGGTTAACTGAGATCATCAGATATTTTCATATATGAACCACCATTAATTCAGGTCTCTTTGATTCTGTTCTCTTGAGAGTCATTGTTTAATCCTAAATGCTGAACTTTCTACTTTCCCATTATGAAATGCTATGCATGTAAAGTACCACCTTTGAAGTGTTAGAATAATACTAGTAATCATTCTCACTATCATCATTACCATGGCTTATGTTATAGTGTGGGACTCTGAGCAGGTCACTTCATGTTCCTGAGCCTATTTTCCCACATGTGAAATGATGAGGTTTGAAAGAATGACTTTTGCCATCTCTTCGAGTTTTTTTTTAGGGCAGGGCAATTAGGGTTAAGTGACTTTCCCAAGGTCACACAACTAGTAAGTGTTCAGTGTCTGAGGTCAGATTTGAACTCAGGTCCTTCTGATGGTTCTCTATTCACTTTGCCACCTAGCCATCCCATTCTCTTCCAGTTCTGACTGTGTGATCCTATGATTCCTGTTTCTTTTGCCTCCATCTTGTTCATACTTATTTGCATGTACATTGACATCTCTCCCATCTGATCATGAGTTCCTCAAGGGTAGGGACTATCTCTCTTGCCTTTCTTTTTATGCCCTGTACTTAGCAGAGTGACTGGCACATAGTAGGTACTTAATAAATGGTTATTGACTGCTTGACGTTTTATAGTTTATTGATCGTTTGGACTTTCAGACATCCAATAAACTTTTATTGAGTATCTACTTTGTGAAAGTCATTTGACTAGCCACTGGGGATCCAAGCCAAAAATGAAACAGCACTGGCCTTAAAGGAATTCTTATTCTTTTGGAGGGAAACAGTGTTTCCCCAGATAAACAAATACAAAGCATATTCAGAATAAATAAGCCATTTTGAAGGGTAAAATGAACTAGGGAAATAAAGACATGATAGGGATTTAATATATGAACTGAGCTTTAGAAGGTCTAAGGGTTCCAAGAGGCAGAAACCAATCACTTTTTTCTTTTATCCAACATATTAGTTATCCTTCTCATCTTTGTGAAAATTTGAAAAGTCTGTCTTCTATGTCTTCATCTAAATCACTGATGAAAATGTCAAACAGAAGAGTCTTCTGCCTGGCTGATATTGCCTTATTTATTAGCCAGTATTCTTTGAATATGATTGTTAAATTATCTATGAATCCACCTGACTCTCTTATCGGTCAGTTAGCATTTATCCATCTTGGCTGAAAAGATATTCTAAGAGACTTTCTCATATACCTAGCTGCAATCTAGATATCTTATGTCTACGAAATTTCCAAGATTTACAAACCTAGAAACTCTATTCGAAAAAAAACAAGGTTAGTTTGGCAATACTTTTTCTTACCATTTTTTTCTAAGTTCTCGTACACTATCTGACTCATAAATTGCAGAATTTTGCTGAGTATTAATCTTAAACATTATAACTTATAGTGTGGAGAATCTACCATTTACCCATATTTATTCACCTCTAATTTTCTGTCAACTCTCATATTCTACATGATTTTTTAAAGTAATAAATGGTGAGTCCATTGTTATATCTTTAATTTTGTACCTTGGGGTGCAATTTATCTTGAAAAGGAAATTAGACTCCATTTAAAGCCACTATGTGCTCTCATATTCTCTCTGTGACTATCAAATAAGCTTCACTACTATGTAACCAGCCTGGCACCAGGAATCCATCAACTTCTTGTCTTAACCAAAAGGAAGGAACAGATCAGGAAACCTGCTTTTCTACACTTTCCACCATTCAAAGGATAAAATCACCTTTGAGCTCCCTATCCAATTCCTGAGGAAAATAATCTACTCAAGATCCCTGCTATCCTCCCCTTCTAGCATTCTTATCTCATTGCCCCTGTAGTCCTATTTATTACTAATAATAGCTAACATTTATATAGTTCCTATTATGTACTAGTCACCGTGCTAAGCATTCGGTAATCATCTCATTTGTTCCTTGAAACAACTCTGGAAGTAGGTACCATTATTAGTCTCATTTTAAAGATGAGGAAACTAAAGAAGACAGGGGTTAACTGACTTGCCCAAGATGATACAACTAGTAAATACATGAATGAACCACCCTTCCATGTCAAGCTACCTAAGAATTATTTTTATAGTGCTAAAAAAATACCAAGAAAAATCATCTGGAAGATCAAAAGTTCAAAAAAGGCGGGGGGGATCATTGAAAAGAATATGAAGGAAGGGAGCCTAGTTATACCAGATGTCAAAGTGTTTTACCAAGTCATAATCAAAACAGTCTGGTCCTAACTAAGAAATAGATCAGTGGAATAGATTAGGCACACAATACATAGTAGCAAATGACCATTGTAATTGAGTGTTCAATACATGTAAAGATCCAAGCTTTGGAGAAAAGAACTCACTACTTTTTTAAAATTTCTTTTCAATTTGTAGAACAAAACAAACATTTCCATAGCACAGTACAATGAAAAAGATGATTGCACATCAAACTGCAAATCTACCCTTACAATCTGCTATTCCATCCAAATATACAACAAAGTTATCTTGGAAATTTTTTTCCTTTCTCCCCCTCCCATATATGTACATATACACAAACATATATATATATACACACATGTAAACATACATACACTTATATACACATATACTTAACTATCTATAATCATATTTTATATAGTCATATATATTTATATGCATCTATGTAAGATTGTACTATACTTGTTTGACCTCCCTTTCTCTGAGGGTAGATAATATCAGTAATTACAGTCTTGTATGATGATCAACTGTGAACAACTTAGCTATTCTCAGCAATACAATGATCCAGGACAATTCCCAACGATTCATAATGAAAAATGCTAGCCAACACTAAAGAAATAACTGAGGGAGTCCAAATGCAGATCAAACAATAGGTTTTTTAAAAAATCTTTATTTTTCTTGTGCTGTTTTTGTCTGTTTTCTTTCACAACATGACTAAAGTGAATTTTTTCACATGATTGTACACATATAACCTATATCAAATTACTTGCCAATTGGGGAAGAAGGAGAGTGAAGGAGAGAATTTAGAACTCAACATTTAAAAAAAGAATGTTAATTTTTATATGTAATTGGAAAAGTAAAATATTTTTAAATGAACTGTCTTTTATATTTAACATGAATCTTTTCCTTTGAAATTTCTATCTCTGTCAGTCTATCTATCTCTCTATCTATCTTTTATCTGTGTATCTATCCATCTATCATCTATCTGTATCTATCTATCTATCCATCCATATCTATCTATATCTCTATCTATCTATCTATCTATCTATCTATCTATCTATCTATCTATCTAATCTATCTATCTAATTGTAAATTTTTTGAGAGTAGAAATAGCCTCTTGCCTCTTTTGTATCATCAGCACTTAGCGCAATGCCTGACACATAGTAGGAGTATGTGCTCAATAAGTATTTGTTGACTGATTAAACTGTCTAATTTTCTTACATATATACATGTTGCCTCCCCCAATTGAATTTAATCTTTTTGAACAAAGAGGCTATTTTTTTCTTCATACCATCACAATCTAGTATAATCTATATTTTTGCTACATATTAGGTGCTTAATAAATGTTTTTTTAATTGAATTTATTTTTACTCTCTCCTAGTCATATTTGTCCTAATCATTCCTGTTTAGAGATCAACGCTGTCATTGGGGAAGACAGAAGCAAACTAAGAGTTGAGTACTTGCACATGAACCCCAGTGTAACATGAAAATAGCCAATGAGAGTTCAGTCCTTATGTGTATGTGCAGCATGTGCAGACTCAAGCAACAGGACTTTGGAGCATGCAGAAGTATCCTCTGACTTCTTCTGGTTCCCTTACTATAGAGGCCTTTTTGCCAGGCTGCTGAGCCAGAATTGGATGTACATACAAAAGGCTCCCATGGGGCCAACTCAGCCTCTTTTCTGCATGGCTGTGTTTCAGCAAGGAGACAATAATTGTTGTAAGACTCTGGGGAGAGAGAGCATGAGTGGCCTATTCTCCCCACCCCAATGGATAGAAAGCCATAAGCACATAGCCCTGCATTTGCTTCTCTTGCTGTTCTGTCTCTTTTTCCCTATCTTAGGAGGTATGTTGGAGATTGTATGACCTGGGAAACAAAACTTTGTGAGCTTAGAAAGCTTGAGAAAGCACCAGCTGTCCAGGAGTTTGAGTCCATGACAGAGAATGGTGTGGAACAAAGCCCAGAATGGCTTGTTTGACCTACTCTAGCTGTGGAACAAAATTGAAAAAATGTACTCTAAGCAAAAGAGGAATTTCATCCATTGGCTCTGCCACGTTCAGGAATGGACTTGATATGGCGAATGCTTTTTAGCAACTACTTTAAGATTTTGCAAACTCTCCAGGGAACAAGATGGTATAGAAGAGAGTGTGTCCCTGGTTTAGAGGGATGTTTTGTACTTCTGTTATTGCTGTACCTTAAAGTAAATATTCCTTCATTAAAGTTAAATGATAGTGAGGCACTAATAACTGAATTAATATAGGGAAAATATTGACTAAAACATCTAATTGACACTGTGGAAAACCAACCATGATGTAGAATCAGTCTAATTTTATATATATATATTGCTTTTTGGAGGGGGAAGGAAAGGCAATTGGGGTTAAGTGACTTGCCCAAGGTCACACAGCTAGTTAAGTGTGTCAAGTGTCTGAGGTCGGATTTGAAGTCAAGTCCTTCTGACTTCAGGGCCAGTGCTCTTTTCACCACTGACCCACCCCTGTAATTACATTTTAAACTATGTTTTATTTATTTCATTAAATATTTCCTAATCACATGCAAAAA
>CM053600.1:179214970-179230449 GCA_028646575.1 Pseudocheirus occidentalis | reverse complement strand
GCAAGAGCCCTTGGCCCCAATGGATCATGTCAGCCCCCCTGCTATCTGCAGACTGAGGGCTCTGAAGCAGCCCAGTGGAGGCCGCTGCTGCTTTCAGCTGTTCCTGCTGCTATAGCCACCTCCCGCTGCTTCCTTGCTCTGGGAGCAGTTTGGCCGGACCCACTCTTCTCCTCCCCAGTTAGCAAAATCCACTGACCTTTCTCTTAGCCTTTTTTTCTTCTGGCCTGATAAATGTGGTAACTCTGCCTCCAGTGCAGCTGATCTGCTCTCCTATAGACGCAGCTCCCCCGGCCCGATGCCCCAGGGCATGAGCCACCCGGTTTCAGCCATGGCTGGCAGACTGCTGAGAAGTGCCCCGCCTGCTGCGCTGCCTGTAGCAATAGATGTGCTTTCTGTCTTGTGGAGAGTTTTGGAGCTTGAAAATCTGTTTAGAGTCCCATTTTGTGAGTTTTTTAGCATGTTTGTGTGGGAGCTGTGGTGCTTTGCTGCTTCTACGCCCCCCATTCTGTCTTGCTTTAAATACCTACTGTCATTATTTCCCCATGTTTCTCCCTATCTCTCTCTCTTCTTCCTCCCTCTTCCTCTGTTTCCTGTTTCTGTGTCTCTCTTTCTGTCTCTCAGTCACTATTTCTCTCTGACTTTGTCTCTCTCTCTCTCTGTATCTGTCCATCTCTATTTCTGTCACTATCTCTCTTTATCTGCCTCACTGTCTCTCTCTCTGTCTCTCTCTGTGTTTCTCTGTCTCTCTTGTCTCCTCTCTCTCTCTCTGTCTCTCTCTCTTACACACACACACACACACACACACAATTCTAAGAATTATAAGAAGTAACACTTGACACAATAGTGTAACTTTACCCCCACCTAGAAGTGATTTAAATTACATAGATCAGATATTGCTTTAATACTTTGTCAAGAGCTCTGTTTACACTCCTCAGGTTTAAAGTTTGACTAAACTAATTTCATTAGCATCTCCATTTTGTTCATCAAATTATGCATGCAATCTACAAGGTCTCTCTGCCATGAATCCTCTAAGACCTATTTTGTTTCCTTGAAAGTGAAATGAGTTCAGGGTGTATAAATAGGGTCAGCTGTGGAGACAGTTTGTCAACTGGGTTGGAAGAAAATGCAACAGGGCAAGGAGCAATGGAGAACAGGTTCACTGTTTACCCAAATACAGTCATTTTGTACTGAGAGAGAGGAGCCAACCTGTAATGCAAGGAGTCATTTGCCCTTCAGCTCTAGGTATTGGAATGTGGAAAGGGGAGAACAGACAGATTGGGAAACTGAGTCTAGGTAGATGAAGGGCCTGGGAATACTTATAGCACCTATGATTGCACATAGTAGGCACTTAAATTCTGCTTTGAATTGTATTATATCGAATTCACTGAATAGAATTAATTTGAATTTGATTTAAGTTAACAGAATGCAGTCACATTATGAGTCAGCATAAAGAAGCAGCCACATAAACCAAAAGGATATTGGGCTGCCTAGACTGTACACCAAAGAAAGGGCCAGTCTCCCATCCTGTACCCTGGTCAGATCCCATATGGTCGTCTGTGTCCATTTGAGGGCACTGATGTATCCTATGGTGGCTGACTAGGATGGTGAGGAAATTGGAAATGCCAGAGGAAGATCAGTTGAAGGAACTAGGGATTTATAAGCTACAAAGCAGCTGACTTCAGGTATTTGAAGGACTGTCAGAGGAAAGAGAGAATGAGCTTGTTCCTGCTTGGGCCCAGAGTTCAGAACCAGTCGTGGTCAGTGTAAGCTGCAGAGAGGTAGATTTCAGCTTGCCCCAAAGGAGCAATATTCCAACAAGTAGTGCCCCAAAGTGGGATGGACTGAGTTAGAAGGTAGAATGTTTTCTATCACTGTAGGTCATTGGTCATAGAGCTAGAGTTAGGAAGTACTTTAGAGGTCATTATGTTCAGACTCTTCCTTTGATAGATGAATAAACCAAGACATGATGAGGTTAAAAATATCATAGCTATAAATGTTTAAATAGGGGATTTGAACCCAGGTTTTCCTGACTCCAAGGGAGGAGCTAAATCTACTACATAGGGCTGCCACAGAAATTGTTACAGGACAGATTAGATGGTTTCTGAATTCTCTTAATATTCTTAGAAACTCTCAGTGATCAAAGTAGAAATTGTAAAGCAGATAGAGGAGTCTATGAAGATGGGCAGCTCAGTGTGATGTCCCATCTCATGAGCCAAGCTGGAGTCTAGGAAATAGACTGCTTTGGGGCTTTGATCATTTGAATCAAGGACTTTTAATTTAGGAATAAAGTTTAGTATCTGAAAATAACTAAACTCTATAGGATGGCCTAGTAAAAATATGGAGGGCTTCACTCAGACTAACAAAGACCTGACTTGTAATCTTGTCTCTCATGCCAACAAGTCACTCAACATCACTGAGGTTCCACTTCTTCAAGAGATAGGGGATGGAGACTGGAACTATGATTTCATTAGCATAAGGAATACCTCCTTAAGGAAACTCCTGTCAGTGAAAGTTGATTCCTCCTCTGAAATTTGTTGTCCCAGACAGTCACCTAGAGTAGTAATAGCAAACTCAAATAAAAATGGGGCCACAAAACTGAACATAAGGACCTCTGCTGTGGACATAGAAAACCACATATTAACATTACTTAAGTTCTATTGTTTTTCAATTTATTTTATTAAATATTTCCCAGTTTCTTTTTAAATCTATTCACCATTGAGGAATTTTGCTGCAGATATGGGGAGGAGGAGGTCCAAAGAAATCCTAAAGACACATAGCTGGTAGGAAAATGGGGGGTGGGGAAAACTGTAGTGAGCCCTTTTCTTAAATAGAATCCCTGAAACCCATGACCCTGCCATTGAACCAAAAGATACTGATAGAGAGAGAATACTTACAAGATATAAGTACCAGACAGTATTAATCCTGTAGGGTAATAAGATTTCCCAATGATGAATTTCTTGAGGAAGGAAAGCATGACAGAGAGAACCAAAGAAGTCTAAAAGCAGAGTAGCTGGTAGGGAATAGAGGCCACAGAGGTCTGTAATATTTCAATGTGAATCCCCAGGAGTGAGGTCATTTTTAGTACCATCCTTATCAAATATGACTAAAGAAGTCTTCATCTTGGCTCTCAGCAAACACCTGTCACTGCAAAAGCTTTGACCTTTTAATTCTAGGCCACTATTTCTGGGTTGGGGGTCTACAAGAATTAAAGAATTTCAGAACTTAGAAGGACTGTGGAAATACCCCTTTTATTTTATAGATGAGGCCACAGGTGTCATATGTCATGAGATCACAGACTTAGATGTGGGTGGGACCTTAAAGAACATTATGCTCAACTGCCTCATTTTACAGATGGATGAACCCAAACTCTAGGTAGGTAAACAAATTCCTCCCTTCTCTTCTGAAACTGCTTAACACACTGGGATGGGCCCTAATTTCCTTATTCCTTGACTATTGCAAAAGCCTGTTGGTTGGCCCTCTCACCTCCAGTCTTCCCCACTTTGGTCCCATCCTCCACTCAGCTGTCAAAGTGATCTTCCTAAAACACCATGAGGACTGTGTCATAACCTGTCCCCACTGAACTCCAGTGGCTCTCTATTACTTCCAAAATCAAATATAACCTTTGGTGTGGACTTTAAAGCCCTTTCTAACCTGTCCCCTTATCACCTTTCCAGGTTTCTTATACCCTTCTCTGTGTTCTACACTCCTTCGGTGCTAACTTTGTTTCTACTCCTAGTGCAATACAACCCATCTTCTGATTCCATGTGTTTTCACTGGCTGTCCTTTGTGCCTTGAAGAGTCTTTTTTCTCATCTCTGCCTTCTGGCTTCCCTAGTGTTCTTCAAGACTCAGCTAAAATTCCGTCTTTTGAAATAAGCCTTTGCCTATTCCCCATAATTCTGATATCTTTCCTCTGAGATTATCTCCAAATCATTCTATTTTCATCCTGTAAGCACAAAATCCTTTGACATTTGCCCCTTCCTATTAGAATGTGATTTCTTTGAGAGTTGGGATTATTTTGCCTTTCTTTGCATTCATAGCCCTTAGAGCAGTGCCTGGCACACAGTACATCCTTCATAAATGCTTGTTCACTGATTGGCTAAGAAATAATTATCAAAATATATTTTTAATGCTCACAAGCCTCAAGTTAATATATATGCATGTATATATGCATGTATGCATGAAATACACACATATGTACATGTTCACATATATGTGTATATAACTTTATCCAATTGTATTAATGTGTATATGTATATCTTGACTTATTATATACATATACATGAATATCTCACCATCATTTGTGTTATGATATTATTTCATTCATTAGATTATAAGCTCCTTGAGGGTAACCTTCCATACTCTCTTATCCTGCATGATTTTGTTCTCATTGTCCTGTAGATTCTCTATAAGTATGTATATATAAATATATACAATATACTTATATGTTACATACTGAGAATAGGTATATAAACACATATACACATATATAGGTATGCAAATATATGTGTGTGTACAGTAGAGCAGGAGGGACAGAGGTTCTTTGTAAAAATTTTTATTTTTAATTTATGAAATAAAACAAGCATTCCAATGACATAGTATAATAATAACAATTTTAAAAAGATGATTGCCTATGAAACTGCAAATTTATTGTGTACAACTTGCTAGACTTTTAAAATATGTAATTAAAGTCATCATGTAATTTTTCCCCTTTTTTTCTTCCCTCCCCCTCCCAGAAATGGCTAACATTAGACACAAATATGCCTATATCTGTGTTTATGTGGGTGTGTGCATGTGTACATAAGTAAAAATCACTCTTTACATCCATTTATCAGTTGTTTCTCTGGATGCAGATAGTATCTTCATAGTCAAAATGACTTAAAGTCGTTTTTAAAACAATATTGCTGTTAATGTATACAACATTCTCTTAGAGAGGTTCTTAAATTTTATTCATATTTTCAAATAGCCTATTTCCATTCTGGAATTTAGACAACCCAAATATGCCTAATACTATCCGCACATGCTGCCTAGAGGAAGCTGCTTTTTTTTTAATACAGAAAAGGATGGAAAATTTGCTACTTCCTATTTTGAAACAGTCGTGTGTAATTGTGGAATTGATGAAGTCTCAAGACCTTCCATTGTGTGACCTTGGCATCATACCGTCTATAGTGTAAGTAGGCCTTGTGTGAAGTTTGTGAAGTGTAGAACAGTCCCTTGAGAGTTTTGACTTCACAACCTCACAGGAGTCATACAATTGAAGAGAGTGCTATGGCTTACAAGGGTTTTGACCCATATACCTTTGTCTTCAGTAACACCTCAGTCATTTTACATTGATACTTGATTCGTTAGAAGTCATTTTTGTAAGTGCTTACGATTTACAAGGCACTGTGTTCTACTTTATAATTATTTCATTTGAGTCTTACAGCTTTAAGAGGTAGGTGCTATCACTACCTTCATTTTACAGATAAGGAAACTGAGGCAAACCGAGGCTAAGTGACTTGCCTAGGGTCACTATAGATAATCAGAGTCTGAGGCCAGATTTGAACTCAAGATTCCCTGATTCCAGGTCTGGCACACCATCCATGGTATCAACTCATACCATTGTATCATGTTGCTTTGGGCCATCTCTCTGCAACCTGGCTGTTTTCTGACAAAATTAGGATAGCTAGATACTTCACATATTTTTCAATACAATTTTAGAGAACCTTCCCTTTGTCATAAGAAAAACCAGCCTTAAACAAAAGGAATTTAAAGGCAAAAACTTAAGATTCATGGATTTTGGATGAATTTTGATTGAGGAGTTTTTCAAAACTTTTCATGAAAAAATCCTACAGTTTATTCTCCGTAAAATTTTATTTTCTGTAAATTATCCCCATTACAAGTTTCAGCTTTCTATTTTTGAAGTGATCTCTTTACTTTCTCTATTGTTTTTAATATAATCCAAACAACCATGGTCCCTTCGGTTCTGTTGCAGTTAAACTTAAGAAGGCATAAAGATGGAAGTCCATCCTTAGCACAATTAATCACAGAAGGCCAAAGTATCTAAGTTGAATCCATTAATTAATTAAAGTAAAATAGGTGTGAATAAGTTCTTAGTCTTAGTCCTAAATCCTAGATTGAAAGAATCATCAAAGTTTTGGGACATTAGATGCAAATTGATGGCATCACATATGAAATATCTTGTGATTCACCATAAAGAATCTATCATATCCCTTTGAAACATCAACCTTATTCAGAGTCAGCCAGTAGAGTAATGAATGAATCAAGTAATGTAGGACCCCTAAGCAGCACCTGCCCTTAGGAGAAGAAATCGAGTATCATCAAACATGTTAACAGTCTCTGAGAGAAGACAGTTCTGGAGCTCCCAGAATAGAATCAATAGTACCATATGCAAAAGCCAAAAATCTAAATGGTAGGTCTCACATGGAAACAAATCAAACTTCAGTTCAAATTTTGTTAGTCATTCCTCACAAAAAGGAGGAAGAAGATAGGCGTACATTATTGGAAAACATGAAAAAACTCTGAGAACTACAGCAGTACTGTTGGTATAAGATGATATCACTTTACCTGACACTTCCCCTGGTAAATGTAAATACAACTGAATGAAAATGAAAGTGATTCATTTCCAATTGGAACCTATGAAAATCCTAAGATTCAAGAATGAAATTCAATGATATCTACATGAACTCGGTCATTACCAGGTCAAGAGAGAAGTCTCTGATGAATGGCAGGCCCATGAGGAATTTTGTATGGAAATGAAAGGTTCATGACAGACCACTGATACCAGAAATTTGGGTAGACTCATGATTAATGAGTTGAGACTTGAGGATGAAGGCTAGTATATGCAAGGAAAGATAGAAATTGTGGAAAGCATCAACATGTGCTATAAAAGTTTAGTACCTACCAAAGCACCTACTATATTACCTGGTGCCTAAATTATATATCAGAAGCTCACTATCTTTCATGGACTCACAGATGACAAACCCCCATACTATAAGTTCAGACCTCAAAATGTCCTCAAGAATGCTATCAATAAACACCGTTGGAAATGGACCAGTAACATAGACAGCTGTTACCTGCAATTTTCTAGACACAACTTTGATACATAAAAACTTAGAATGTTTTAATAAATTCTATAGGAAATAGTTATAATTTCTAAGAAAAATCACATGAATCTTTTTCCAGCATAAATTCCAGATCCAGAATCGATTCCAGATCAAAATCACGTGATAAGAGAAAGGAGGGCTTATCTTTGCTGTGCTGTTTGCTACTGGAGTGGCAGCAAGGAAACCTTTGGTGAGCCTATGGTGGGTAAGCTTAGATCCCTATACTTTTATTCAACTACAAAAGCCATAATCCCTCTATCTGTGCAATAGTTTATAGAATATTATATATGAACTCTAAATAACAAGATACCAACTTGTCCTGGGACAATTTCTATCTGATCCCCAACAAAAAATGAAAAACTAAGTAATAGTAACAGCAGTAATAAAAACAATAGATAATAATGAGAATACTAATGTCAAAAATAATAATAAACTATAGCTCACTTATCTGAACCCAGTGTTTTGGAATAACAGTTCAAGTTTCTGAAAGGAGAAGAATAACGGTGATGCCCAGAGTGCAGTTGGTGTGGTTTGAATGCAGTAAATATCCAGAAGGATATTTACATAAGACTTCAAGGATACAGATGTATATGCAGATTTACAGACACTGTCTCCAGTGAACTTTAGAGCAACCCTGTGAGACACAGGTGATGGTCATTCTTGCTCTTCTCCCCACCTCTTGGCTGAGGTCTAATGAGATAAAATGACCTGTTTTGGGTCACACAGGTAGTAACTGAGCTTAGATTGCTGACTGTATGTCAATCACTCTGTTCTCTACCCCAAGAAGAGTTTACCAACAGTTAGCACCAACTAGAAATAGGTGCTTTCATTAGGATGGTTAATGAATTTACTATCAATGGAAGTTCCTAAGCAAAGGTTAAGTAACTGTAAGTAACCTTAAGTAAGGTTAAGTCCACTGAAGTGGATTTCTAATTCAGCACATGGCTTTGAAGGTCCTTTGAAACTCTAAGTTTCTGTAATTCCACTTCAGAATTTAATATCAATATTTAATGATGTCATGCCCAGTAACTTTCAATCAAAGAGATCAGATAGTAAATAACCTCTTCTCTTGGGGTATTGGCTAGATAGATAGATAGGTTCAATCGAGCTTATTGTCAAACCTTCCAACTGAGAAATCCTTGGCACCTGAGCCTGGGAATGTTATCCAATGTGCACTGAAAATCTTTTCAGCACAACACTTTCCACTTCAGTACAATATTACATGGGATATGTGTCAAGAGAGTATTGGAGAGCAGTCTCCAAACAACGCTTTGCAGAACATCATAACATGAAGCAGAAGAAGAAAAAAGAAGAGAAAAATGGATCAAACTTGAATGGGCAGAGTATGATATGGGTAGAGAAAACAGAGGTGATAATTTTATTTATTCCTAAATTACCATTTATTAAATACTAGCAATATGTACCAGCACATGATAATGATGATGCTTTTTTTGGGACCAAACCTGTAATTTCACTAGTATGGGAAACTCCTAATAAGTAAAGGCCATCTTTTGAGGCAAAGTGGCACCTCCTTTGTAGCTCAATTTTCGAAAGTTGTTTAAGGCACTGAAAAATTAACTGGCTTGCCCAAGGTCTCAGAGACAGTAGTTGTCAGAGGTGAGCTTTGAACTCAGACTCTCCTGACTGTACATTGAGCTATTTACACCACAAAATATTATCTGGTCTCTTCAAAACATGGTGTTAAAAGGTGTTAAAAACATAAAACCAAAGTAATTGCATATTAGCAGCGGTGCACATTTGTATAGATTGCCTCAATCACAAGGCTCTCTAAATATACAGGATGTCCCAAAAGATTTATAGCTTTAAACTACACTAAGACTTCTGGGGGCACCATGGATTCTCTGATTTGATCCTCTCCCCAGCTTTGCAAAGTCAACAGTATAAGCCCTATCCACATATTTCATGAAACATGAGGACAATGAAGCTCAGGGTTGGCCAAGTCAAGACTGACTCAAGTTTTCAGGCTCAAAGTCCATTGTACTTTCCATTAGAATCATGTTTTTAGATCTTGAAAGGACCTTAAAGACCACTTGGGCTCACCATTCAATAATTTGGCCAATGAATATCCCATAGATAGGTTATAGTATTGCCCTGATCTGAATCTTAAGATCTAGAAATCCATTGATCTTCCACTCTGCAATGTTATCTTTATATGACATCTCTTTGCCTTCTAGAAATCTGAAAAGGACAGCAGAACTTCCAAGGATTGGTGACTGGAATTCCATTGGGAAAAATAAAGGAAAACATTGTTTATTTCCAGGAGCATGGATGTAGGAGAAGTGAGGGAATGTCTAGCTTGAAGGATAGGAAACTGAAGCACAAGAAGAATTAAAACAGAGGTGGAAAACATCATTAAAGCAAAGCTCCCACTGCCACTGCGGTTAATATCATGTTGGCCATTTCCATTATAAACCTGTATTTTCTGGGATTTATAACTCAATCATAAAAATTTGCTGTGGGCTGAAACTTGGCAAGCAGGTCTATTTGCTGAAAAATGAAGTACTCCCACAGTGCAGGAGGAAGGACTCACTAGCTTTGATTTCAAAGGAAAGACAATTTTAAAAGCAAATTGGAGGGGCAAGTTATTGTTGAAGATTGCTGAGTGTCTCTTCTTTAGACTTTCCTGGAAACTTACTGGCAGATATCTCTTCCTTCGCCAGAAGTATTAGTTATCAGATCTCAGAAATGGAGGAGAACAAGTAGGGAAAAATGGGGGGGGGGCACAGAGGGAAGAACAAGGAAGTACATATTAATTTAAACATAATATAATTAAAAACACATGTCTACTTCTGACTTTTTAAAAATGTGATTTACTCTTTGGTATTTATGCCCTCCATCCCCTACTCTGCTTGGAGGAAAAAATGATGTTTGTCACCTTCATTTTCAGCCTACAGTTAATTTTGCTTTGCAGTCTGATGCATGTTTTCCAAATTTTCTAACACTGCAAACCACAATTTAAATCCTTAAAAAAACACACACAACCATCAACTTATAGAAATTTTTCAAAAGCTTTTTGCATTAGGCCCTAAAAGCCAACCTTTAAAATGAAGGTGAAAAATGAATTTGAAAGCCATTTGACAGTTCTTATAAATCTGATGCTTTTCATTCTGATTTTAAATCATTTTGTTTTCATATAGAGTTCTTTTGGGGTTACTCAGAGCCATTATCATTCTCTTACAAATGGATATGTAAAGATCACAAAAAGTAATAGATCAGATTAGTAATCTGATATTTGTTCATTTTTGTTACATAATAACATTTGGCAACATTTTAGTTGAAACTGACCATATGACCATAAAGAAAACTGAATTCAGCTTAATTCAGCCAGTATTTATGAGAGTCAGTGTGCCATACTTGTTTAGAGAATCAGATTCAGAGTCAGAAAGATGTGGGTTTGAGGCCTGTTGCTAAAACAAATCTGGGCAAGTCATCACTCTCGGTGGTAGAAGCAGTTTTCTAAGACTCTGAATTGCCTAAGGATTGCTAATTATCATTGAGAAGATTTCCTCATGATTTAATATGAAATCATACATGTTTAAGGAAAAAATTTTACAAGGCTGGGGAGATATAAAGACGAAAAAGAGAAAGCTCTTGCACCCAAGAATTTTATTTTCTACTAGGAGAATCCAACCTATGCACATGTAAGAGAACACACAATAATTCTGAGAGACACAGTGCTACTGATTGGGGATGGGGTGCGTAGATGATGGAGAAACCATCAGATGTGGCCACATAGATGGGATAGGACCTGATCTGTGTTTTAAACTAAACTAAGAATTCTAAAAGACAAAAAGGAAGATTTCAAACATGGGGAAACACTAGTGTGAAAGATACCATGTGACATTCAAGGAAGAGCAAGCAGACCAATTTGACTGGAACAGAGAGTTCATGAAAGGGAGTAACATGGAACAAGATTGAAAGGGTAGGTGGGAGTCAGACAGAAGATGGCTTTAAATGCCAGGCTGAATTTTTAATTTTAGCCTCAAGGCAACAGTGTCTGGAAACAAAAATGACCGTGGTAAAAGATTACATTGTAAGGCTATATTTGCATAGCAAAATAGAGTTGAGAGAATGTTGCTAATTTGATAGTCTGATCCAAAACATTTGAGGATTTGGAGGCTGATATGGGATGACTTGGATGAGTCAGGCATTTTTTTTAAAGTCCAGAAGCATCCAAAAACTTACCTTAACTTTTACTCCTTCTGTACGTGTTTGTGCATGTATCCTCTCACCAGTAGAATGTAAGCTCCTTGAGGACAAAGACCATTTCTTTTTTTAACTTGCCTTTGCCTAGCACAGTGTCTTACTCAGAAAGTGGTGTTACTAAATATTCATTGGACAAAACTGATTTACTTAAACTTCTTTGCACCTATTCTAAATTATTAATGTTTTATGGAAATTGCAAACACATCATTCCTCTGCAATTGCCCCTATATTTTTGATATTAACTGATATTTTCAAGCAAGAGTAAGGAAGATCTCTTTTTCCCATCTCCAAAAAAAGAATCAAAAAATTAAATTAAATATATCTTAGTGGTAGAATATTAAAAGCTACAAACATTAGATCCAAATAATGCATAAATTATAATTATTTCTGCACTATTAACTTAATAACATTTTTAGCTAAACACGTGTTTTCTGGCTGAACTGTTAAGTATGATTCTACCATATAATTTGTGCCAGCTACAATGTACACATGTTAACTGTGAGAATTCATTGTGGGAATTGTAACTTTTTCATTTGGGCTATAATTTATCCTCATGGCATGACCTGAACAGACTAAATTGCATTAGATTGCCCTTGGTTTGAGCATTTTGCTGAGGAAAGGTTGTCAGCCCCCATTATTGGGAAAATATCTTGTAGTAACAAATCAATAAACAGAATCATTGGGAAAATGCTTAGTAATTAACAAAAGTATGAGAAACAATTTTCTATAAGAGTGGGATTCAGGTCAAGAGGCAGGCAGCTGATGGACATAGGAGCAAATGTGGGGTTGCCCTGCTGGCCCTCATGGAACCTGTTGTCAACATATATGAGTTTTTAACAATAGTTCCAGGAGTTTGCCTACTTCAGAATTATAGGCCAAGAGGTTTGTAATCTGGAAATATTTCATGAATAATTTCCTATATCACTTACCAAATCTCCAAATGCTTGGAGACCAAATAAGGAAGGTCAGAATACTGAGGGCTGATTATCCCAAGTCAATCAAGTGAATAGGCTAAGGAGCTACTCAGAGAAATAGAGGAAAGGTCAGAGGACAGGAAAGATCTCTAGTCACTTTATACTCACCACCTTCAACCTTTCATCTATCTACTCCTTCAAAGATTGAATGTTTTTTTTTTGCTTTGTGGAGGGGAGAAGGTAGGGCAATTGGGGTTAAGTGACTTGCCCAAGGTTACACAGCTAGTTTTGTGTTAAGTGTCTGAAGCCAGATTTGAACTCAGGTCCTCCTGACTCCAGGGTCAGTGCTCTATTCACTGTGCCACCCAGCTGCCCTGATTGAATGAACTTCTTCAGTTAATTAGAGAATGTAAAAATGGGGATGAAGTCTCATGGAAGAAAAGGAGTGAGAAATGTTCTTGTTCCATAGAGAAAACCTAATTGTTATAGCCACTAAAGCAATATTTTCCAATGGAAAGAATGCTGAATTTGGAGTTAGAAAAGTGTTCAAATTTTGGCTCTAATTCTTATTACTTGTAAGGTTGAACAAGTCATTTAACCTTTCTGGGCCATAGTTTCTCCAACTGTGAAGTGAAGGGACTGGACTAGATGCAGACTGAAATGCTTTTCATCTCTAGAGCTATGATCCATAAACATTTATGGAATTCTCACTATTCAACACCTTGTGCTGAAACTACTTCTTTTTAAAAATATAGAGCACTGTCATTGACTTCAAGATGCTTATAAAACAGGACATACACATACAAACAGCACATACACATAAAGAGACATCAATTAAAAGCACCATCAATGTGCCCAAAGAGGGTTATGGCATTTATGATCAGTAGGTATTCAGAAAAGGAAGAGGTTATTCTGGATTGGGACAAAGAGCTAACATCTCATGGATAAAGGAATCAGAGGATTGATTTAAGTAAATCTGAGGGGCTGGGGGTAATTACAGGAAGGAAAAAAAATGGAATGAGCAAAGATGAGGAGTCAGGAATGCAAAAGTGAACAAAATCCCAGAGAGGTTGGCCTGAATTGGGGAGTTTCTACAGGAAAATAATAAGAGACTGAAGAGGCGGGTCTGGACCAAACGGTGGAGGACATGAACATCAGGCTGAAGAATCTGGACTTCATTCTTTAGTTAAATGGCAGCTACTAAACTTTTTTTGAGTGTAGAAATCTTTTCAAAATGGCATTTAGGATGACTAATCTGTTCATAAACATCAACCATTAATAATTCCAAAGAGGTTTAACCCATGTAAATCAATTGCCATAATAGTGAGACTAAAAGTCACTAAAAAGCCCCTTAGTCAGTAAACATTTGACTCTGTGCCAAGAACAGTGATTTGGCAACCAAGAACAATACAGGTTTAGATATGAAACTGAAATCTTGTGGAGAAGGTGGAAGACAACAAATCTCATAAAGCAGAGGGAAGCAGTAGAGAGGAAAACTAGTTTCAAGATCTAACTAAGCAAAGTCATTCCCAGAACATTTAAAAATAATGAGGGCAACAAATAGCAGAAAAACTGAAAATATTCACAAAACTATTAACAGATGTTCCCCACCACTACCCCCCAGGACAGGGGAGCCACCAGCCTTCATCTCACTCTAACAACAATAACAGCCCTAGGTATTCTTGTAGAGGAGGCAGAAATGACATTTTTAAGAAGTATAGACAGGAAAAGTGCCTGGACTAGATGAAACATACGAAGAGGAAATCCATGCTAGAGGTGACAGGCTGAGAGAAACTGAGGAATTTAATTACAGGTAGTTGAAGGAAGGGAATTTACCAGAGATATGGGGTTGGGGGGGGGAATAAACTTTATTAATACTCCCAGTTTTCCCAAAATGTCCTGCGAGAGAGCATCAATGACCAAGTAGTGTAAATTTTAATGAGAACAATCTATACACACATTGAGGATATCCTTCCTGAGAGTATTAGACTTTTATAAATGATATTTCACAACAGATCACAACTTGGCCATCACAAAACTGACTGAAATATGTAAAGGCTACAGGACCCTACTGCGGTTGTTTATAAATTATTTTTCAAAACCATTTGATCCTGTGTAAAGCAAAATGTCATCAATAGCTTCTTTTCCAACAAAGCACTTCCCAGCCATCTATCAAAATTAAGCAAGATTCCTGAAAAGATATAACAAAAGAAATAATCTTATTGATGCTCTTTTCCTTGATATCAGGTGAAGAATAAATACTGGGGGTGTATGTTTATTAAATGAGTCACTCCAGTCATGAATGTGATCCAAATTGAAAAGGGCTATACCATAGGTAGTAAGGCACTCGAGATCCTGTTGTTTTGGGATGATATTACCTTTTTTATTTGAATTCTACAAACACCTTTAATTGGTGTAGTTTTATTTTATTTATTTATTTATTTATTCATTCATTTATTTATTTACATATTTATTTATTTGCTTATTTATTCATTTATACATTTATTCATTCATTCATTCATTTATTTTTTTATTTTCTTGTTTACATCATTCATTTCCATGAGATTTTGAGTTACAAATTTTCTCTCTATCTTTCCCCTACCCACTACCCCAAAACACCAATGCCACTGTATAACCCCTCCCCAATCTGTTCTCTCCTATATCCTTCCCCATTGCCCTTCTGACTTTCTGCTAGGGCAAGATTGATCTCAGATCTCCCTAGTCCAGTGCCTGTGTATCTTAATTCCCAGTCACATGTAGATAATAATAGTAATAATAATAATAATAATAATAATAATAATAATAATAATAACTATATACATATTTAACATTTGATTATAGAACTTTATTTTTTTTTGCTTTTTGGAGGACAGTTGGGGTTAAGTGACTTGCCCAAGGTCACACAGCTAGTTTGTGTGTCAAGTGTCTGAGGCCAGAGTTGAACTCAGGTCCTACTGACTCCAGGGCCAGTGCTCTATTCACTGCGCCACCTAGCCGCCCCGATTATAGAACTTTAGATTCTAGATTATCTCCCTTCCTCCCTCATCCCCCCCCCCACTGGAAAGACGAGCAGTTCAATACAGGCTGTACATGTGTAGTTATGCAAAACATCTCCAAAATGGACATATTATGAAAGACTGATTATATGTCCCTCCTTCCTATCCCACCCCTCCTTGTTCTATTTTCTACTTTGTCCCTGACCCTTTACAGAAGTGTGTGCTTCTAACAACCCT
>CM053600.1:179190734-179214470 GCA_028646575.1 Pseudocheirus occidentalis | reverse complement strand
TTCATCTTCTTCATCTTCTTCTTCTTTTGCTTTTTGGAGGGGGAAGGGCAGGACAATTGGGATTAACCAACTTGCCCGAGGCCATACAGCTAGTAAGTGTTAAGTGACTGAGTCTGGATTTGAACTCAGGTCCTCCTGACTCCAGGCCTGGTGCTCTTTCACTGTGCTACCTAGTCACCTCTATTTCTCTTTATTTTTAACTCTACCACTCAGATGAGATGGAACCTCACAGTTCTGGTCATGTTTATCTTTCTAATTATTAGTGATTTAGAGCATTTTTTCATGTGACTTGATAGATTTAATTTCTTCCTTTGGAAATTGCCTCTTTCATAATCTTTAACCATATGACAATTGAAAAAAAATGGCTTATCGTTATAAATTTGAATCAGTTATATATAAATATATATGTATGTGTGTGTGTGTATATATATATATATACACATATATAAAATGTGTGTGTGAGAGAGAGTTTTGAACATGAGACCTTTATCAGAGAAATTTGCTACAAAGATTTTTTTCTCCTCATCTTAATGGTTTAGGTGAAAAACCCTTCTGGTTTAGGTGCCTGGATTTATTTGTACAAAAAGCATCTTAAGTTCATGTAATCAAAAGCATTCATTTTAACTTCTGTGATGTTCTGTACACCTTATTGGTTCATGAGCTCTTCACCCATCCACAGATATGAAAAATAATTTTACCTATTTCTCTCATTTGTTTCTGATATGAACGTTTATATGTAGGTCTCATATCCAGTTAGAATTTGTGTTTATATATGGTGGGAGGTATTGGTCTAAACCTGATTTCTGCCAGATTGAAGCCCAGTTTTCCCAGCAGTTTTTTTATCAAAAAGGGAGTCCTTACCATGGCTCTAGATAAATAAATAATTTTAGGCAGTATCATTATTTTTTTATTTTAGATTGGTTTACCCATCAGCAATTAATATTCCTTCAAATTATTAGTCGTGTCTTTATATCTGTAAATAATATTTCACATTTATATGCACATAGTTACTGTTAAGTAAACTCCTAAGTATTTTCTACATTACTTTAAATGGAATTTCTCTTTATGCCTCTTCCTGCTGGATTTCATTTCTTAATAAAGAAATGCTGAAAAATTATATGAATTTATTTTATATCCAACAACTTTTCTAGCTACTCACGATTTTCATTGATTTAAGTGACTTTTTTCAGGATCTCTAAGTACATGACCATATCAGAAAAAAGCAATAATTTTGTTTCTTGTTTGTCTAACCATGTTACTTAATATTTTTTTATTGCTTATAGCTGGCATTTTGAGCATCTTATCAAATAGAAAAAGTGACAATGGACATACTTGCTTCACCTTAGACCTTAATGGAGAGAACTCCATTACATATATGCTGGCTCTTACTTTTAAATATATACTATTTATTATGTTAGGAAAGGTCTATTGATTTCTAAGTTTTCAAAACAAATAGGTGATGTGTTTCATAAAAATTTTTTTCTGTATAGAGTGAGGTAAGTAATCATATGATATTTGTTCTTGTTAATAAGGTCAATTATGTTTATAATTTTCCAAATATTAAACTAAACTTGCATCCTTGGCCCAAACTGGTTATAGAATATAATCTTTATAATATATTGCAGCATCCCTTTTGTTAATATTTTACCTAAATTTTTGCATCATTATTTATTTAAAATGTTGGTCTATAGTTTTCTTTTGTTTGGATTAGGCATCATGATACTATTTTTATAATAGAAATAATTTAGTAGAATCTTTTATTATTTTTTCTAACAGATTGCATATGATAATAATTTATTGTTCTTTGAATGTTTAATAGAATTTGTGAATTCATGTGGTCTTGGGATTTTTTCTTTGTGAGGCCATTTGTAGTTTCTTATAACTCTTTCAAGCTCTTTTACTGAGATTGGGCTTTTTAATTCTTTATATTTTGTTCCATTAATATGGGTATTATATTAGTCATCTATTCTTAATAGTCATCCATTTTATTTAAATTGTCAGTTTTATTGGCATATAATTTGCTAAAATAGTTTTTTAAAAATACCACTTATTTTTTCTTCACTTGTTGGGAATGCTTCTTTTTCAATTTGCTATGTTGGTTTTCATCTTCTTTCCTAATTTTCAAATGTGTGATAATATGTTCTCCTACCTTTCTTTCCCTTTATTCCTGTAAGGTATCCTTCCCCACCCCTACTCCTGACCCCACCATCCTTTCATTTTCTCTTTCAAGATCATAAAAGCATTACAAAATTATTTTCAAGTCCTTTGCATTATTTGACTCACTCTATGACATCTAATCAGAATAGATTTCTGAAGGGTCCCTTAGACCACCTACTGAGCTTGTTAAAAATGCAACACTCATATTCATTGTCATGAAGTAGAATTGTATAATGGCAAGCAAATAAGTACTTAGAGCCTTGTTTCAGCTTCTTAAGTAGTTAGCACCTTGTTTAAGTTCAAATGTCTTTGAGCCTTGCCCTGATCATGTCAAGTCTTTGATTAAAAACAGAACTTGTGACCCCCACAGTGTTAGGAACTTGCTGATGGAACAGGAAGGGGCTGAACAGGAAGGATCTAATAACCATATATAAGGAGAAGCCCAAGCTAGGAAAGAGCAGAACTGAGAAGAGAGCACTTGTGGTGGCAGAATTGAGAAGCGGAACTTTGTGGTAGCCAGCAGTCTGTCTTTCTGTTTGTGTTGATTTTTGCTTGTGATACTTTGTACAGAAGCCCTGGAACCTTACTGGAAGCCTTGAAAGAGTATTTTCTTGTTGTCTGTTTACAGAAGTCCTGAAGGAGGGATTTGGAGGTCCTGGGACTGTACTATTTTTGTCGAGTTCTCAGACATTGTATGTGGGTCTCTGTTGATTTCACAGGCAGAGAGTGAATGGATGATAGTGCCAGCAATATGTATGAATACTGTTTTGGCTCTGTTAAGCTTTGTCTTCCAAGAAACAGAAGCTGTGAAGGATTTGAGGTGAACTGGGCACTGTGAGCTTCAATATGGAATAGGAACTGGACAAGGAACTGAGAGCTGCCTACCTTTGAATCCAGGTGATAGTTGGATAGATTCAAGCAGGAGTTGGGACCATGGAAGAGGAACCATGGAATCTGAGAGCTAGCCTCGAGTTAAGATAAAAAGACCTCTTCTTGGGTACTTAATGATGACTGAGAAGACCATGATTTACTGTGACATAGGGGTGTAGAACTTTGACTTTTTTCCTTGTATCCCTTAAGGAAGCTTGCTCCTTAAGGTTGACTGAGTTAAGGATTTACTGAGTGGTATCTTTTACTTAAAATTATTAGGTAGTTCTGAGATTTCTTCTCCTTCGTAGAATGACAGTATAGTGTTCCCTGTGCCTGGGAGCTAAGCTTTTGTTGTCATTATCATCATCATTGTTGTTGTTGTTGATACAATTCAGTAGTGTTCAATTCTTTGTGACCTATTTTGGGATTTTCTTGGCAAAGATACAGGAGTGGTTTGCCATTTCCCTCTCCAGCTCATTTTACAGATGAGGAACTGAGGCAAACATTTCTAAGTGACTTGCCCAGGGCTGTATAGTTAGTTAGTGTCTGATGCCTGATTTGAACTCACAAAGAGGAATCAAACCTAGCACTATGTCCACTGCACTACCTAGCTGCCTGGAGTTTCATATATCTCTCTGCTCATCAGAATGAAGATGCTTAGATCCTCTTCGATGCCTAGAATCTTAGATCTTCTCCTTGCTAGTGATCAGGATCTGAATGACAGAACCTCATCCCCTGCTCCATTATGGGGGAGTCCTAAAGTGGTCAGTGGAGCTTTGCTTTATGCTTTCCTCCTCCTTTGCTATGTTGACTAGTCACTAAGGAAACTGATTCATAAGCTCTAAAGTGAGAACCAGCATAGTACAGTGGAAAGAATCCAGCTCTGGAGTCAGAGAACCTGGATGAAAATCTCATCTCTAATGTTTACTATTTGATTTACTGTCCGCAAGTCACAACTTCAAGAGGATCAGTATCTTCATCTGTAAAATGAAGCAGTTGGATCTTTTTATTTCCCTTTGAGTTCCTTTTGAGCTCTGTGATCCTGTTCTAATGCTTCATTTTAGAAATTTGAAAATTGAGGTTCCTTCAGACCTTCACACCCTCTGTAGTGGCAGGTGATCCCTTTCCATGCCACTAAAAGTTGCCAAAATGTTAGCCAGATGAAAAGGGCACTGGATGACAGAGAATTTACTGCAGAGTTGAGACCTTCTATTTCTTTTCTCCTTCTAACAACTCCAGGTGTCAAAATATCTGCAAAAAACAGTCTTTAAAATGGGAAAGGTAAGATGGTGCTAAATGAGAAGAGTGTGGCTGAAGGGCTTCACATGATGATGTTCCTAATGCAGAGTGAAAGCTAACTCCTTTTGGCACCTCCATTTTTAACCTCTATGACAGGGTAGATCAGGAAACAGTCAAAAGCCCCTTGTGAACAATTGCTGAGGTGAGAGCTCCAGCATTTCATCAGCCTCTTGAGCTCAGGCTGCTTCCTCAAACAGTAGAATAACAAAAATATAGACTGGGTTTTTTCAGGGATTGAATCAGGCAGTTTTCCTGACAAGGTTGCCGCCTTCTCTTGCTGTTCGAGGGAAACATTTTTTATATTTCCCTAACCTGCTGCCTTTCAAGTAAATATGGGATAGGCTTTAGTGTTTAAATCAAGCCAGGGTAATTTCTCTGGGGAATAATCTACCCTGAGGAGTTTAATAGAAGTAAAATGGAAATTGAGGTTGATGTGGTCCAAGTATTTGTTATGAGGATGCAAGGCATATTTGAATTGTCTCGAATTGATGTTCGTTTCAAGTCTGCTTCCCATGTCCTCATTTGTCTCATACCATGAAATGCTCAGTGCTTTGGGGAAAGGATGCATAAAGACTTTGCTTCATACTGTGAGGGATTATTGTAAAGATTTTGGCACAGAGCTATAACCAGGAATTCTTGTATCTGGGGTAAAATCAGTTGAGTGGAGCACAGAGACAGAAAGAAGAATTCACTGTAGGAACTGTTACTATGGAATGGTGGGAGGAGTAGCCTGTTCCCCTTATCACTGGCCACTATACCTCAATTTTCTCCATCAAAGGATGAAGAAACTAGTAGAGGGGCATTATGAAGACTGAACCTTAGGGGCAAAGGAATCACAGTGGTTCTCTGGGGGAAAACTAATAGGAATTAGGAAATTAGGAAATTAGGAAAATTCTTAGCTTTCTTGTAAGGTGGCAGTACACACCACTGAATGTCAATGCTTGGAGTCCAAATATGTATCTCTCTATCCTAATTATGACTCTGTTGAAATAATGATGTACTTAAAAAAATATAAAGCCCCGCGTAAAGTAAACACTTAATATATTCTTTACCTATTTAACTACAATATGACCTTTTACAATCTTTCTCTGGTGTGATCATGTGGCTATAACTATAATTATTACAATTGTAACATTAGTTTCAGTCAATCAACAGACATTTATTAAACACCTGATTTGTGCTGGGCAGTAGAAAGACAGAAGATAATCCTTGTTCTCAAGAAGGCACTTGGAGGATGATCAGGGTTTATAATACTATCTCTGAGGATCCTTAACTGTGTGACTAGGAGGAAGTCACATAACTTCTCTGGGCCTCAGTTTCTTCACCTGTAAATTGGCTATAATCAAGCCTACTTTTCAGAAATTCTGTTACACTCAAATGAGAAAATATATGAAAAGGACTTTGTAAATCTTAGAGAGTTTTGTATATGTCAGGCATTCTTAGGAGTTTCTGGAGCAACTGGAACAAGAGAAAAATAGAGATAACCATGACCTGGAGAAAATGAAAGATGAAACCATTAGCATGACACAAAAAATAGAGCAGTGGGGCCTAGCAAAAAGTCACAGTGAAACTCAGAGTTAGATGAGTCCAACTTGTCCACCCTATTTCTGAATAGGAGTTCTAGTTTAAGGTAGGATTCCAAGACCGGGAAGAACAAGGCAAGACCCCAGTATCGGGATTACATTACAGGGATGCAAGGCAGGGATTTAGGCATAAAGAGACAAAACAGAGGTCTAGGTACCAGACCTGGATTATGAAGTGTATGGATTGATTAAAAAGGACAAAAATATTGATAATTTCAGCAAGAATTTATTAAGCATCTAGTACAATGCTGCAAAACATTTCATTTGACAGTAGGCTGACAGATTAAAAATGATACAGACCTTGTTCTCCAGGTCGTACAGTCCACCGGGAGGATGGACTTGACATATATACATGGAAGTATAATATGAAGTGAGGTACAATGGAGAACAAATGAGAGATACATGCAAAGTGTTCTATGAGAATTTGAGTAGGCAGTGCTTGGTTATTGGATTTGGTTACAAGGAGAGGGGTAAGCCCATGTCACGGAATGGAGAGAGTAGTGAACTGGAAGTAAGAGAACAGAGGTTCAAATCCTGGCTCTGTTACTTATTATCTGTATCCCTTTGGATAGTCACCTCTGGCTCTTAGTTTGCTAGACTTTCTTCAAGATTCAGCTGCAGCCCTGCCTTCTTCAGGAGGCCTTTCCCAATTTCTGGGCCTTCTCTCAGAATGTCTTCTAACTATTCCCTATACATCTCCTACGTACCTAATTATTCATACCTTATCTCCTACACAAGAAGTTCCATTAAGGCAGAGACCACATTTTTCATATTATTTGTATTGCTGGGATGTAGTACAATGCTTGAAACAGAATAAGCATGTAATAAATGCTTGTTGGTGTGGTTAGGTGGTGCAGTGAATAGAGCACCAGCCCTGGAGTCAGGAGGACCTGAGTTCAAATCCGCCCTCAGACATTTAACACTTAAGCTGTGTGACCTTGGGCAAGTCACTTAACCCCAATTGCTCTGCCCTTCCCCCCTCCAAAAAAAACCCTAAAATAAATAAACATTTGTTAACTGACTCACTGGGCTTCTGTTTGCTATTCTATAAACGAAGGGAGTTAAACTGGATGGGTCAAAATCCATGATCCTAAGAATTAAATACCTCCCTTCCCTGTATCAACAAGCCTTATTGGAGGAGGGAGGTAGAGTGCAAGATTCCGGAATAAGGATCTAGTCTCACCATTATAGCCATTCTGTCAATAAGTATTTATTAAGCACCTGCTACGCTCCACTTTGCTAGGCACTGGGGATATTAAAAGGGGAGGAGGAGGGAAAGACAGCCTCTTAGTTCAAGGGGTTTAAAATCTGAGGGGAGAGATAACATGCAAACAACCAAGCTACACATACAGGAAAAATTGGAAATAACAAAGGGATGTCACTAGAATTTAAAGGAATTGGGAAAAAAATTGGTAGAAGGTGGAATTTGGAGGGGAATTTGAAGGAAACCAGGGATTCCAGGAGGGAGTGATAAGGAAGGAGAGAATTTCAGGTCTGGGGGACAACCAGAGAAAAGCCTCCAACTGAGAGACGAATTGCTGAACAGCAAGGAGGCCAGTGACGCTGAATTAGAGAGCACATGGTAGGATTTAGCACATAACCCTATCTTTCCACTCTTCTTAGACTTTATACCCCACCAAATACTGGGAAAGATGAGATCAGTGGAACCCATAGTTCAAATAGAGGAGCTTAGCTCAGCAAGCCTCTTTGTGTGAGGCTTGGGTAAAGAGGAAAATTTAGGGAAGGTGTATGGATGATCTGACATGAGGAAAGTAGGAAAAGAAGGAGTTTGAAGGGGAAATGGCTTAATTTTTTCCAGTGAAATGTGAAGCATGGTTCAAAGCCAAAAGAGTAGAGGGAAGGGGAGCCATGGGAGTCTGAGGAAGGATGAAAACATTTAGAAAAGTTCTTGTGGTGAATGTGAGAATAAGCCAATTAAAGAAGAATGACAACTCAGTGAGGACCCACTTGAAACTATTTAGCAAATTTTAGTGGACCCAATCACCATAGTTTCATGATGTTCTACAGTTCCATTCAGTAGCATATAAAAAGAAGGGAAGGGGCCTGATGATGAAAGTAATCAGGCTTTGACAATGCACATCCAGTAATAGGACAAGAGCACAAGGAATTCAGAAAGAGAGAATAGTGTAGAATTTAACTGATTAACCAAGAGGTCAAGATGGGCAAAAAATGAGAATGTGAAGACCTAGGAAAATGGAAGTATGAAAAAACTGAACATCACAGTGAGGGTGAAGATTATGGTTAGAAGTCAGAAGACATTAGGAAAGATGGAATCACAAATTAATTTAATCAGACTGAAGAATTTCAGGGTTCTTTAATTTGGAACTCTTGTGAATCATGGAAAGGGTACGAACAGGTATGTAGTTGTATGTTGCTGAGGAGGAGTAGAGGAATAAGTCCTAGGAAATTAGCTTACAAGCTAAGAAGTTATGATCTTTAGTGTAATATTGATATATATGTTGAAATCAGGAAATATGAAGGCAGGAATTAGGGTGAAGAGAAAAATGGTGAGCCTGTCTCTGAAAATTATTAAGGATCTTCCTAAGCTCAGATCTGGTCTCAGATACTTCCTAGCTATGTGACCCTGAGCAAATCATATAACCCTGTTTGCGTCAGTTCTTCACCTAGAAAATGAGCTAGAGAAGGAAATTGTGAGTCCCTTCAATATTTTTAACAAGGAAATCCCAAATGGGATCGCAGAAAGTCAAAAATTACTGAAATGATGGAACAAGAAACATGCAGGCTATCCATCAGTTATCACTCCTCCCAACAAATCATCTCTTCTAGTCATGCATCATTTGGATAATATCCTTTGCCCTTCTTTACATGCACAGCACTTTCTTTATCATACCACCTTTCCTTTACCCCTCTATTTCCTTTTGGGTGGCCCTCAACCTAAAGGTTATGGAGATTATCGTATTGTTCCTTAACTTACAATCATACAATATCACCAGAATTTTTTTGCCAAGGAGATGAATCTTTATTTCTGAGGGAAGCATGGGTTCATACCAGGCTGCTCTTTTTCAGTTCCTTCTGGATTCAGATAATTGCCCAGCTCAGTGCTTGTGCAAGATAAATGTATAGATGCACCAAGTCTAGGCTTTGTCTAACCAACTGCATATAAATGTCTACATAACTGATATTTTTCATCCATTTGACTTCCCCAGTATATATTGTCAGGCAGAACTATTTTTGAATAACTGACTCTCAGTTTGAATGCTTGGAAATGTCCCAGGTCTTTACTGCTAAAATAGCAGTTTTATAGTCAAGATTATTTTATCACCTAATTTATTACCTTGCAATCAGAGCTACTCTATTCGGTGCAGATGCTAGCCAGACTGGTCAGTGAAGACATGATCTGAAACATGATCTTGTTATCCCTCAAAGAAATGAGGTTTTTTACTTTCAAAATAAATTAAATCTCTTTGTTCCATTCAGTCATTCTCTACTGATCCTCTCCTCAAGCCATCCTTTTTCTGATTTCTATCATTAATTCTTGGGAATACATCTCTATCCTTTGCAATCCCTCTTGTATTCAATGGTTAGAACCATTTTTGTTGTATTTTTCTCCAGTCAGAAGATTACAGAGACTGCCTATCACCTGTCTTGTCACATTTGTTGTCCAATGTTACGAGTTGTCCCATCCCTGAGAAAAAATGTTTGTTATCCAAAGGGTGACAGTATGGAGTGGTGGGAAGAGAGCAAGGCTTGCAGTTTCAGTATCTGAATTCAACTGGTTGAATGATTTAACTTCTCTGGCCCTCGGTTTCTTCCTATGTAAAATGGAAGAGTTGGAATAGATGATCCCTAAGGTTGTATCTAGTTTTAAATTGGAGCACCTTAAACATGATTTGATTACTTCTGCTTCAAGGTCATTTTGTATACCCTTCTTATTCCATTGATCCATGTCTTCTTCCAAAGAGCTGCCAGAACTTTACAAAGATCCTCATATTCCATTCGTTACACCTACCCATTTGTGAATTACTTCGTAAAAATTCTTAAATGTGTGCCTGGCCATCCCCAATAAAATTATATACTCCTTGAAGACAGCTATTCCTTTTAATTCCTTTGTATGTTCTTCAAGAGGGACAAGTACAAGACAAAGCATTCAGAGAAACTCAGTCAGTGTTGATTGATTCGTCCAGGTTACCTACCTTTGGTTCATTTGCACTAGGATTTCCACTATAATGTAGGGAGGAGAAGTAGATAGAAGTTAAAACTAAATTAAATCAGTTCTGTTGTTCATTAGCTTATTTCTTTAGTGGTTTTATAGGGGAAAGAGAATGAAGCTAGAGGGAAATGAGGTTTAGACATAAACTGAAGATTTGGTCCAACCATGCCTTTTGACCTCCTCTGTCTTCCCAGAGAAGTTGGTGGAAGTTTTCTCTGAAACATCTTTGTTTTCCAGTACATCCACATCCTCCAAACTTGTAGCTTACTTTTTGTTTTTGATGAAACATTTCAGATCCTGAATATAGCCCTTGGTTTTGTTTGTATCTTCTTCCTTAAATAATGCACAGATGCTCACTTGGCAGTAGTGTTTGTCAAAGAATAAAAGTCTCCACTGACCCGGAAAGCAAGTCTGTCAGGTGTATTTTCAGTGAGAAGTATCAAGTTTGCAGTTGAGAGAAGTAAATAGCAGCATGGTTTTACTTGGTGTCAGTTCCCCTGATGAAAGTCTTTTTAAAAAAGGATACTTTAAGTTGAATTACATAAGGGCATAGGCAACGATAGAGGTGGCATTGTGAGTGGGACTCAAAGAATGTCCCTGACACAAGTTTTCCAAGTCTAGCCTCCAATGTTGGCCTGTCTCAGAGGCTTAATGAACTCAGGGGTGCTGTCTAACATATTCTATTGGGAGAGAAAATTGGATGTCACTCTAGGCCATTACATTTGTCTTCTCTACAGACAGAAGGCCTGGGCATTCCTAGATGGAGAGTTTAACATAAAATAAGGACAATAATAACATGCGCTTTTTTTCCCAGGTTCCATATTATAACCTCCTCTATGTACTACTCACTCATTCTGTGTGATTCTCATACACAATTTTCTCCATAGAGTGTATGTGCAATGCACTCAGGCCTTACTCTGTTTCAGAGATTCTAAATTTGAGGCTTATGAACTTTACATATACATACACACATATACATTATGCATATATGTATGTGCATTTACAATATATACATATATAATCCATACATCTGTGTGCACACACATGTATGTACACATATGTATGTACATATATGTGCCTTTCAATATAATTGGTTGTTTTTGTAAATGGATGCATTTTTATTTTCCGTAGTAAAAAATTTTCTGATAAGCCCCATGAGCAAATGATTGGCAATCCATAGAGACAATAAGACATTTGTTTTCTACATACTTAGATGAGAATACATGTTGTTGGGCCAGGATTGAGATTTCCTCTGTGTAAGGAGAGCCTTATGAGAAAATCCCCTCTACCCATACATCTTAGGACCTTCTCTGCAATTTACAATGTCCATATCCAAAGCCAAACTGACTTATCTTACAGTGAAGAAACTGACCCAAAGACATCAAATGTCTTGCCCAAAGTTTCATGGTTAAGATCAGGATGGAAACATTTCCATTCCATCACATTCCCTAGTAATATCAGGTGGCTTTTGGTACTAATTCTGATTTCATGGTTTGATTTGGAGAGTTTTTTGGAGGAACTGGCAAATTAAGAGACTTTCTGGGAGGTAGAAGGGTTACAAAATCAACATGTAGTTGACAATGAAGATAGCCCAAGGTGAGGGAGGGCTAGAGGGGAAGGCAGAACACACATCAAATGTTACAGGTTAGGAAACTGAGTCAGACAGAGGTTAAGTGTTTTGATGGGGGTTATGCAACTAATAAGTGTCCAAGGCAGGATTCAAACTCATATATTGCTGACTCCAAACCTAGCACTCTAATGCATTGTGACCTTATGTCAGAAGCGGCACTTTAATCCAGGTCTTTCTGAATCTTAAGCCAACTCTCTGTCTTATATATACATTAGTGCATTTGTATTTATCACATGTATACATATGTGTTAAATACTACAGTATTATAACTATATATAAAACATATACATTGTATATACATATTCATAGATGCCTATGTAAACATAGATATATCTCTATAATATAGATTATAATATATGCATAATACATTTAGATATATAATATACATATATAACACATATGCATGTATACACACATTACACAGTGCATATATACACATAAATATACACATAAACAATACATGCATGCCAATGTACTGCACATATCCACACAATAATACTTATATTTATATTTTATGCATATAATATAATTTATAAATATGTTCCTATATGTGTGTATATAGTGTGTATATAACATGTGTGCATATTTACATACTTGTGTATATCTCTTTATACACATATATACACATACATACTTATTTCATTCCAATAAGTAATGTGAAGGGACTTTTCTGTAACCCTATAGTTACATAAGACTGTCATGCTTTCAACACAGTTATTCTAACATCTGAGAAATTTTTCAAACAAATTTCCAGTTAACCCTGATTAGGAGCAGCACTTCCAAGAAAACCAAAGTCATATCTACTTCACATCTCATGATATAGTGAAAAGGGAGTAGGGGGAGAGAAGTCCCTCATCCAGATGTTTGTTCTAAGATCTAGTGCAGAACATCTGGATATTCACAAATTTCTCAGTTCTCCATTGTTGGTGCTGAATAAACAAAGCATTTATGCATTCTGGCTCTTCCCTGCTGCATCAGGTGCTTTGGAGTGAAGTAGGAAATATAATAACTAAGCTCGACTCTGAATATTATAAACCAGTGCTTGTCTGCAACAGAACACACTTTGAACCCTGTGGGGATGTTCAGAATTGTAGTATTTATTTCTTCTCGAGATCTAGGCCATTCCTTGAATATTTTACCAGGAGAATAAGAGAAAACACCATGGAAAAATGAGGTTTTTCTTTAAACAGTATTGTTTTCATTTTGGGTTGCTCAGAAAATAAACAAAGACCCCGAAAGCAGTGTTAGAACAGAAAGCTATCTAATAATAATAGGGAATGTCATGGAGTGATCTCAGTCATGGTATTAGTCATACAGCTTTGGGGAGTTTCTTCACAAAAAGATGAGTCAATTGAACACTGAATTTGGAGTCATAGAACCTGTTCAAATACCAGTTCTGCTATTTTTTAATATATGGCTTTGAATAAGTTACTTAATTTTAGTTACTCTCAGGAAAGAGAGGAGAATTGGAGTAGAAGATGGCTCTGAAGATCCTTGCCTATTCTAAAGGCTTACGGTCCTCTGTGATGAGATGAATTCTATTATATCAGCCACTTCTAAGGTAATATGAACACAGATCTCCTAGCCTTTCTATATTTTTCTAATATAACTCTTTTGTTCTATTTTCTACCATAGAAAAACCTGGACTAATTCTGAACATAAGTTATGATGCTGCAGGAAGGCATGAATATTAAATGAGGTTGGAATTATCTAAGTTCATTCAATGAAATGAATACTTAAATATTTTTCTTAATGGAACTATTCCAAATAATCGACACACAATTGACAACAAAGGGCTGGTGATGCTCTTGCTGGGAGTTGTTAAACCTAATTTATCACCTAATTATATCATTTGAACTGATGTTTCTATGCTCATAACCAAGATGTACATGATTTCCATATAACAGTTACTAAACCTTTAGTAACTGCTTTTTAAAAAGCATTTAACTTTTATTTTAATTAGATTTATAATATCGCTAAATCTGTAAATGCCATTTTCAATTCTTCAAAGGTTATACACAATCACATCTAAAAGTCAGGATACAAACTGTAAAAATACTACATCTTTAAGAGGCAGAGTTTTTTTTTTAAATAAAATCAAACGACCAATGTGCAAATACAATTCTTATGACTATCTAGGAGTCAGCAGGTACTCACTAATTCTTTTAATTATATCCCATTCAGGCTTCTTATTCTTCCCTGAGCATCTGAATGATTCCAAATTTTCCATGATTTTCTTCATCAAAATCAGTAAGTAAAGGAAATTACTTTAATCACTCACTCTTCATGGCAGAAATGATGGGCTGTTGTTTTCAGAAAAAGTTCAACTTGAAATGAAAAATTCTTGAGTGGGGTGAAAGCAACCATTGTTGGCAGTGTGGTTCAATAGCTCACGTTTTGGAAGATAACATCAAGTACTTTCCAGCCTGACCTTTCAGATGGTGCCCATTTTGTTTAAAAATTTAAAAAGATTTGCCACTCAGCTTTTCAAGGTCAATTTCAGGAAGAAAGCTTGATTTTCTTCCTTCAGTTTTGGACTTTGGTGTTTTTCTTTTGTATCAAAGACTTTGTTAGGCTTTTAGGTAAGGCAGTGAGTCCTTTTGCTTTGTTTGATTAAATGATTTCTAATTGGCATCTGGATGCTATAGATAAGGAGAAGATTGTTAATATGCATTTGTTCTCAACAGTAAGGTATTTGTCTTGGAGGTAACATGGTATTGTAGAAAGAATATGGGAGTTAGAAAGTCTTGAGCTCAAGCCACCTCCCATGTTTACTAGTTGTATGACCCTGTGCAAGTCTCTCAACCCAAGATAGAAGATGATGCTAGATCCTCTTAGGATTGTTATTAGAAGCAAATGCGGTAGCCTATGTAAAATGTTTTGCTAGCATGACAAGTACTAGATATTATCCATAGTTGTAATTACATGGTACAATAGAAAGAACACTGAACTTGGAGTCAGGAAAGCCTGAATTCAAATCCTGACTGATGTTAGCTTTGTGACCCTAGGCAAATTCTCAGAGTCCCTCTATAAAATAGGGATACAAACAGCACCTACCTTCCTGGGGTGTGATTAGGTCTGGATGTAATAATGTATGCAAATATATGCAAAATATATGTAATCCATGAAGCACTATATAAATGTTAGTTATTTAAAAAAAACAAGTATTTCTATTGCTTATTATATGCTAGGCACTATGCCAAGCATTTTACAAATATTATCTTTGATCTTCACAACAGCCCTGGAAAGTAGATGCTATTATAACCTCCATTTTACAGATGAGAAAATTGAGATTTGGTGACTTACCAGCAGTTACACAATTAATAAGTATTTGACACAGGATATGAACTCAGGTCATCCTGACTCCATGCCCAGCATTCTATTCACTATGAGATCTAGATGCTCATAATAATAATGACTATTAAAATTAACATTATAGCTATTAGAAATTTTAAAATTTGCTTCTTGGGTTGACTAATGAATATGTCACCTAGTGGCCAAGCTACTGGAAATGTGACTGTCTGTGTGGAGCTGATATTTAAATTGCAACATAATATTTGCAAAATGCTTTAAACACATTATCTCATTTGTGTCTCAGCAACTCTATGAGTCAGTAAGGACAGGGATTATTATCACCATTTTATAGATGAGAAAATTCAGGCTCTAAGAACTGAAGTAATACATTAGTCCTGTTTATCCCCTCATTTTACAGAAAAAAAATGCAGAAAACACAACCATCAGACACTGCCATTTGTACAGGAGCCATGATGGGACCATAGCTCCTCTGTTTCCAAAACCAATGCTCTTTCTGTCATATTTCTCTCAATCTCTTCTATAAAATGAAGGGATTGAAGCAGAATATATCTAATATACTTTCTAGTTCTAAATCCTATGATTCTGTATCTGAATTCCTCTTTCTTTGGCTTAGTAAAAAAAGGCATTTGCAGCTTTTTAATAAAAAGCCTAGATTGAGATTTCCCACATCTTCTCTTGTCTCTGCAGCAGCTAGACCATGCTTCCAAGAAAAGTTGCTTTACCATTCCTCATATTCTTTTTGGAATTGATTTTTAACCC
The DNA here is from genome assembly GCA_028646575.1 of Pseudocheirus occidentalis. Classification (NCBI taxonomy): domain Eukaryota; kingdom Metazoa; phylum Chordata; class Mammalia; order Diprotodontia; family Pseudocheiridae; genus Pseudocheirus; species Pseudocheirus occidentalis. Next base: position 179,198,665 of record CM053600.1, on the reverse strand, counting down.
TTTAACATCTTTTTTTTGCTAATGAAAGAGTTCTAGAGGTTGTCCATTCAATTTTGTCTAGAGGTTGTCATTCAGTTTCAGGAGTTCTGAAATACTCTGAGACTAGATTCAATTGACACAATGCCACTCATAAGCAGGAGAATTTGGAGGACCTCACCATCCATAGAAAGCCACTATTTGACTTGGACTCTGGACTGTAACATAGCACCTTCAGTGGGGGCATGTTTAACCTGTAGTTCAAGTTTGGTGTATTTGCATAAAACTTCTCTCATTGGTGGGGAGCATGATTATTTGATGTTGTGTGCTTGCATAATGGGCAAAGTTGTTGAGATCTTTCAAGAGATTTTCTTTTTGCTTCTAGCTTTGAGAGAGGAGACACTTATTTTCAGGTTCTTTTCATGGAAAGACCCTTGGAGAATGAGAGGAAACTTTGGAAAGCAGCAGACTCGTAGAGGAACAAAAAACACAAGTTATCCCTGATTTCCAGCTTGCCTATCTATGTTGATTGGGAAATATCCACTTGAGTGAGATCTGATATGGTTTAATCTGTTTAATTTTTCTGATTTCCATTTGCTATCTGCTTGAAATATTAGGTTAATTCATTATTCACTATTTGTGATGGGCTTTTTGTAACTAGAATTTGGTCAGAAGGGAGTCATTCCTTTGAATATAGCTTGGGGAAATCTTTCTCCTTTGAAGGCAAGTGACCAGAAAGTGGCTTTACCCCTTCTCCCCACACACACATTTTTCCCCCTAGTTAACAATATTTAAGGAAAGACATAGATGTAATTCAAGCTTAGTCCCTCTCTGTTGTGAACAGAGTAGCTGACCTCATGGTCCCAATCTCCTGTTCTATTCCAGGTAGGTATTAAAGTATCCTTTCGAGAGGGGTGGTTGAGATTAGTATTTATGTCTCTCTATAAGCCATATTTAGACCATTCATGTGGACATATACATGGCCTATGTGCTCAAGACACCTTGAAAAATTACAGTTTTATTTTCATTTGATATTAACAACCATAAAGACATTGGATAAGATTTTCTCTTTGGTCATCTAACTTCAGGATAGGTGGGTTGGGTTTCAATGTATATTTTTGGAAGGAATAGCTGTATCAGCAAAATCACAGCTCCATTACAATATCAGAACATATCATTTTTCTACCTGCTGTCCTATATTTGACAACTATTACAAATGTGTCCTTTTGGGGCAATTCAAATATGGTCTACCTACAGGTGATTGGGCATTAAAAATAACCTTATCTTGTTAGCTTTACTTAATCAATATGTATTAAACAGTAGGGGCTATGCTAAGTACTTATTTTTCTATTTATTGAGACTGAGTCCAGGCCAGAAATGCCATGACCATTCAAGGTCACAATCCCATTGCTGATTAGCACAGAAGACTTGACCTGTTTCATTTCTAACTTGAGACAGTTTGCTCTTCTTTAAATAGCCTAGTTTCCTTCTCCTCCTCCATCTCAGAGAATTGCCATCTTAGTGTCAGACTCAGTGCAGACATTTGGTCAGCTTTAGCCTTACTAAAGTTCAGAACTCCTAAACTCAAGCTATGCATTAGCCTCAGCTTCCCCAGCAGCAGAATCGTATGAATGTGGCAGTACTCCTGGCCATATAAATAACTTTCAATAAATATAATGTCAGGAATGTAAATAGAGTGTAAATAGTTGAAAAATTAATAGTGTATTCAAAAAGACAAGTGTTAAGATAACTTCTATCTCATCCCCCTAAGTGGCATAGTTGAATTTTACCACTAAGTAGAAACCAAAGATATAAATGAAGCCATGCTAGAGCACCTGCCATCCTCCCTTCCTAGAGGAGCAGCAGAAGCCAGATACTTTCGATTTGCTTTGGTGCAGGGAGGATTAAAGTTTAATTGAAATGCTGATATTAAAAATTCTTCTAAATAAAAAAGAAATACTATTAGGGGTGGGTAGAAACAGAGCAAAAGAAAAGCCACTGTTACTTGGGAAATACTGATCATTGCTTACCAAGCTTGGGAGCAGATTAATGTCTTTCTAAGTTGAATTTAATTTTCTTCTGGCCATAAATCTAAATGACCCAAACAACCTGGGACACAGGGAGCAGTCTTTGAAATAATGTGGTCAATTGCAAAGGGGCCTTTTGTCTGTGCCCCTGGAAAAAGCAGCTAAGCAAAGAGTTATAGCCTGCTTTTAGCCCCTTCCTTCATCTGGTCCTGGTCCTGATCCCCCAAAAAATGGAGAGAGCTTATTTTCTGGCCTTTATGGAACTATCTGCTTTGTAACAGTGGGCACCAGGAATGTGATGCTTCATTTATAGGTGGTTACAATATAAATACACTCAATTGTTTTGCACTGACCCTGGGAGATCTCAAATTCATTAAAAAGAATGAAAAGGGGGGTTAGATTCAATATGGTAGAGAAAAGACAGTTACTCATCTGAATCCTCCCCCAAACCCCTCTGAACACCTTTAAATAATGGCATAAAATAATTTCTAGAGCAGCAGAACCCACAAAACAATGGGGTGAAGCAATTTTTCATCCAAAGACAACTTAGAAGATTGACAGAAAAGGTCTGTTGCAATGAGTGAGAGTGGTATGCAGTCCAGTGCAAGCTGTACCAGTGCAAACAAGGTCGCAGCAAACCAGAAGCAGTCCTTGGTAGCCACTGAATCATCAGCAGAAGTAGCAGCTATATTGGGAACTAACAACCAACAAATAGCAATGGGGTTTGAACAACTGATCAGAAGGAAATTATGGGGACCTTTTGTAGCTACAGTGGGTCAGGGACCCTCATCACAACTGCAGGGCAGAAAAAGTTCTTGTGGTCACTCACAGACCAGAGTACAGGCCAGAAGAGTAGTAACCACACTTATCCTTAGATCTTAACATCTTGGAAGATCTGAAAACGTACAGGTCCCTAGAAGTATCTCTGAAAACAACTGCACAAAACCTCTGAAGTTTGGGGCAATGCATCCTACACCCTGGAAGCAGTGCCCCACTTCGAAAAGAGTTGAAATTCAAGAAATAGATTGGAAAAATGAGCAAAGAACAGATAATATTCTGACCATAGAAAGTTACTGTGGTTACAGTAAAGATCAAAAGACAAACTCAGGAGATAACAAAGTCAGTGTTCAAAATCCAAAGCCTCCAAAAAAATATTAATTGTTCTCAGGTCATAGAAGAGCTCAGAAAGAATTTTGAAAATCAAGTAAGAAAGGCAGAAGAAAAATTAGGAAGAGAAATGAGAGTGATGCAAGAAAATCATTAAAAAATTCAACAGTTTGGTAAAGGAAACCCACAAAAAGTACTGAAGAAAATAATATCTTAAAAAACAAAACAAGCCAAATGATAAAAGAAGTACAAAGAGCCAATGAGGAGAATACTTAGAAAAGCAGATCTGACCAAATAGGGAAAGACTCACAAAAATTCTCTAAAAAAATCCTTAAAAAGTAAAATTGGCCAAATAGAAAAGGAGATACAAACGTTCACTGTGGAAGATAATTCCTTAAAAATTAGAATTGAGCAAATGGAAGCTAATGACATTATTAGAAATCAAGAAACAATAAAACAAAACATAAAGGATGAAAAAGTAGGACACAATGTGAAAAATGGCATTGGAAATAACTGACCTGAAAAATAGACCCAGGAGAGAGCATTTAAAAATCACTGGACCACCTGAAAACCATGATCAGAAAAAGGGCCTTGATATCATCTTTCAAGAAAATATCAAGGAAAACTGCTTTGATATTCTGGAATTAGAGGGTAAAATAGAAACTGAAAGAATCTACCAATCACCTTCTGAAAGAGTTCCCAAAATGAAAGCCCCCAGGAATATCATAGCTAAATTCCATAGTTCACAGGACAAGAGAGTATTTCAAGCAGCCAGAAAGAAACAATTCAATTATCTTGGATGCACAGTAAGGATAACTGTGGATAAATAAAGATTTGGTAGCTTGTAAATTAAAGGATCAGAGAGCTTAGAATATGATATTCCAGAGGGCAAAGAGGTTAGGATTGCTACCAAGAATTACCTACCTGGCAAAACTGAGTACAATGCTTCAAGGGGAAAAATGAATATTCAACGAAATAGAGAAATTCACAGCATTTTTGATGAAAAGAACAGAGTGGAATAGAAAATGTGGTTTTCAAATACAAGGCTCAGGAGGAGTCTAAAAAGGCAAACAAGAAAGGGAAATCATAAGGCATTTAATAAGGTTAAACTGTTTACATTTCTCCATGGGAAGATGATACTTGTAACTCATAAACATTCTCAGTATTAGAACAGTTAGAAGTAATACACATATACACACACAGAGGGAACAGCTATGGATTGAATGTGAAGAGATGATATCTTTAAAAAAATAAAATCAAGTGGTGAGAAAGAGGAATGCACTGGGAGAAAAGGAAAGGGAGACATGAAATGAGGTAAGTTTTCTCACATTAAAGAGTCAAGTAAAAGCTTTTACAGTGGAGGTGAAGGTGGTGGCAGTGGGGGGAGGTAACGAATGAACCTTACTCTCATCAGGATTGGCTCAAAAATGGAATAATATACATACTCAGTTGGGTATAAAATCTCTTATACTACAGGAAAATAGGAGGGAGTGGGGTAAGAGAAGGGAGAGTTACAGAAGGGAGGATAAATTGGAGGAGGGGGTAATCAGAAGCAAAATACTTTTGAGGAGGGACAGGGTGAAAGAAGAGAAAAGAGTATAAAAAGGAAGGAGCAGGATAGAGGGAAATACATTTGCCAATTGTAACTGTGGAAAAAATTTTGAAGCAAGTTTCTCTAATAAAGGGTTCATTTCTCAAATATATAGAGAACTGTGTCAAATTTATAAAAATAAGAGTGATTCCCCAATTAATAAATGATCAAAAGATATGAACAGTTTTCAGTTGAAGTCATCAAAGCTATCTATAACAATGTGAAATGCTCTAAATCACTATTGATTAGAGAAATTAAAATTAAAATAGTGCAAATTAAAATAATTCAAACCTATTAGACTGGCTATTTGGGAAAAAAAAGACAATGACCGCTCTTGGAGTTGATGTGGGAAGAACGAGACATTGATGCACTCCTGGTGGAAATGTGAAGCAATTCAAGTCTTCTTTAGAGCAATATGGAATCCAAATAAACCCAAAGGTTTATAAAACCATACATACAGTGGTACTGCTAGGTCTGTATCCAAAAAGAGATAGACCAAGAAGAAAAGAATCTATACGTACCAAAATATTTATAGCAGAGCTTTTCTGGTGATAAAGAATTGGAAATTGAGGGCATAACCATCCATTGGGGAATGGCTGAACAAATTGTGCTATGTGGTTGTAATAGAATACTATTGTGCTAATAAAAATGATGACTAGGATGCCCTCAGAAAAATATGGAAAGACTTACAGATGCCAATGCAAAGTGAAATGTACTGTGAACAAAGTAACAGTAGTATTGTAAGATGATCAGCTGTGAATGACTTAGCTGTTCTCAGCAGTACAATGATCCAAGACAACTGTGAAGGAATTATGATTACAAATGCCAACCATTCACAGAGAAAGAACTGATGGTGTCTGAATACAGATTCAAACACACTTTCTTAACTTTCTTCATTCTTCTGGAGTTTTTTTTCCTTTGGGGGTGGGTGGGTGCTATGTTTTCTTTCACAACATGACTAATATGGAAATATGTTTTGCATGACTACACATGAATATAACCTATATTGAATAGCTTTCCTTCTCAATCAGGGGGTGGGAAGGAGGAAGGGAAAGAATTTGTAACTCAAAATTTTTAAAATGAATATTAAGAATATTTTTACATGCAATTGGGGGGAATAAAACAACGATTTTTAAAGAAAAAAGCAATAGAAAGAACCCAATATTGGATATGAGCATCTGGTACTAATTTAAAAATCAAACAAAATAAACGAATGGATCAAATTTTCTTTCATATTGATAATTTTTCTTTCAGTACTATGGGTCACAACAATGGCCTCTTGTACCCTGGAAATTTAGAACCTTTGATGTGATTCCCACATTGCTTTTGTGGTACCCCCATGGTATCTTCAAGAATTTCTTCAAGACAAATAGTTTATTTGTCTATTTATTTATATTAAAAAGATAAGTTGGTGGGTCTAGGGGATAAGTGTTATATTTATTTTAAAGAACTATATCTACAATGGAGGCAGGTAAGTGACAGAGTGGATAGAGCACTGGGCTTGGAATCAAGAAGACTCATCTTCCTGAGTTCAAATTTGGCCTCATACACTTACTAGCTATGTGACCCTGAACAAGTCACTTCAGTCTGCTTGGTCAGTTTCTCACCTGTAACATGAGCTGGAGAAGGAAATGGTAAACCACTACTGTATCTCTGCCAAGAAAACCCCAAATGGGTCGCACAGAATCAGATACCAATGAAAAAAAATTACTTAAGAACAACACATGCAATGAATCTTCACATGAATTAGCATTGTACATTGTGCTTCATTTGAAAAAAAAATACAATAGAAATTTTCAGGAGGAGAAGGAGCATCATGGGAGTAGTGATGATTTGTCATATGGGAGACTGGTCAGATGCAGAGGAGCAGTCACTAAGAAGACAGAGTGATGAGTAAATGATAGAGTATCAGTGGACATTAGTGGACAATAGCAGTGTCACCTGAGATTGGAGGCAAGAAGAAGTTAAAAGAACCAGGAGCTGAATGTGTGAGTGAATGAAAGAGAGTCTGAAGCCATAGGGAGCCCACTAAGCCGGCTTTAAGTGACTATTGTATCCTCCTCCTTCTTTGTTAGAGGGACACAGAGGTTAATTGGAAGCAAGGCTAGCACTCTCTTGAGAGACACATCTGGGAGGGAGAGATGGCAGTCTTTTGGCAATGAGTGCTGGGAGACTTTAATACCTGATTTAATTCCATCTTATTGCCTGTAATTATGCTTCAATAAATCCCTTTGTTTGATGCAAGAGGAAGTGTGGTGCAGTGGGGAAAATGTCAAATTTTATTTGAAGGACCTGGCTTCAAAAGCCACTTATGACCACTGCCCCTTTGGGCAAATCACAGCCTCTCTGGGCCTCAGTTTTGAAATATATAAAAGGGGTGGGTGACCTAAATAAGTCTAGAGTCACTTTCAGGTCTGCATTTAGGATTATATGAATCAGTAGATCTTAGAAAAGTCAATCATTCAGCAAACGATCATTTAACAAGAGCCAGAACTATGCTAGGTGCTGGAGGTCAAAAGATGAACATGAAACAATTCTCATAGAGATTAGATGCTGTCAGAAAAAACAAAACACAGAGAAATTTTTTGAAAGGACAAAATATATACAATGTGAAGACAAGGTCATATGAGGGGGAGGCACTAGTAATTGGGGGAGATTAGGAAAGGCTTCCTGTAGAAGGCAGCTCTTAGACTGAGGTAGAAACAACAAAGAAAACCAAGGATTTTTAAAGGCAGAGATGAGAAAGAATGCATTCCAGATATGGAGGAAGACCTGTGCAACATTGGTGAAGGCTCACTCTCTCCTTCCCAGTCCTCCTTTATGTGGTCCCCATTAGAATACAAGTTTGTAGTTCACAGAGAATGACTTTCTTATTGGTATTTCTATCCCCACAGCTCATCACAGTGCCTGGCACATAGAAATTATTTTATAAATACTCTATTTACCCACCTGATCTATCTATCTTGATTGTCTGTGTCTGTCTTTCTGTTTATCTATCTCATCTATCTATCTATCTATCTATCTATCTTTCTTTCTTTCTATCTATCTAATCTATCTATCATCTATCATCTATCTATCTATCTCTCTCTCTCTATCTTTCTTTCTATCTATCTAATCTATCATCTATCATCTCTCTATCTCTCTATCTTTCTTTCTATCTATCTATCTAATCTATCATCTATCATCTATCTCTCTATCTCTCTATCTCTCTCTCTATCTATCTAATCTAT
>CM053600.1:179172793-179190234 GCA_028646575.1 Pseudocheirus occidentalis | reverse complement strand
AATAACAAAAATCATTTACATACTTTTCTAAGATTAAAAAAAAGAATATTCTTGACCAGTTAGTAGAGTGTAGTGTCTCAGTTTTTCACAGGAAGAAACTGAGGCTCATATTCATGGCATGACTTGGTCAGAATCATGCAGCTAAATGTTATATCCATTGTTCAAAGCTAAGTGTCTCACTCCAGGTCCAACAAGGTCACCACCTCCCATGCTGTTGTCTCTTTATGAGCAGTCATTGCTCTTCTAAGCTTACCATCACCGTCATCCTGGATCATTGGTTACAATTTTGAATTCATTATCTTTCATTATCTAAACATTATCTTTCCTTTCTTCCCACAGTCCCTCAAGCACAGAGGTTTTCCAGTTTTTGTGTGTCATGAGCCCCTTGAGGCAACTGGTGATGTCTTTTGACCACTTCTAAGAATAATGGGTTTTTTAAGCTTAAAAAATTGCATAGGGTTACTAAGGAAATCAATTACATTAAAATATAGTTACAAAAAACATCTTTTCACATCCAAATTCATGGAGGCCCTTCAATCTATCCATAGGTCCCTTGTGAGTTCAGGGACCTAAGCTTTAGAACACTTGTTCCATCAATAGAGATGCTAGAAGGGGTTGGCAGGCTAGGAGGGTGGGATTCTTAGAATCAGCCTTGATACCTCACTATCTTTCACCCCCACAGTCAGTCAGTTGCAAAGTCTTGTCAATTCTACATCCACAACATCTCTCTCATCTCTACTCTCTGCTCACATAGACAGCGTCCTTGTTCAGAATCTATTCATTTCTCATGGGGACCATTGCAATGTCTCCTAAATTGTGTCCCTGCCCCAAATCTCCTCTCTACTCCAATCTATCAAACTACACAATCTACACAATCATCAAACTGATTTCCCCAAAACACAGACCTGGTCACTCCACACCATTACTCAGAAAGCTCCAATAAAAACTTATTGTCTCTAGGGTCAAATACCAAGTTTTCTGTTAGACATTTAAAGTCCTTGACAACTTAGCCCCCAAGCTGCCTATACAGTCTTATTATGCATTTCTCTCCTCCATGTACTCTATGGCATAGCCAAGCTGACCTTCATATTGTTCCTTATACATGACACTCCATATCTCACCTTTGTGACTTCATATGGGCTGTGTAGTCCATGCCTGGAATGTTCTCCCTTCCTCTCCTCTGCCTCTTAGAATCCAGAGCTTCCTGTAAAGCTCAGCTTAAGCATCAGCTTCTGGATGAGGTCTTTACTGATCCCTTCTGCCTTCTGGTTTCTATCATATTAAAAAAAGAGAAACAAAATGAAAATCCCCTCTATAGTTATGTATTGAGTTTAACTCTTTTATTAACATATGTATGTATACTTATATATAAATATATGCATGTATACATATGTTTATAATACATGTATGTATATTATACATAGTTTCTCCCAATAGAATGGATGCTCTCTGAGGGCAAATAAATGCAGCTTTTCTGTCTTTTGTAGCACCAGTACTCATCATAGAACCTAATACCTTTCTTTTGGTCATGTCCAATCTTTCATGACCTATTTGAGGTTTTCTTGGCAGAGATATTCAGGTAGTTTGCCATTTATTCCTTCAATTTATTTACAGATGAGGAAACTGAGGCAAACAGTATTAAGTGACTTGCCCAAAATCACACACCTAGTAAGTGTATGAGACTGGCTTTGAATTCAGGAAGATGACTCTTTCTGACTCCAGGCCCAGAGTTCTATCCACTGAGCTATGTAGCTGCTGAGACTGGAGACATAAAAATGATAAAGATGATAATACCAAATATTTATATAACACCTATTATGTGCCAGACACTGTGCTAAGTGCTTTACAGTTATTAATAAATATTTATTCGTTGATGATGGAAGTTTGGCAGTGAGTGCTAAGTAGCTCGAAGCCACTGTTGTTTCCAATTGAATCCACCTATACCATGCCCAATTTATCAGTGATATATTTGGGCTAACTCCTTACCTCAAGGAGAAGATAAATGGTAATAATAACAAATAAATGCCCCTAGGCATATTTTACAGTGTAAGGATTAGAGCTAAATTGCATGAAGATTTTAGCCTGAAATGTTCAATAACATTTTGATAAGAACTTTGAAGCTGGTAAAATTTCCAGGGCTACCATGATGATTTCCAAATAGTGATTTCTTTACATAACCATGTTTGCCTTTTAAGTAGCCTTTTATATCTTGCCTTTTAATGTTTTGCTGGACTATACTTCAGCCAATGAAAGGGGCAAAGAATAGAGAACAATGAGATGAAAAAAAGCAGAAAGGAAAGAAACACCTACAATGCAAAGCTAATGGCTGCATCCCCAAGAGAACTGTTTGGCTATCTTCCAGCAGAGATGGCATTTCTAGGGCAGGAAATGAAGAATCCTAACAGAAGGAGATGCATATGGATTCAAAGGGACTCAAAGCTAAATTATGAATGGCCCCCTTTCTGCTCAGCAGCTTCTATAAAACCTGAGCTACTCTGACCCTTAAGTTTTGGCGTCAGTGAAAAAACGTTCCATAGCTCATCCTCAAGGGCCTTGCTGTTGGCAGAATTCTAGAGAGCGTAGGATGCAAGCGCTGATAAAATAATACCGTGCTTCTCTGCACCTAAGATGTCCTCTGTGATTGTTAATGGTCATGAATCTGTCTCCTTGTTTAGGTTACATCCTGGATGCTAATGGAAGCTATATGGTAGCTTCCTCAAGGTAGGGGAAGTAGGAGAGAATGATAGTTTTAGAGGTAGAAGGGACCTTAGAGGTCCTTGAGTCCAACCCTCTGCACTTCATAGATGAGGAAATTGATATTCAAAAAGGTGAAAAGCTATTACCAAGATGGCACAGGTAGAGCCAGAATTAGAACCCTATTCCTCTGATTCCAAATCAAAGGCTCTCTCCATTGTGACAGACTTCCTTCCTTCCTTCCTTCCTTCCTTTTTTTTTGCTTTTTAGAGGGAGGAAGGCAGGGCAGTTGGGGTTAAGTGACTTGCCCAAGGTCAGGAGACTAGTTGTCTGAAGCTGGATTTGAACTCAGGTTCTCCTGACTCCAGGGCCAGTGCTCTATTCTCTGTGCCACCTAGCCACCCCATGCTTTCTTGCTCATTGATGCTTCATAGGATAACAGATCTGGAGGAAGAAGGGACCTCAGAAGTCATCTAAGCTAACCAACCATTTCATTTTATACGTTAGGAAATAGAGACTTGGGTAGATTAAAACATTTAGGATCAAAGAATCATAGATATAGAGCTAGAAGTCACCAAAGGAATAATCAAATTCTATAGAAATTGAATCTGAGTTCTGAGGAGATTTGCTGATTTGCTCAAGGACATAGAGGTAGTAGTGTAGTTGTGATGTGGTGGATAGAGGCTGCGCCTGGAGTCAGGATGACTAATCTTCCTGAATTCAAAGTTGGCCTCATACAGACTAGCTGTGTGACCCTGGGCAAGTCACATAACCCTGTTTGCCTCAATTTTCTCATCTATAAAAATGAGATGGATAGGGAAATGGCAAACCATGCTAGTATTTCTACCAAGAAAACCTGAAATGAAGTTATGAAGAATCAGACATGACTGAAAGGACTGAACATAGAAGTAGTCAGAGGCAGACCTGTGATCACCTTTATCCTCTGATTTCAGAACCTAATGACCCCTCCTAATAAACCCCACTAAGTCAGTGCTATGGCAGCATATGGCTTTGAAGGGCCCTTCAGCTTCTGTGGTTCATATGCATGGATTAGGGCCTAGCCTATCTCGCTCCAGGCAATTTCTTTCTGCATTATCCCATGAATTACAGATTCCCCAGGATACAAAATATCAGACTTATGAAGTATATAAAGGTCCTGGCTAATTGTTAACCCATTCATCATCCTCACTTTGTGGTCTAAAATTTTGAGACTAGCACAGGAGAGATGAATTAAATCAAAAAGTCAAGTCATGGATAAATGTGAGCACTTTTATCCATTACATCAATACATGATCACCTGTACAGGTGAGTTTCTCATAAGCATGGACTAGGTCATCCTCCTGGCAATATCTACATAATTTAGAATTGAGAAGGCTGATTATCATCTTCTATTCATAAGCAGTTTTGGTTTCTTCTTGTTCTCTTTTGCTTTCACCCCTAAAACCACTTGAGAAAGTCTTCCCTGTTGTCCTGATTATAGTTGAATGCTCATTCAGACCCAAGGGGCTCCACGATATCTGGGATCATAGATGAGATCTTTTCCATCTTCATTGTTAACAGACCTCCAGCATAATGGAGGTGGTGCTGGGAGATTGTATTCCAATTCTATTTCTTTCAATCCCACAAAGAAATATAATGTGCAAAAAAAGCTATGACTGTGAAGTCAGAGGGCCTGGATTCAAATCCTGTCTATGATATTTTCTGCCTGTGTGACCCTGGACAAGTCATATAATCCTGAGTAAAAAAAAAAAAGGACATTTGATAAACTGAAAGATTTTCAGGTATTTGTAACAAAAAGGCCAGAACTCAATGGATTGATATAAAAGATCCAGAAGAAATATAAGGAAATTATTAAGACTACTTATAAGACATTGATTATGGTCAAACTGTTTACTTATGAAATATGAATGTGTTATTAATATTAGTTATTATTATTAATAATATTATTTAAAGTATTATCATTGCTAAGGTAGTATGAAAGAAAGCTTGGGGCTGAGTTGTGTATGACGAGGTGATTCAAAAAACCAAAACTAAGTAGGGGAAGGTTATCTCATAAAAAGAAGAAATTATCTCATGAGAACAGAGTATGAAACAAAGAACGAATACAGAGAAAGCAGGTAGGGGTGGAGAGCTGTTACTGTTACAATATTACTATTACTCTCATCTGGACTGAAAGTGAAACAATGTATATAGCTGAAGAGATTTAGAAATCTTATAAACTTCTAGAAAAATGAGAAAACTGGGAGGAGGGACTTTTGGAAAGGTATACTGGTTAATATTAGGAGGATGGGGTAAATAGATTGGAGGGGAGCTTTTAGAAGAGAGTGTAAAATAAGGAATGAAAGGGATAGGTTGGAAAGAGAGTCTAAGAAGGAAAATAGTGAGTAAAAATAAGATGGAAGGAAATTCACAAATACCAATTATAACTGTGAATGTGAATGGAATGAATTCACCCATAAGTGGAAATTGATAGCAGAATAGATTAAAAATCAGAATCCAATATTGTTTAGAAGAAACACATTTCGCCAAAATGAGAGATATACATAGACTTAAAATGGAGAGTTAGAGGGGAATTTATTACGTTTCAACTGTTGCAAAAAAAAAGGCAAGAGTGGCAATTAAAGATACTTGACAAAATTCTCTGTGCTATAAGAAACAATAAGTTCAATGAGTTTAGAAAACTTGGAAAGACTTTTGTGAAACAATGAAGAAGGAAATGAGCAGAACTAAGAAAATATTGTAAACAGTTACAACAATATTGTTTTAAGAACATCTTTGAACAAGTAAGTTATTTTGCTTCTTATAAATACCCAAATTAACTCTAAAGGACATATGAAGAAAGACCTTTTGCATTCAGAGAAGGAACTTATATACATACATATATATGTATATATATACACACACATATATATAATATTTATTATTTTTATATATACATATTATATATTTATTATTATTTATATATACATATTTATGTGTATGTGTATATATGTATGTGTATGTATGTGAATGTGTGTGTGTCATATACATGTATGTATATTGCATATATATGTATAAACTATTTTACATGCACACATATAATAGATTTTGTCTCGTGATAGTCAATGATAGACATTTCTAAGGTGAAGGGGGGAGGGAAGCAAAAAAGAAATTTGCATGAAGATTTTGTTGTATATTTGAAAGGAATATCAAGTTTTGCACAATAGATTTAAAGTTCTGTGTATAATGTTTTTAAATGTACTATGTCATAGAAATGCTTGTTTTATTACATAAATTTTAAAAAATTAAAAAATTTCAAAAGGCTGGCTTCATTCCAGCATATTGAACCAGCAGAAAAGTCAGTGGTGGTAAAAAGCAGAATAGTTAGGCATGAAAACTTTTTATTCATTATGTTCATTGCTTCTTATAGAAGAAACATTCCATTACATTTGTGCACCACAGTTTGTAGAGATATTCTCCAACTAATGCCTTACTATATCTTTTTGGAGATGAGTGAGTAAATTCTGGGGAAAAGATCTCTCACCTCCATCCTTGCAGCCTTGACTGCTGCCCTGATTAGGATGAAAATATTATCCCTATTAAAATCAGAATATTTAGTTTGATTAAAAGTACTTTTCATTATTTGGTCTATTTCAGAGGTTCTCAGCCTGGATCCATAGAACCACAAGAGGTCTATGCATAGATTTCAGAGAATTGTATACTTAGATGGCAAAAACACCTTACATCTTCACTTCAATATAATTATTGTCTTTGGTAACACTATGTGTTTTATGAATTTAAAAAATTATTATGACAAGAATTCAGATTTCAGATCTGAATTCAGATTCAAAAAATATTAAAACCCCTAGTCTGTGGAGAAAACAATCTTAATATCTCAAATCAGGGACTAGTGAAGAAACCTCTTTCAAAGCATCATGGGTAATGGAAGTAATAATAAGATGACACATCTCATTCAAACCTCTAATCCACCAGCATCTTCAGCCTTCTGTCCAACAGATCCTGATGGTCTAATTCCCACAGGGCTTGGTTCTGACTGTTGTCTGCAGCTCTTTGGCCTCAAACATTAGCCCTCCCTAATACCTTGCCCACCTTCTCAGCCATATCTCCATCATTTCTCAGAGAGGATTGTCTCTTAGGATCGACATTAGAATTAATCACTGTAGACTCTCCACTTGCTATTGAGTTAATTCAGTTTTATAGGCTAAGCAGCCTTCATTACTTTTGGATTCCAACTCTGTAGATGGGTGGACAGAGAGAATACCTGAAATGAGTTAATTGAGGTGGCTGGAGCAGTAACAAAAGCACTAAAATGAATCACTGAAATTGAACAATGTACCATTATGTGGTATCTGAATTTACAGTCAACTTCTTATCATGAGGTGCTTTCTATTAACTGTTGCCGGTGCTCCCCTCCACTGATGGAGATAATCAACATTTATTATGAGAGAGAAGCCACAATGGAATGCCAGCTTCTGTATAACAGGAACACTGGCACTTGCTTATTCAGAACAGAGTTTAATAAATACAAAAGTGAAAAAATGGAGCTAGCATAGAACAAAAGCACACTGGCCTTGGAATCTGAAGACCTGGCTTCTGTCATTAATTTGCTTTGTGACACTGGACAAATTATCTCATCTCTTTAATGCTCAATTTTTCCTCTGTAAAGCAAAGAAGGGAAAAGAGGTTTCTTCCTTACATTGGCTAAATGTAAGGAAACACTTCTTAACAATTAGAATGATTCTAAAGTAGAATGGACTGCCTGGGGGAATAGAGAGTAGTGGACACCCCTATGTGTATGTCTTCAGACTGGGAACCCAATTATAAGGGCTGCTATCTATAGAAGACAGTCTCTTGTTCAGGGACCAAGTGGATTATGTGGTTTTACAGATGCTTCTCAAAGTTCACGGAATCATAGATTTGGAGATAGAAAACCTCTTTGAGAGTAGCTAGTACAACCCTCTCACTTTAGAGATTTGGAAACTGAGGCACAAAAGAGATTAAATAACTCTCTCAAGGTCACATAATTGGCAAGTAGCAAAGTCGGAATCTGAACCCAGGTCCTTGGACTTCAAATACAGCATGATTTTCAATAAACCATAAATGTTATTCTTTCCAGGTCTAAAATTCTGTTCCATATCAGTAATTTCTAATCCTTCTTCTAAAGCTGGAAAACAAAAAGAGCATCTCTGATGTGTTTTTCTTAGTTTATCTGACAGATCATATTCTTCCAAAAGGAAGTGGCATACAGAGAAATTGCCTAGTTCAATTCTGTTAAAAGGAAATATCAATGTATTTGGGGTAAGCTGATTTGAATTCCAATTCTAAAACTTGATACCTGTCTTTGGAACTGTTTCCTTATCTATAACCTGAAGAAGTTGGAGTAGATGATCCCTGTGAATTTTTCCAGCTTTAACTGGAAAACTGGTCTTTTCTGTTCTAGGATTAGGGAGGGGATAAACGATTCATTTTTTATTTATTTATTGTAGAATATGTCTGCATAGCTGTGTATTGCTAATTACTTGATTTAGGGGTATATTGCTTTGGGCTGGTTTTATTCTTTGCTTAATAATAGGTGTTTTGCATTTGAAATGAAGAAAAGTCTTAGCCTCCCTTATCCATCCACTTAATGGTAGACAGGTTAAGTTTAAATGTGAGGAATTAAATATGCCAAAGAACAATGGGGTGAGGGTGGGTTAGGAGATGAGATTTCATTAAAACCTACTTTTAAAACCTTTAAAAATTACTGTACAATTAGGTGCTGTTAACAACAAACTTGGGTGGCTGGTCTAGCCCCTGCTCTTGGGCTATAATGTGGGGACTTAAATGAAAGAAGTTGCTATTCCTGCTTTATTTATTGGACGTTCCTGCCAGAGTAATATGAAAATGACTTGCAGTGCTAATAAAAGGGCAGCAAATCCTGGATTTCTTTCATATATAATTCATATACTGGTAACTGTAATAAGAATGAATTAGCATTTTCCATGCTTAGATCCTGATGAATAGCTATTTCATTAAAAAAAAGAGAGAGAAACAGAAAAACAAGGCCGAGAAAATTAGTTTGGGTAAACCAAATAGACCGTATTTTGCATTATGTAATGGTTGCTAAAGAGAACTCATTTTGTTTACATGTATGTGGCAGAGTCCTACTAGAATGAAAGTAAATTGGTAAGCCTGTGACTTCATGACTTCCTTGTTAGAACTTCTTAGAATGAAAGTAAATTTGGTTCCTCAAATGGTATTCTAAGAGACTATAAGACACAATGAGAAGTCTTTGTGTGTGGATCAAGGGTGTGTGGGAGCCTCTTAAAGCAGTTAATAAGAACTCAAAAATGAGCAAAGGCAGCAAGTCAGGGTTGGATACAATATACATAGTACATGCAATGCATACAATATGCATACTACAATGACATACACATACATTTATATATACACATGTATATTTGTGTATATATGCATTGTGTATATATACATATACTTGCATCTATATGTTAATTGGTATATGTATATTTGTATTATACATGTATATATCTACATATACATGTAGGTATATGTATATGTATTATATGCATGCATGCTAGTATGTGCATACGTATATTTATTTATGTGCAACTGATTTTTTTGAATATCAGACAAAAAACAATACCCTTTAACAGCTAGTATCTTTCATTCAAGGAATAAGATGTTCCTTGTTACAAGAACTTTGCTCCTAAGTCACTTCTAGAGTTAGGCATTATCTGCTTTACTGCAGACAGCCTCTAAAGTTGGGCTAAAAGCTCCTTGTGCAGTATGGAAGGATGGATTTGGGTGCCAAATACCTGCCAGCCCCCATAATTCACATAGCAAAGAGAGGGCACAGAGGGTCCAGAGTGATGCTCATGTTGTGTCCTAGATGTTGAAAGTCAGCAGCTGACTCTATGAGTCATGTCCAGTTAACCAGAAGAAACCTAAAGATTGAGATTGGAAATTGAGAAGCAGTTAGAGAAGGAAGAGAATAATTGGCCACAGTATCAACTGTGACTTTGCCTGGGCAAAGACACTCTACTAGGGCAGGTTCAGGGAAAAATACTAAATGAAAAAGAAAATTTGGTATCCTCTCAATGGCTGGTGTGGTCTGATCTGAGGAAGCAGCTTGGAGTCATGTACAAAGCCTCACTTTGAGGATGAGACTTAGGCAGAATGTCTGAGAAAGAAATTATCTCCCTTTAAAGAAATTGTTCCAAGGAAAAGCTTTACCTAGCTAATACACAGCTCAGGGTTGGCTCTGAGGCAAGTCAATTGACCTATTAGGGCATGAGTTTCCTCATCTGTACAATGAGCAGGGATGGACCAAGTCAGTGGTTTCCAACTCATCATGATGAAATCTTGGCAAGCTGAAAAGTTCTAAGAAGAAAGTCATGCAGTCACATGTCTACCAAATACTCTCATTGGCTCAGAATTGGTCTTGGAGTTAGGTAGATGAATTCAAATTCAGCCGCAAGTGGTTACTAGCTATGTGACCCTGGGCATGTCACTTGACCTCTGTTTACCTCAGTTTCCTCAACTATAAAACAAGGAAAATGATAGAATTTACTTCACAGGGTTGCTGTGAGTATAAAATGAGATAATATGAGGAAGTATTTTGTGAATCTTAAAATGTAATATAGAGGTTTCATTGTATGTGTACCCCAACACTCCCAAGGGATCTGTGATATCGTTAATTTGGGGATTCTTTGCAATGATGCAGATCACAACCTACATAAACCTGGCCAATCCTCTAAGTCTATGTCATCCCATAAATCATGTCAAGAGTTTCACTGAAACTGATAGGCTAGTCCTCACTACCCTAATAGTGGAAGGAAGTCCTCACTACCCTAATGGGACATATGGGTTGTCCATCTTTAGGCTATCACCTTATTCTCACCTCTTTTGACTTATGCCTTCCATTGATGACATTCACTTTTTCATTATTCCTTATAGTTAACATTTTTTCAGTCTGTTTATAGCCATGGGTCTTTAATTATTGATTGACTCCTACTGGAGGCAACATCCCATCTTTGGTATATAAGAGGGAGCTACAAAAGTGACTACCCCTATTCTTTTTTCTTTCCCTGTTTCTACACATACACACACACACACACACACACACACTTTTTCTTCTTCCCTTGGGAGCAGAAAATGATTAATCGAAGGAGAAGCAAGTGGTAAATAGCCTTTGATCACTCAGCTGTCCTGAGAAGAGAATTCCTGGACCTCAAATTAGTGTATATCTCCTTTCTATTTCTGGTCAAGGCTGTGAGATTAGAAATTTTGGATGGGCATTTCCAGAGGTGAGGGTTACCTCATGGGAAGTCCCAAGTTCCAAAATTTGAGAAATCCTGAGTTTGAGGTTCAAACACTAGGCTTCTACATGTGTATGTGTAGTGGAGGAGAGGTAAAATCTTAACAGTCTGCTTCTCAGAGAAGGAAAAGAGAATTGTTCACAGAAGATCAGCTTGAAGCTTAGGAATTAAAGACATGATGGGAAGGTCCAGGAGGCCTAAACCTTTTCAACCCTTCCTTGCATTTGCTTTGAGTTGTTTTGATGGTGAAAGTTCAAAATGAATGTACAATATTTGTTCATCAGTCCACAAAATGTCTTTACCTTCCCATGCAGAATCTAATGATTCAAAGGGCTATGATTTCTCTTTCTATATTTCTTCATGTATTCCTATGAAGTCTTTACAACCAATGTATTTTCTGAGGTCAGTAACAGAAACATTGCCCTATACTAAACATCCATACTGCATATCAAATGACTGTGTAGGAGTTGGGGGACACTACTATCCACACATGAGGAAACCTATATACTTCAAGTTTCTTTAGTAGATTTTCACCATCGTAGGAACAAAAAGCCAAAGTGATAAATGGATCACTTGGAGATCAACTTCCAAGTTAAGATCCAGGTCTGTGGGAACCCAGAATCATTGGGGATCCCTGACCTATGGGCAAACCAAATTTGAGTTTAAGATCAGGAAAAACTTCCCAATAGTTAGAGTTATTCATAAGTGGAATGGGTTTCCCTTTGCAATGATGGGTTTTCAATTATTTAGAGAATTTAAGCAGAGACTAGATAAAAATTTCTCTTGATATACTGTTACATTTGCAAGTATGTGTTAGAATAGATAGCTTCTGAGGCACCTTCCAAATCTGAAATGTTGTGATTCTGATTCAGTGAATTGATTGTAGATAGAGTGGAAGATGCCCCTCAATATTGTTGACTTCTGGAAATCCCAACAGAAAATATCTTACTGTCATGGCCTGAACATTGGAGTGATAAACTTGATTCCAGTGTTGCTATTTACTAGCTGTGTGACCTTGAGTAATTCATTTAACTACTCTTTTTCTTAGTCTCCTAATCTACAAAATGGGGATAAAAACATCTTGCCTTATTCAACTCACAGAGTAGTTATGGGGATAAAATGTGATTCTACAACATGGTGCACAGGATGTCAATTTCAATCCTTCCCAACATTGAAATTCTGTTCTGTTCTGAATATGTTTTTTTAAGGATAATGCATGTTTTTGCTCTTGAGTCAGAACTGATGAAATGGGGATACAGCTGGATGGTTCTACAGTTCATTTTTATCCCTCCATATTTCCAACAGAAGATGCTTGTCAGTATATTGGGTTCAGCCACCATTTGAACTGATTTTTGTCTCCTTTAGAGAAAACTTTCATTTCATCAATGATTCTCTTGCATGCTAGCTGTACTAAACTTTAATTGCTTCCTGGGCTTCTCGTTAGATTGATTTGGATCTCATTAATGCAGGCTCTAAAAGCTTAAGTTTATAAAAATGAATTATTTTGATGAAGAACAGCAATTAGAACTGGTTTCTTTGATAGTGATTTGAGTCAAGTTAATGCAAACCTCTATGGAATATTTGGTTTCTGTTCCATGCCAACTCTTCCCTATTATATTCCATGCACACAATATTCTGCTTAGGGAGCACAGAGGAGGGAGAATTTCTACATCAATAATAATGAAGGAAACTTTTTTCTTTACCCAGCTTCCTTTGATTTTAATAAATTCAAGATCTTCACTGGCATGGGCATTTGAAAAGCAGCTGACCTCAGGTCTGAAAATAAAAGATGATGATAAAATTGCATATAGTTGCAAAAAAAGAAAGACAAGGAAACAAGAAGACAGTGAACTGTATCCATCAGTACAGGGAGCACTTAAATGAGCATACTGTAATGGGATATTGTAATGCTGTTTAAATAGACAAATATGAGGAATACAGAGAAATATGAAAAAACCCTTATGAAATAATGCAAAGTAACAACCTTCTTTCTAGTCATGCACAAAACACTACCTCCTATCTCTATATCTTTGTATTAAATATCTTGGATTGCACACTCTCCTCATCCCCAACTTTAAGAATTCCCAGTTTCTTCAAAGCTCATAAAATGTCCCCAATTCTTAGTGCCATCCCCCAGAATATTTTTACATATTTTGATAATACATTTTATATGTACCTTTATATTTGCACATCTCCTCCATTAAAATGTAATGTATGCTTAATAAAATGCTTTTTGATTGATTAATGTGTGCTTTGCCTGGAAATATAGGGTGGAATCAGATTCTGAAAGATTCTCAAAGGCTATGCTAGCATAACACAGACTTTGGGCAGAATTGATCACACCTGAAGTCTTTAATGCAGTACTGGATAAACTGACCCCTATCCAAGATCAATTGTTAAGCGACTCTGCATTAGCAGGTTGGTGGAGAGGCAATGAATTCTTTGGCCATGGTAACCCATGACAATATCTTTCTGCACTATGTGGAAGATCACTGGAATTTTGTTCCCAATAAACACATTAGGATTGAGACATGTCAAACAAAGTTGTAAAAACTCCCAGATTTGAGCACCTTGTCTTAAGAATGCTTTTTTGTCATCACTGATGCAAAATAACATGCTGATTTTAATAAGTTAACCTGGTGTCCTCACATTCTATTCATAAATCTTTGATATGAAATTATATACTTATGCATTAATCATATGAAGCAAGATGCAATTAGACACTCATCTCCAATCACATAATGCAAACAAGTTTCTCTTTCTTGAAATTGTAAGCCTTTAATTTTGCCCTCATTTGTCCACCTACCCAAGAGTCCTTACATAACAACATTAATTTTAAGCAACCACCAATATTCACATTCTGAATGTTGCCTTGGCAATCTCATTGCATGCTGACTCCATGATTATATCTGAAACCTACATTGTTCACATTGCTGGCACATCTGTGAACTTCACAGTAGATGTCAGCATCGGAAGATGACTTTTACTTTCAAATTTTCCATTTAGCTCATGACATTCAAAGGTGAGAACCTCCAGCAGTGAAACCCTTCTATTGTACTTTAGCCTTAATTTGTGTGCATTTTGGAGGAAAACACTGTAGAACAATGCACATTCCTACACAAATCTAAAATTAATTTGAAATTGTTTAGAATTACCAGTCTCAAAACTGAAATCTTCTCTTCTTTCTCTTGACATTTTCTTCTTCAGAGATAGAGGATATGGGTAAAATGGAAAGAAAACTGGCTTTTGAATCACAGAATCACAGAATTTGAAAGTTGGAAGGGACCTTGCTGGCCATTTGGTCAAACATATGCACAAAACTAATCCTCACAACAACATATTAAACAGGTGCTTACCCATGCCTCTACCTGAAGACCTTCAAGGAAAGAGAACTCATCATCTCTTGTCAATGCCTTCTGATTTTGGACAGTTCCATTTAGAAGATTTGTTTTGTTTCGTTTTATTTTGTTTTCCCTGACATCAATTTTAAATCAGTCTCTGTAGCTTCCACACATTGACTACTGATTCTGACCTCTAAAGTCAAACAGAAAAAATCTGATCCTTCTACCACACAAGAGTCTTTCAGATCCATGAAGAAAATTATTATGCTTCTGCAACCACATTCCTCTCTTATTCTGGTCAAATCCCTCCACCCTCTGATAAACTAAACATTTGTATTTTTTTCAATTGATATTCTTATGACACAGCCTCAAGGTCCTGATTGTTGTCCTCCTATAAATGTTCTCCAGCTTATCAGTGTCCTTTTCCTACTACAGTGTCCTGAATTGAAGACAGTAATCTCATGGGGTTTGATGACAAGGGAGTACAATAGGAGCATGAGCTCCCTATTCCTAGAGCTAGGCCTTGCTTCATGTAGTTCAAGATCAAATTAGATTTTTTGGCTTCCATATCATTTCTGATGCATATTGAGTATAGAGTCCACTAACCCTGCAACCTCTAGATATTTACTGTTGTCTAAACATGCATTGCCTATCTCTTACCTATGAAGTTGAGGTTTTTTTCACCCAAGACTAAGACTTTTGGTTTACTTCTATTGTGTTTCACCTTCTTAGATTCAATTAAATTCAGTCTGTCAAGATCCTTTGGGAACATTCTCAATCATCTCCTCTCTCTTGAAATTTCAACCTCTCCTTAGGTGACTAATCAAGGCAATAGATAGCATGGAGGGCCTGGAGTTCAAATCCAGTCTCAGATACTTTCTAGCTATATGACTCTAGGCATCTGTTGGCCTCAGTTTTCTCAACTGCAAAATGGTGAAATTTGTTTAGCATATAGTAGGTGCTAAACAAATACTTGTCTTCCACCTCCCCTTCTCTATTTAATGCTGTTTCCTGTTACCTTTGGACACATGATAAAACCAAATGCACTTCCATTATTTTTGTCTGGCCAAAGAAAGTCTGGAAGCCAAACTCCCATTTATAAACTACTTTCTGACTTCTGATTTGTTTACTGAGTAAATAATGAGAGCTTAATAAATGCTTTTTCATTCATTCAGTTATTTTTGGTAGCATCTCTACTTATAGTCATTGGTCAAATATTTCACATTTAGAATGCCAATAGCTAGGTTCAAAAATGCGATTTTTAAGGGACTTGCTACACTCTTTTTTGCTCCTGGTGGCACAATGATGTCATGTCTACAGTAAAGAACACTTGAGGTCAAATCTGGATCAGTCAGTTACTATCTGTGTGACCCTGGGCAAGTCCCTTAAACTGTCTTTGCCTCAGTTTCTACAATTGTCAAATGGGGATGATAATAGCACCTGCCTATTATTGTGAGGGTCAAAGAAGATAATATTCACCAAGCATTTAGCACATCGTGGCACATAGTAGGAGCTTAATAAATGCCTATTTTTTTCCTTCCCATTCATTCACTGATACTACAAAAGAGGAAGGGAACTACTGAGGACTGATGGTCACTAATTATTTTTATTTGTTTTATGGGACACCATGAGCAATACATCCAAGTGAATATTTAGTATTTCACTAGAATGGGTCTTGAAAAGTAGATTCCAACTGTGGTCTGGAATACTTTTTTCATGAAATTATAAATGTTATTGACAATTGTATTAACAGATAATGCAATTGTTACATCTTTCATATTTAGATGTTTTGACCGTAAGAAATAAAAATTAGATTTTAGCTTATTCCTAGCCTCCTAAGGGAACAGTTTCCTATTTTTGTTCTAACCTTGAAAAAACATGATTTATATGTGATAGAAGTATTTTAACACAGTTACAAAAAGTACACCATTGTCCTATCTTGTAACTAATTTAATGAGTTCATACTCTTTTCTCACAAGGGTAGATGCTGTCATCTGACTAAAGACCATTGCTTTGAGAAAATCTCTGTAGTATACTTTAGTCATTCAAGCAAATTCACAAAAATTGGAGAGAAAATATCACACTTATAGATGAACATAATTACACTTAAAAACAGTAATATGAGTTCACATGCCCTAGATAGATGATGAATCAGAGAAAAGGATTTTATTTGGATACCTAGAAAGGAAAAGAAAAGGAATTCTCCATTATCATGAGATATCATTATGTTATTATATTATCACTATATGTTCTATAATTTTGTAAGTATGGAAAAGACCCAATCATTTAAACAAACACTTATTGAAATAACATTTGATGCAGCTCTAATTAGCTTCCTCTTTTTAGACTCCATTCTATGCATAAAGTTCATAAACTACAATCTGAGAATCAGAAGGTATTTCAAAGGTCATTCATCTCTCCATAAATTGCTCATGAATCCATAAATAATTTCAGAAGTGGAGACACAAACTCTGTAGGAAGTTCTTCAGTGACAAAAGAATTAGGTAAAATCCCTGTAAAGCCAATCCACAGTAGATTCACAAAAGAATGCTACTGTGAACAGCTTTCAAGATTCAGATTACACAGTAGTAGTGAACACTGTTTATTCCATTACAAATCAAGATTCAGTACAATATTCACAGTATAATATTCTCAATATTATATCTTATTACAGAAAGTCACAATATTTAGAACAAGGAACAAAAGAGGAATCACTTGGTTTCCCTGAGAAGGAAACCAGCTTAACACTTAAAGATTCAATCAATCAATTCACCTGGTTTCCCTAAGAGGGAATCCCTAAGATTCAATCAACAGTTCACAAAATACTGATCTTCCACTCATGGGGAAACCATTAATTTTAGTCTCCAATACAATCCTTAGAAAACCACATAAACCTTCCACCCCTTGATTTCCAACAAACCTCAGTCTAGTCCAAGGGGAGGCCTTTTCTTCATTTTGACTCTGGGTGGTCTCTCTGATTCCCTGGATTCTCTTCCCCGGTCCCAGCTCCCTCCTGAATCTGCCAAACAATCACCTAGATTCAGGAGCTGACAGCTCCCAGGCTCTTGTCCAGTCCTCAGAGATAAAC
>CM053600.1:179111746-179172293 GCA_028646575.1 Pseudocheirus occidentalis | reverse complement strand
GAGTAAGGTAGAAGACTGGAAAGTTTGGAAGGACTTTAAAAATCAAAGGGATATTTTATTTGATCTTAGAGGCTATAGGGGTCACTGTAATACAGTGGTTCTTAATCTTCCTAATACCACTACCCTTTAAAAGTTGTATGTGGGTGTTTCTGCATATGGGTGGACCTGCCTGGAGATGGATAGAGGATATTCCTAAGACCATTGGAAATATGTGTTTTCTAATGGTCTTAGATGACCCCTATGACTCCTGTGAAAGGGTTGTTTGACCCCAAAAGGGTCACAACCTACAAGCTGAGAACTGCTGCTATAGTATATTTAATTGGGATGATATGGTGAAGACTATACTTTAGGAAGGTTGATTTCAGAGCTGAGAGTAGGTAGACTGGAGTGGGGAGAGATGAGGTGAGGAGATTGATAAAAGGGTTGTAGCATTAGTCCAGTAATGAGGTAATAAGCACCTACCTGCACAAAGGTGGGGTCAATGTCAGAGGAGATAAGGGAGAGTACAAAGGAGATGTTCCTAAGGCAGAAATAACAGGACTGATGATTGGTTATAGGGAAGTGAGAGAGAGACAGTGTGTGGAGTCCAGAATGATACCTTGTTTTTGGGTGACTGAGAGTATGGTACTGCCCTCGGGAGTTATAGGGAAGTTAGGAAAAGGGGGAAGTTAGGGGAAAAGTGAGTGAATTGAGTTTGGAAATGTTGATTTTTAAGATGTCTATAGATTTTCTAATTTCAGGGGTCTAAGAAGCAGTTGGAAGCATGAGACTATAGGTCAAGAGAGAGCTCAGGGCTGGAAAAATAGATTTGAGAGTCATTATCATAGCATAGAATGTATCTATAGTCACAATGGTTTTTTACTACTCACAGAAACAATAAATAAATAAATAATTGGATAAATAAATGAATGAATGAGTAAAGGAATACATAAATGAATAAATTAAACAAACAAATGAATGAATAAATAAACAATAAATTAATAAACAGACGAATGAATGAATGAATGAATATATATACATCCATACACACACACACACACACACACACACACACACACACACACACATATATATATATGAATAACAGAAACTGATGCCTGCAGAAATTCAATTGCTACAGCTGTTTGTGTTATTGTGCATTCTACTGATACAAAAATAAACAATTTAAAGGAATATCGCCCCCCACTTTAACCAACTGTTATTGATACTCCATAGACCAAGATGCTATGTGCCCTCCTGACTGGTTTGTTGTCCTTCTTTGAAGTTCTCTCCAACCTTCTCTTGTGCCCTCCCATCATCCCCTACATTGTCCTTGAATTGAGGAGATGTCTTTTCTACTTTTTCACATTCCCTATGGAAGCACACTTTTTCACCTTTCATTCCATAAACCATTTTCTTCATTCTCTCATCTGTTTCCTTGAACTAGTCTCCTATTGGTGGACCAATCAAGATGGACTAGTTCCTCTTTCCTGGGTGGATTAGAAAACCATCTTTGAAGGCTAATGAGAGGTTCTCTGATTGGAGACAGAGCCTGGAGCCGTAAATGAAATGCATCCCTAGGATCTCCCATATAGCATCCTGTAGCATTTGCTTTTTAATTTTTTTCATTTCCTCTCCATAGCACATCCTCTTATTCCAGTGTATTTTGCTATTCAATATGATGTCCCAAATCAAGTGCCAGAACTTCTCCTCCTCTGGTATTGTATATTTCCACTTGATTTTGCTTTGAAGCAGGATATTAGTTTATCAAAATAGCTTTTTTTCCAATAAAATTAAGGTGTAAGCCAACAGGAATCAAGCATTCACAATTGGATACTGGTGTCCTATTGTGATAAGATTCAATGTGAATTTAAACACTAGCAGGTGTTCCCTGGGTGTGCTGGAGGGAGAAGTGGAATGCATTCCTAGATTACATACCTTTGTATCTAAGAGCCCATGGAACAGTGATGGGTGTGGGCTAATGTCCCTAAACAATGAAGCACCATTAGCAAATGTGGGGATCCTGGCTGTGTTTATATTTTTCATGTCATATGATAACAACTCTAGAGCAATAAGAGACCTTTAAGGTCAGTGAATTGAATTCCTTAATTTTATAGATAAGGAAACTCAAGCAAGCAAAGATAAAATGGCTTGCCCAAGGTCACATAGCTAGTAAGTGCCTTAGCTGAGATTTGATACCTGGTCTTCCTGATTCCAAGTCCAATGAGCCCTATCTACTATACTAGTGGTTTCAACAAAATAGGAATGGATTCCTGTAGGCCACATATTGACTTACAAAACCATAAATTAACATTGCCTATGTTGTATTGCGTTTTTATTTATTTTGCTAAACATTTCTCAATGACATTTTGATTTGTTTTGGGCTACTCTAGGGAGTTGGTTATTTTTCTGGGGGTGGGAGCATCATACTGGCTGCACTGTCAATAATAATCACCTATTTGTTTAAACTGAATTCCCATTAGTTTATGGTAGCCTATCAGCTATCATTAAAAGACAGAATGCTTGAATTTCATGAGTCCATATGAACTATACAAGCATAACCATTTCCTAAAAACTTTTTTCCCCAGGTAATATTTCCACATAAACTTTGTCATAAAACAATCATGTCACATACAACTTACCATATTGAATTATTCTTCATATTGGTCTGGACTCATGATCACATCAGTATAGTGAATTTAGGATGTGGAAATTGACTCCATTGATACAAATAGATGGAAGGAATCTGGATTAGTAGGAAGACTGCTTGATTCAGAAGCAAAGGACAACAGCTCAAATCCTAGCTCTCTAATTTACTGGCACTATGATCTTGGGCAAGTCCCTCCTCCTTAGATTCTAGTGTTCTCATCTGTAAAATGAGAAGGTTGAATTAGATGGCCTCTGTGGATCCTTCAAATTCAGTATCTAGTATCCTATGAAGGAATAGAATGCCTCTTTTGAAGACAGAAAATTATCTGAAATAAGCGTATAATTTATCAGCTTAGAGACATGTCTGCAATATGTAGTGGGGATTGTATGGATTTGCCCTGAGTCACTTGGTTAATGTGTTTTTGGAAAAACTCAATCATATGTCTTCTTGCCTTCAAGTCTGGCTTTCTTTCTACCATGCTTCAGTGACTCTCAAAATATTATGCTTTGCAATTGATTATGAAAGAGGTCATTAGTATATGAATTCATTCATAGCTTCTGATTTTGGAGTCCCAGGTTATTTAGTTCACCCTTCCCCTCCCCTCTTCTTCCCTTCTCTCTCTGTCTCTCTCTCTCTTCCCTCTCTCTCTCTCATTCTCTCTCTCTCCACAACCTTGGTGGTGGTGGTGGTGGTGGTAGTGGTGGTGGTGGTGGTGGTGTGTGTGTGTGTGTGTGTGTGATTGTTTGTCTATCTCATACACACAGCACAATAATGGTCTTAATGTTGCCAAACACCTGCTTGGCAGCTGAAACATTCACTTAAAAACCTGGCCGGAGACCAGAACACCCAGACTTTTGAATGTAGCTTTCCAATTTTGTCCAAACATTTGGCATCATTATCAACAACAAATTAAATTAAGAATTGAATCAATTTTCCATATAGTGTATACTCCCATCTCTTAATAGGTTAAAATACAAAATCTTTTGCTAATCAGGCCAGAGTATTTTGATACCTGATTTGAACCATTTTCCTTATTTATCACGGTCTACATGGGAACCACAGATGAAAAGATAACACATGACTGAATAAAATAAAGGCATACTATTTTAAAGCTGGAAAAGACCTCAAAAATCATCTAATTGAATACCCTCATTTTATAGTTGAGAAAATGTAGTGCCTGGAACATAGTAGGTACTTGATAAATGTTTGTTGATTGATTGAATAACTGAGTACTTGTATACAGGAATGTGCATTTATATTTTCATTTCCCCCAAGTTTTGTTTTCATGTCCAGGTAATTAAAAGTAACAAGAAGAAATACTTAAGAAAGAATAATATCTCATAATCTTTATAGCCTAATATAACAGGGATTTGGTCAATCTGAGGAACTCCCTTCCTCACAGCAAATTCCAAACTTTCTAGCACTTAATAGATAAATTCTTGGTAGTAGCATGAGGCACACAGGGGTTCCATGACTCACCTTAAGCCACAGTGTTAGTATTTGTCAGAGACAAGACTTAGACATGGGTCTCCCTGACTCCAAATTCAGAACCTGTACACTCTACCTCAGTGTAGCATTATATAAATTTCATGGAATTTAACCAGCATTTATTATATGCCTATTATGTATAAGCCACTGTGCTAGGCTCTAGAAGTGCTTTGTTGGCAAATGTGAATTTTAACTTTTAACACATTCTTCCATACACTGATTCCTTTCTACCTTTACAGACTTATTCTGAATTACTTCCCTTTATATACTCCATAGAGCAGCCAGACTGTCCTTCTTACTGTTCCTCACACAGAACACTTCATTTCCTGTTACTGTGCCTTTGTATTGACAAACACTCAAGTTTGGAAACGTACTTCCTCCTCATTTCCACCAACTAGAATTACAGTTTCCTTCAAGTTTCAGATTATGGGCTACCTTCTATTTGAAGCCTTTTATGAGCCCTACCTTCCCCCCCACCTCTCCTTCTCCTGTATTTATTTAATACATACCTTCTGTATGCCTATACATCTAAATAAAGTCTCCTTGAGGGTAGGAACTTCTGTTTTTGACTTTGAATCCTCCATTCCTAGCTCAATGACTGGAACATAGTAGGAGCTTAATAAATGCTTGTTGATTTACTGAATAGCTATCTACTTTTATCTTTTATCAGAGCATTAGAAAAATAGGTTTTATGTATTCACTTAAAGTAATATGTCTAATAAATGAATAACATGCTTTCCTCAACACCGCAGGCTACCAAAGAAGACACTGAGTTTGTAAATCTCCAAGTAGTCAATTAGTATAGCAACATGAGAGATGTATTGACTTTATGGCCTTTCCCAAGCAAGCACTGTAATTAAAAACAAATTACTGCTCAGCCCAGATGTGTTACTTGACAATTCTCACTCCTGCCCACCAGTGGCTAAATCCATTCCAAGACAATCTGACCAATTAGCTGAGCTCCTGTGGGGTGACACAGAGCCCATGGGTGAGAAACATTAACATGGTTCCCCATTGAATGGAATATGTTGTGCTCCAAAGACTGAAGATCTTCCTGGTGACTCGAGAGGAAGCCTCCATTTGGACGAGCTAGCCTCAGCTGAAGTTCTCTCTTCGTATTTCACCATACAATAGGCTGGAGATGTTCCAATTACAATACCAGAATGTGATTCCTAGGATGTGAACAAGAAAACTAATAACGTACCTTCTTGCTATGGATGTTTTGTATTTTTAAAATAACCAACATATTTCTGAGTCTTTTCAAAAGGCTCTTGCAAAATGTGTAATCTTTTTTCAAGGTTAAAAAAAGATGTGGTTATGAAAGTAGATAAGGTGCACTTAACTTATGCTCCCAAGACCTGCATATCATGTTTGATCCAAGTGATGTAGGCAATATTGATTTCCATATTATCTGTATCATAAAAAGTTTAAAAAGTGAGAAAATTATACTTTAAATTTATTTCAAAGAGAATTAATTCTCTTTCTGGAAATGGATAGCAAATTTTAATCATGAGTCCTTTAAAATTGTCTTTGATCACTGT
Organism: Pseudocheirus occidentalis; assembly: GCA_028646575.1. Classification (NCBI taxonomy): domain Eukaryota; kingdom Metazoa; phylum Chordata; class Mammalia; order Diprotodontia; family Pseudocheiridae; genus Pseudocheirus; species Pseudocheirus occidentalis. The sequence goes on along the minus strand of CM053600.1, from coordinate 179,166,635 downwards.
ATTGACAGTAGTAGACAAGTCTTTCACAATTGATCATCATGACCACATTGTTGGTATTGTGCACAATGATCTCCCAATTCTTCTCATTTCACTTTGCATCAATACACATAGATCTTGCTACATTTCCCTTCCCCCAAACCACTCCCTTGTCATTTCTTAAAGCACAATAGTCCTCCACTGCAATCATATGCTACAACTTCTTCAGCCACTCCCCAACTGATGAGCATCCTCTCAATTTCCAATTCTTTGACACCAAAAAAAAGAGTTGCTATATTTTGGTATGTATGGGTCTTTTTCCTTTTCTTTTTCTTTCTTCAGAGAACAGACCTAGTAGCATTATTGCTGGATCAAAGGATATGCACAGTCTTATAGCCCTTTGGACACAGTTCTAGATTGTCCTTCAGAATAATTGGACCAGGCCACCACTCTAGCAATAGTTCATTAATGTACCTATTTTTCTCTCATCCCCTTTAGCATCTGTCATTTATGATATGTGTGAAGTAGTACTTCAGAGCTGTTTGAATTTGCCTTTCTCTAATCAAGTAAGTTAGGGCCCTTTTTCATAGTTATATTGATAACTTTGATTTCTTCTTCTGAAAACTGACTTCATATTCTTTGAGCATTTATGAATTCAGTAATGGCTCTTCTATTTATAAATTTGACTCAGGTCCCTGTATATTTGAGAACTGTGACCTTTATTAGAAAAATCTGATGTAAATTTTTCTCATTATCTATTATTTTCTTTTTTTGACTAATTATAGGGAAAAACAATTTCAGCATTTATTTTTTTTTTGCTTTTTGGAGGGCAGTTGGGGTTAAGTGACTTGCCCAAGGTCACATGGCTAGTTTTTTTTTGTATTAAGTGTCTGAGGCTGGATTTGAACTCAGGTACTCCTGACTCCAGGGCCGGTGCTCTATTCACTGCGCCACCTAGCCGCCCCTCAGCATTTATTTTTAAAAATTTTGAATTCCAAATTCTTTCCCTCCACTAATTTGCTTATAGCATCATCCTTTAAGTATTAATCATATTCACATTTTGACCTTATCTTGGTATATGGTGTGAGATGTTGGTCTATATGTAGTTTCTGCCAAATTGCTTTCAAGTTTTCCTAGTAGTTTTTGTCAGACAGTGAATTCTTGTCTCAAAGCTTGGATTTTTAGGTTTATCAAACACTAGTTCACTATGTGAATTTACTACCATATATTGTGTATCTAATTGTGGGGAGCCAAGGAGGCCTGATCCAGGAGTCAGATAAAAATCTTGATAGTGTGCCCTAATTAGGACCCCTTGAGATGCACTTGGCAACTTCTTGCTAGGCTGACTCCCTGTGACCCCCCCCCCCCTCATTCCAGGGTTACACTTATAAGGACTTTTGTTTGGGATCCTGACATCAAAGCCTTTGCCCCCAGACTTCAGGCACCTAAAGAACATATTCCTTATCAAATTATTCGTTCTGTGTTAGTTCCAGGATATAACAGACTAGAGACAATGATAATACCTAGATAACATATTCCTTATCAAATTCTTCTACTTCTAGGATCTAATAGGCTAAAGACAATGATAGTAAAACTTGAGTTCCTTTTATCTTTCTGTATCATTTTGATCTATAAAAACCTTGCTCAAAGAATCATTAAATGGAGTTCTTTCTTACAAACTACCCACCTGGTTAGTTATTTTTCATGTCTTCACTCACACTGGGGCTGGTACCCAAGTGGCCAACAACACCTAAATTATTCCATTGGTCCACAGCCCTATTTCTTAGCCAGTACTGGATTATTTTGATAATAACCACTTTGTAACACACCTTCAGATCTGGTACTGCTAAGTCACTTTCCTTTACATTTTTTTGTTTATTCCCTTGATGTTCTTAATCTTTCATTCTTCTGAATGAATTTTGCTAGATTTTTTCCAGCTCCATAAAATAATTTTTGGTAGTTTGATTGGCATGACACTGAATAAATAAATAGGTAGAATTGTCATTTTCATTATATTGACTTGGTGTACCCATGAGCAATTAAAGTTTCTCTATTGTTTAGATGTGAAGTTATTTCTGTTTGTGTGAAAAGTATTTTGTAATTGTGTTTATATAGCTCCTGGGTTTGTCTTGGCAGGTAGACCTCCCCCCACCAAATGTTTTCTTTTTTATAGCCATTTTATATGATGTTTTATTTTATCTTATTTATTTTCCTCAGGACAGTAAATAAGTCTTAGGAATGCTTTGCTTGTACAATATTCCACTCCCTCTCCACTAACTGGGATAGCTAGCTACTTTGTGATTTCTTTCCATTCTAATTTCTTTAATATTTCTAATATACAAGTATAGCTATTTCTAGGTACTTCACTGATGTTGATGAATACTATTCTAGGTTTTTCATGCTGTAAGCCTTCTGAATGACATGATTCAATAATATCTGGGCTACTATAAAGGACTTTATCCTCCAAGGTTTCAACAAAACTGTAGTCTCAGTTTTGCTTGTGAGTTTTCTCATTTTCCTTGTCATCAAAGATAGATAAAGCTGTCCAGTTGTTCTCTATTTTCTCCTAGGATCTGTGAAAATGCACACCACCATCATGGAATACAGTATAAGCCTCTTTTGTTAATTTCAATTTTTTATTGTATGTTTCACTCACTAGGTTTTTTTATCCATGTACCAAAGATTAAGATTAATTTTCACAATAAGGCGTCTGTGAGAAAGGAGAAAAGTAAGACCAGGAGGTCTCAGCTTCCAGGGCTATTGGTATAGGGCAGTGGTTCTCAATCTTCCTGTTGCCATGACCCTTTAATACTTGTATGTGGATGTATCTGTATGTGGGTAGACCTGCCTAGAGATGGATAAAGGAGCAGGGTCTCAGGTCCTAAGAACATCGGAGATATGTTTTCTGATGGTTTTAAGTGACCCACAAAGGGGTCGAGACCCACAGGTTGAGAACTGCTGGTCTAGGGTGAGCCCTTGGGATTCCATCCATAGCTGGCAACTCCTTGGCTCTTATATAGTCATTTTAAATGTAATTTCTATTTCTTGCTGCTGGACTCTGTTGGCAATGTATAGAAATAATGACAATTTTTGTGGGTTTATTTTCTAAAATAGCAACTTTACTAATGTGCTTAATTATCCCAACTAGTTTTTTAGTTTGTTTTCTAGGATTGACTAAATATACCACAATATTGCCCACAGATTGTGATAGTTTTGTTTCCTTATTGCCTCTTATAATTACTTTAATTCTTTTTTTCTTCTCTTATTGCTATAGTTAGCATTTCTAGAAAAATATTGATTAATAGTGGTAAAAATGAGCATCCTTGCTTTACCCTGGATCTCACAGATAATGCTTATTCATGGTTTTAGATAGATATTACCCGTTGTTTTAAGGAAAGTTGCATTTATTCCTACCATTCTAGTGTTTTAAATAATAATGAATTTTGCATTTTGTGAAAAAGCTTTTTCTGCATCTACTGAGAGAATCTTATGACTTTTGTTGGTTTTGTTATTGATAAGGTCAATCATGCTGATAATTATCCTAATATTGAACCCGCCCTACATTCCAGGAATAAATTCCACCTGGTCATAGTTTATTATTTTTGTGATACATTGCTATAATCTTCTTGTTAGCATTTTATTTAAGTTTTTGCATCAATATTCATTAGGAAATTGGCCTATAGTTTTCTTTGTTTTTGCTCTTCCTGGTTTAAGTAGAAGCACCGTATTTGTGTCATAAAAGGAATTATCTAGGACTTCTTTGTGTATTTTCAAAAAATGGCTTATATCATCTTGGAATTAATTATTAAGTATTGGCCGAATTTACTTGCAAATCCATATGGTTCTGGGAATTTTTTCATAAGGAGCTCATTGATGACTTGTTCAATTTCTTTTTCTAATATTGGTTTTTGTAATTATTCTATTTCCTCTTTTGTTAATCTGGGCAATTTATATTTTTGTAAATATTCATCCATTTTACTTATACTGTTAGATTTATTGGCACATAGTTGGGCAAAGTAGCTCCTAATAATTGTTTTGATTTCATCTTCATTGGTGGTGAATTCACTCTTTTATTTTTTATATTAGTCATTTGGTTATCTTCTTTCTTTTGGTAAAGTCAATTTAACTAATGATTTATCTTTTTTGTTGTTTTTTCATAAAATAACTCCTAGTTTTATTTATCAGTTCAATGACTTTCTTACTTTTAATTTTATTAATCTCTCATTTGATTTTAAGGATTTCCAATTTGGTGTTTAATTGAGGATTTTAATTGGTTTTGTCTTAAGCTTTTATTTAGTTCATGCCCAATTCATTGATCTGCTTTTTCTCTGCTTTATTGAGGTAAGCATTTAGAGATATCAATTTTCCCCTAAGTACTCCTTTGGCTGCATCCCATAAATTTTGGTACATTGTCTCACTGTCATTCTCTTCAATGAAATTATTGATTGTTCCTATGACTTGTTCTTTGGCTTACTCATTCCTCAGTATTAGATAATGTAGTTTCCAATTAATTTTCAAATTGTGTTTCCATAGCCCTTTATAATTTTACTACATTATGATATGAAAAGCATGCATTTAATAGTTTTGCTTTTATGCATTTGATTTTGAGGCTTTTAAAGTCCTAATGCATAGTCTTTTTTGTAGGTGTCATGTACTGCTGGAAAAAAGTATAGTCCTTTCTATTCCCAATCATTTTTTTCCTGATGGCTATCATATCTATCTCTTTAAAATTCTATTTATCTCCTTAACTACTTTCTTCTTTCTTAACTATGTAACTACTTTGGTTAGACTTATCTAATTCTTAGAAATGTTGAGGTCATCTAGTATTAATATTATTTTACCGTCTTTTTCCTACTATGACTCATTTAACTTTTCCTTTAAGAAGGTAGATGCTATGCTGTTTGGTGCATATATGTTTTTTATTACTATTATTTCATTGTCTCTACTGCCTTTTAACAAAATGTAGTTTCCCTACTTATCTTTTAAAACTAGATTTTTTTTGGTATTGTTTCTGAGATCATGATTAACTTTTTTTTTTACTTCACTTGAAGCATAATAGATTCTGCTCCAGTCCCTGGTCTTTTTTTTTTTTTTACATATTTTAATTCTTTTTTACTCTACTTGTATCTCTGCTTCAAGTGTGTTTCTTGTAAAGAACATGTTGTAGTATTCTTTTTTTAAAATCCATTTTGCTACCTGCTTCTTTTTTTATGGGCAAGTTCATTCCATTCACACTCTGTTATGAGTACTAAATGTGTATTTCTCACCATCCCACTTTTCCCTCTATTTAACCTTCTCTCTCCCATTTTTTCACAATATCATTCATCAAAAGTTGCTTTTGATCATCCACCCTCCCTCCTATCACCTCTCTCATTTTCCCTCTCCCTTCTTACTTCCTATAGGTAAGTATAGTTTTTTATACTGAGCTAAGCATATTTTTTATTCCCTCTTTAAACCTGTTCCAATGAGAGTAAGGTTCAGGTGCTGCCTGCCACTCCCCCAATTTTCCCCTTTACTATAAAAGTTCTTTCATGTCTTTTTTATGTGAGATAATTTATATTTTACCTGTCCCTTCCCCATTTCCTAGTACATTCCTCTTTCTCACCATTTAATATTATTTTTATTTTATTTTTGGATATTATCCAATCATAATTAACTCACATTTATTCCTGCTTTCTATGTATATGCCTTCTTATCATTCTAATAATTATAAAGTTCTTAGAACTATTAAATATCATCTTCCCATGTAAGAATATAAACAGTTTAACCTTTTTAAACTCCTTATGACTTCTCTTTTTTGTTTGCCTTTTATTTTTGGAGGGGGAAGGTAGGGCAATTGATATTAAGTAATTTGCCCAAGGTCACATGGCTAGTTTTGTGTTGTGTCTGAGGCTGAATTTGAACTCAGACTCTCCTGACTCCAGGGCTCTATTCACTGCATTTGTAGCCACCCCAGAATTTTGTTTGCCTTTTAATGCTTCTCTGGAGTCTGATATTTGAAAATCAAATTTCTATTAAGGTCTGATCTTTTCATTCATTGTTCCCCTAAAGAATTATTCTCAGTTTTGCTGGGTAGGTTATTTTTGGTTGTAATCCTGGCTCCTTTGCCCTCCAGAATATTATGTTCCAAACATTTTGGTTGTTTCAGGTAGAAGCTGATAAATCTCATGTTACTCTGACTATGACTCCATAATATTTGAATTGTCTATTTCTAAATGTTTCTTTTTTTCTTCTTTTAATTTTAATATAAATTTTTATTTGTATCCTTTTTACATCATTCATTTCCATGAGATTTTTGAGGTACAAATTTTCTCCCTGTCTTTCCCCTACTCCCAGTCCCAAAACAGTGATCCCACTGTAAAGCCCCTCCCCCAATCTTCTCTTCTTTTATGTCATCCTCCAACACCCCTCTAACTTTCGGGTAGGGCAGGGAGGGTCTCCCTACCCCAGTCCCTGTAAATCTTAATTCCTAGTTGCATGTATTGCAGAATTTTAAATTCTAAATTCTTTTGGTTTCTCCCTTGTCACCTACCCCCGCTGGAAGGTTAAGCAATTCAATACAGGCTGTGCATGTGTAATTACACAGGACATCTTCACAGTGGACATTTTTGTGACAGTCTGATCAAATGTTCCTCCTTCCTATCCCATTCCCCCTTGTTCTGTTCTCTACCCTGTCCTGTCCCTTTACTGAAGTGGGTCCTTCCAGCAACCTTCCTCAAGACCCTGCCCTCCCCTCTGTCATCCTGCCTCTCATCTCCATGCCCCCTACTCTCCTGTGTGGCATGATACACAGTTTAGAGTTTATGTCATTCCTTCCCTAAGACAAATTCAATTAGAGTAAATGAAAGTAAAATTGTAACAGCTATCCCTTGCCTCTTCTATATGTGATGATTAACCCCATTTTGTCTCTCCCTGTCTCCTCTCATTCTAGTCCTCTCCTACCTCAGAATTTCACCTTTTAAAGTATCATTCCTTCATATTCAATTGATCCTCTACCCTCTATGTACACATATACATACATGTTCAGATATGTATTCATACGCATTTATTCCCTCCTATATAGACATATGTGTAAGCATACATATATATACATTTGTATTCCCTTCACCTATCCTCATAATAAGAAAAGTTTCAAAAGTTACTATTACTGTTTTTCCCTATTGGCATGTAAATAGTTCAACTTTGTTAAGTTTCTTATGATTTCTTTCCCATGCTTACCTTCTCATGCTTCTTGTGTTTGATTGTCAAATTTTCTGTTCAGTTCTGGTTTTTTCAGCAAGAATGCTTGAAAGTCCTCCACCTCATTGAATGACCATATTTTTCCCTGAAACATTATACTCAATTTTACTGGGTAGAAGATTCTTGGTTTTAATCCCAGCTCCCTTGATCTTTGAAATATCATATTCCAAGCCCTTCAGTCCCTCAATGTAAAAGCTGCCAGATCCTGGGTTATCCTACTTGTGTTTCCACAGTATTCAAATTGTTTTCTCTTGACAGCCTGTAATATTTTCTCCTTTAACTGGGGATTCTGGAACCTGGCAATGCCATTTCTTGGAGTTTTCTTTTGGGGATCTTTTTCAAGAGTTGATAGGTGAATTCTTTCAAGTTCTATTTTGCCCTCTGAATCTAAAACATCAGGGCAATTTTCCTTGAGAATTTCTTGCAGGTGCTTTTCAAGTTCTTTTTCTGATCATGGCTTTCAGGTAGACCAATACATTTCAAATTGCCTCTCCTGGATCTATTTTCTAGGTCAGTGGTTTTTTTCAAGGAGATATTTCACATTGCTTTCTATTTTTTCATTTCTTTGTAACTCTTTAATAGTATCTGGGCCTGGCCGTGGTTTTTGGTTTGGGGCTGGGCTGGTTGCAGCTCCCAGCCTGCCGTGATGTGCCCCTCCTGCTGAGCTGCATTCAGTGAGAGATGTGTTTTCTGTATGTTTGTGAGTTTGGGAGCCCTAAATTTTGTTTAGAGTCATATATTATGGGTATTTAGGGTGGCTGTGTGGTGGCTGCAAAACTTTGCTGCTTACGTTGCCTTCTTGCCTCTGCCCCCCTATTTCTGAATGTTTCTAATATTTTTTTCTTTGACCTGGGAGCTCTGGAATTTGGCTATAGTATTTCAGCTTGTGACCTCTTTCAGGAGGTGATATATGAATTCTTTTAAATTCCATTTTATCATCTGGATCTGAGATGTCAGGCCAGGTTTTATTGATATTTTCTCTGAAAAAAAAATTGTGAAAAACCTGGACTCCTGGGACAGTGCGTCTCCATCCCCAGATGAGCAAAGCCCAAGTTTAATGTAAAGTTCAAAGTAAAAAAATTAGATGAGAAAATGAGAAAACAACAACAACAAAAGAACTTGACCAGAAAAATTTACTGTGGTGGCAAAGAAGACTAAGACATAAACTTAGAAGTCAACAACAATGTGAAAACACCTGTAAATTCAACCTCAAAGAAAAATTCTAATTTGACCCAAGCCCAAGAAAAAATTCCTAATAGAGTTAAGTAAAGAGATAGGAGTAGTAGAGGGAAAATGGGGAAAAGAAATGGGAGTGATTCAAGGAAATGATGAAAAGAGAATTAACAGCTTGGTAAAAGAGGAACAAAAAATATTGAAGAAAGTAACACGTTAAAAATAGAATAGGCTAAATGAGAAAAGAGGCACAAAAAACCACTGGAGAGAAGTCCATAAAAAGCAAATTAAAACAACTTTGAGATATCATTTTACACCTACCAGAATGGTTAAAATGATCACAGGGGAAAGTTACAAATACGTGAGGGGATGTAGAAAAAATAGGACACTAATTCATTGTTGGTATAATTATGAATTGATCCAATCATTTTGGAGAGCAATCTGGAATTATGCCAAAAGCGTTATTAAACTCCCTATCTACCCACTTACCATAGTACCTAAACTACCCACCTTTTACCCAGAAATACCACCACTATGTCTGTTTCCAAAGATGATTGTGGAAAAGGTAAAAAACAAGCCTATATGTCTGTTATGGGAATCTGAAGATCTTCACTGCCCCTACGCCGTTTGATAGGCTTAAGTGTCTCTGAGAACCTTCCCTGATTTGAAATCATACTCTGTCCCCTAACAGGCTGAATGTGGTCACTAGAGCCTGTGGTTAGAGACTTTTTTTTCAGGAATGCCCACACCTTATTACTTTGTGATTGGGCAGTTGATCAAGAGGGTTGTGACATTCTCTGACCCAGGAGAAGGGTATATATACCCTGATGTGAGTTTTTGCTTTGGGGATCACTTAGGGAAGAGTTGTGTGATTTGACCAGATGAGACTCTGGGAAGCTGTTGAGCCCCCAGCTTTGAAAACCCAGATGTTGGTGCTTCCCTCTCTGATGACTAACTAGGTATGTATGTAATGGTCAGAGAGCTGAAAGCTTGTCTGTTTATGTGTTTCTCTGTTGCTTGTAACTTCTGTTTGTATTCTCTGAAGTTAAGAGTTTTTACTTTTCCCCCTGAACTAGGTAAATGATATATGTTTCATTGATTACAGTAAGATTGTTAACCCATTTTGAGTTGCTTTCCTTTAGAAAAGCAGATCTAAGAACCTGTGCTAGCAACCATCCTGGGTATGCTAGGGTGCTTGCTGCTGCAATGTCCTGAAATGTTTATAGTAGCTCTCTTTGTGGTGGCAAAGAGCTGGAAATTGTTGGGATGCCCATCAATTAGGGAATGACTGAGTAAGCTTTGGTATATGATAGTGATAAAAAAAACTATTATGACAAAAGCTTAATGAGCTTAATGATCTTAGGAAAACATGGAAAGAGTTGAATGAAATAATGAAGAGTGAAATGAGCAGAGCCAAGAGAACATTGTATATAGTAACAGCAAAATTGTTTTAGGAACAACTTTGAGTGAATAAGCTATTTTGAATATTAAAAATTCCCAAGTTAACCATAAAGTATATATGAAGAAAGACATTATTGACATCAAAGGTAAGAACTAACAAATAAAAGTATGTATAGAATAATGTTACATATGTGTGTATGTGTTTATGTGTATGTGTGTGTATGTTTGTGTCTAATGGTAAGCATATTTAGGGTGGAGTAAAAGGAGAGTAAAAAAAGGAAAAAAGAAATGTACAGATTAATTTTGGAATAGCAATCGGTGCATAGTAGATTTGCAAGTTTCATATACAATCATCTTTTTTATTTTACTATGTCATGGAAATTCTTATTTTGTTCCATAAATACACACTAATGTAATATAAAAGGGAAAATTTATAGCAAGTGTGTCTGATAAAGGCCTTATTTCTCAAATATACTGATAACTGACTCATATTTATAAAAATAGGAGCCATTCTCCAATTCATATATAGTCAAAGGATATGAATAGGTATTTTTCAAAAGAAGAAACAAAAATCATCTATAGTCCTAGGCATTGAAAAATGTTCTAAATCAGTATGGAATAGGGAAAGACAAATTAAAAGAGACCCAAGTTATCACCTAACACCTATCAGAAATTATAAATTTGTGAGGTGATGAGAGAAAATAATTGCATTAATTAACTGTTTTTTTTGGGGGAGGGCAGTTGGGGTTAAGTGACTTGCCCAAGGTCACGCGGCTAGATTTTTTTTTTTGTGTTAAGTGTCTGAGGCCGGATTTGAAATCAGGTCCTCCTGACTTCAGGGCCGGTGCTCTATTCACTGCGCCATCTAGCCGCTGCTAATTAACTGTTGGTAGTGTAGTAAACTGGTCCAAGCACTCTGGAGAACAATCTGGAACTATGATTAGGTGCTATAAAACTGTAGATATAATACCAAAACTGGGATTATACCCCAAAGGAGAAAAGAAAAAGAAAACAACATATATGTACCAAGATATTTATAACAGTTTTTTTGTCTGTGTGGTGGTAAACAATTAGGAACTGAGAGGATTCTGATCAGTTGGGGAATGGTTAAAGAAGTGGCATATGATTGCCATGGAGGACTATTGTGTTTTAAGAAACGATGAGAGGATGGTTTCTGGGAAAATGAATTTGGCAAGATCTATGTGAACTGATGCAAAGTAAAATGAGAAGAACCCATAGATCATTTTGCACAATAACAGCAACATAATCACGATCAACTGTGAAAGATGTGATTACTCTGATCAATAAAGTGATCCAAGGCAAGTCTAAAGGATTCATGATAAAAAATATGCTATCCACATCCAAAATAAAAACTGAATATCTCTCAGTTCAAATTGAAGTTAAATTCTCTCACCTTTTTTGTGATATGGCTAATATAGAAATATGTTTCACATATTTTCAGATATATAATGATATCATTTTCTTTGCCTTTTCAGTGAGTGAGAGAGGTCTTGGGGAGAAGAGTATTTGGAACTCAATATTTAAAATGCAAAGAATGTTAAAAATTAATGAATGATATATTTATATAAAATAAATTTTAAAACAAATACGAATAGCTGTCAAGAATTGCAAAAATTTTGTGTGTGTTTACATGTGTGTGCATGCAAGTGTGTGCATGGGTGCATATGTGTGTATTACCACATCTGAAAAATCAGGAAAACCTGAGTTCAAATCTGGTCCCCCACTTACTAGCTGTATGATCTAAGCAAGTCATTTAACTTTTATTTGCCTCCGTTTCCTCATATGTAAAATGGGGATAGTAATAGTATTTACTTCCTAAGGTTGTTGTCAGGATCAAATAAAATAATAACTGTAAAATACTTGATAAAGTGCCTGGCACATAGTAGGCATCTATCAATGTTAGCTAGTGGTTATTACTATTGTGGAAAGTGGGTTATATTTGAAGTTCTAGGAGTTGTGTTTAAATCCTGGTTCTCCCATATCCTACATATGTGACCTTGGGTAAGCCACTCCTCTGCTCTGGATCTCGTTCTCCTCCAACATAAAAAGGAAAGTTGGACTAGATCATCCCTGAAGTCCTTTGTAGTTCTAAGTACATGATCCTATTAACCTTTCCAGGTTCCCTCCACTAATATTCATTCACCACTGTCATTACTGGCTTCTGGTGGGGAAACACACTCATTACTTGATTACATTTAGTTTGGAAGATTGGAAATTAGAATCATCATTTCAAAAGACTGTGTTCTCTGCTCAAATGAAAAACTATCATGAATTAACCAGGCAAAATGGAATCAAAGCACCCTGGGAGTTCCTTCATAGTTATAACAAGCAGAAAAACCTATCTGTCAAAGGAACTGACATATACTTTATAAGCAATTAAATTTAGGAAACTGAGCTATTATTACAGATGCCTGTGCCCTGTTTGACCAACTCACTTTATGTCTCAGAATAAAAAAAAATGTCCTTGGCAATTTAGATGGGAGATATCTGTAAGAGGACCATGGGCCACTATGTGGAGTTTTACAAAAGCATCCCTTCCAAGAAATGAACCAAGTCACAACTTTATTTCAAACACAGTGAGCACAATAGAATTCTTTTCTGCAAATACACATGTTAAAAATTTTTTCTGAGTCCCAAAAGCAGGATGATGCATTATAAACAACATCATATAAACTCATTCTAGGGTCACCTGCTTACTACTTGCTTAACCTTAAAAATCGAATTCAGTGCAAAGCCAAATCTTTCAGTATTTATATGCTCAGGGATATATTCTAGGGGATATAATGACAAAGAAAACTATCTTTGACTTCAACAATGTCACCACCTACTGAAAAGGTCATTTTTCCTTTCCTTTCCTGTGCTTTAGTTTCCTTATTTGCAAAATGATGGCAACTGAGCTTGATATTTTCTGTGGTACCTTTCCACTTGAAATCATTTTATCTTTAAATATGTCTAAAATGAAGTAACAATGCATTCACTTGTTTTGGAGATCAGTAAAACACATAGGTATAATCACCCTTCTTCACCATCTGTACCTTCTCCAGTCATATTTATCTTATTATGCCAATGGAATCAGAACTATGTCAATGTCACTTGTAATTGGGATTCACTTCTCTGATGCTATAATTCTGTGGGAGTCTCATTCTAAATGAGAAGTCTGATCAATGCTATGACCCAATCATCATGAATTCTAAAGGGGAAAGTTCCATATATACAAAAATATTTACAAAATAATTTAAAGGGAGCAAATAATTTGAAAGAAAGTGGCTTCCCATTGATGAGAGAATAGCTGGATGAAATTGTAGTTTAAACAAATATGATGGAATATTATGCCGTAAGATGTATTCAACATGAAGTGTTTGGAGAAACTTGGGAAAATTTGTAGGAGGTAATTTGAGTCAGTTCACATTTGGAGTCCTGAACTGAGAGTAAAGGGACCTGATTTCAAATCCTGCATCTTCTGCTTATATGACCTTGGGCAAATCATGGTATTCAGTGACTTAATTTCTTCAGCTTTAAAATGGAGTTGGACTTGAATGGCTTGTAAGGTCTCTTCCATCTCTACATCTACAATCTTATGAATTAATGCAAATCAAAACATGCTACAGAACTCTTTATACAGAATAACATAAAGGAAAATCACCTGAAAAACCTTCAGAAGTCTGATCAATGCTATGACCCAATCATCATGAATTCAGAGGACTTGATTGTGAAGCATTCATGTGATGGAAAAGAAATGTCAAATGAAATATACATTTTCAAACATGACAAATGTATTCATTAGTTTTGCTTGAATGGAATGATTTGTTCCAAGTCAAGATTCCATAGGACAATGCAAAATAAAAACTACTTTAAAAAAAAAAAAGAAAAGAGCATCGACATATAACCTGGGGTCTAAATCTGGAATATACACACTTAACTCCCCTTACTGATGGAAATAATGATTACTTGATCCTTCATGCTTGTGCAGAGTTAGCCTGAGTTTGCCAGAGGAGAAAACTTCCTCAGACTTGGAGAGAAGATTGATTAGGTTCTAGGGGTTCTATTCTTGGGGTTCTCTGATCTAACATTTAGTGAGAGAGAAAAGACTTCAGAAAGCAGCAGACATGGAGAGATGACAGCCTGAGTTACAAATAATATTTTTCAAATTAAAAAAAGAAATGATTATAATATGTACTACTCTTATATATGTACTAATGGTAATTTTTTCCTACACAGTATAAGCTCTAAGATCTGACCTTACTGAACTTTTATCTGGCACAAAGTAGGCAATTAATAAATTCATATTGACTGATTGTGTTTATTTCTGAGGACACCCACTCAGACAAAATGTTTTAATGACCACATGTGATTATGTCTAAAGTCTACAGTTGTTTTCTGAACTTGAGATTCACATTAAAATTAACCCAAGAGATGAGATGAAAATTCTAATTCATGAAAAAGATAAATTAGGGAAGGGAAATTATTCCCTTTAAAAATAATTTACAACCGAATTTTCAGTATGTTATGACTTAGAGACATTCATTTATACATTAAATGAATAAATTTATACAACAAATCAATAAACATTTAGTGCAAGTGCTTACTGAGTACCAGGTTCTATAGGAGAAGTCTTGAGGTTTACTAAATAGAGGACTGGCATTAGAATCATTGGAAACAGTCTGGGAAAATCACTTAACTTTTCTGTGCAGGGTAAATCTATAGAAGAATATATTAGAGTTGGTCTACTGATTCTTGAGGAAGCTTGTTCTACTTGATTGTTAGCAAGTTATTTTTTCTTTCATCAAGTCTCAATTTGCTTTTTTCAAACTTCCAGGTCCCACGTTAATGGAACTGTGGTAGGTCATACTGTCTGTGGAATATTAGACAACAGTATAAAGTATTGTTTACAAAAGATATTACCTATGACACCCTTTCAAAAGCAGAGGATCATTTTTTCAATCCTCTTAAATTGTCACTCAAAAGTCATTACATCGTTTTAAAACAAGTTCTCCAAATTATTTTGATTGATTTTAATTTAGGCATATTGAAATATGCTGGGAATAAATGGACAATTGGGCTGGTGCCTGGTTATCACTTTGTTATATAGATATAAGTGGGATAGGGACATTTGTTACATCAGCAGGGATACAAGAGCAAAGTCAATGTCTCCTCCACCCCCACTTCCAGTGTCGCTAAAGTCTTCCTTGAATCTTGTTGAAGCATCAAGACAACTGGAATGACTTTAGCTTTAGCTGCCTAGGACATGAGAAAAATGGAAAGAAACTGATTGGACCATATCCACTTGGGCTGTCTTGATACCCACCTCTGGGGATCATTGTGGAGTAAGATTGTTTTTTCTCTAAGAATCAAAAAGTATTTATTAGCCCTGGAGGTATGTTTGTCTAGGGTAGCCTCATGTATCTCCCTCTGTATTCTACTGCACCTCCTTCCGCTGCCCAAGGACAAAGATTACCCAGCTCTGTAAAATACTTCCAGGGCACAATAGAATGATGGTTGATCCTTGACTCTCTTGCAAAAATATTGGCATATATGGGGTATTCAGAGAGGACTAGCACCTCTGGTGTCAGGGCTTACTGAGTCTTTTTTAGGGCTCATCTACTTTTGATGCCCACCTATCACCCAATCTATAGCTCCAAGAAACTGTAACATGTGCAGTGGCCACACCCTGCTAAAAACCCTCTAGGCTGACAGGTTAAACCAGGTTGAGGGTTCGAATCCATTGGTGACTTAGGGGAATATCTATCCTAAGCATGTGAAGAGTTCCTCTGGCAGAACAGGTGGTTGGGAACCATTGGTTCCAGCAGCCCTGAAGGCAGCTGAAGTAGGCACTTTGGAGTGTTTAGAGCCTGATCAGATGCTGAAGATGCCAAGGTCATCCACTCCATTTTAGGATATTTCTAGTCATCTTGACTTTTGTCTTGCCACTGGATTTTGCATGAAGCTGTTAATCTTGTGCAACTGTGGCTCACTTCAATCCAGTTCATGCCAGTTAAGACATCACTCTGTGCTGTTACTGACCCTCTTCAAAAACAAAGGATGAACAATACAGCAGGAAGTGAAATTTTGGTCATGGATTTTATTGCTTCAGGCACAGGCAAAAATTCACTGGGGGATGTTCAATTAAGCATTTTCTTTTCCAAGCTAAAATGTTTCCATCTCCTTCAATTCATTCGTACGAATTAGGCACTTAGATGTTATAGTGGATAAGACATGGGAGATGGCGTCAAGAAATTCTGCCCCAGGACTTAGGTGACTGTGTGACTTTGGCAAGTCACTTGACCTCAGCTTCCTCCTCTGTAAAATGGCCACAATAATATACCTACTGCACAAAGTTGTCTTGAAGGTGAAATGAGATGTCATCAAGTACTTTGGAACCTTAAAACAATCTATAAATGCTAGCTACCCTGTGGTCCAATTTTGAGGGCCTTCATCGTCTTGGTCACTTTGTTATTATTCCCATTTTACACATACGGGAAGTGAAGTTCATAAAGCATAAATAATTTGCCCAAGATCACTTCACTGGCTAGTAGGATTGGAACTTGAACCCAAGTCCTTTGTTTCAATCAATCAATAGACATTTATTAAGTGCCTAATATGTACCAGATTCTGTGCTAAGCCCTGGGATTCAAAAAAAAGGCAAAAGACAGTCCCTGCCCTCAAGCAGTCTAATGGGAAAGATAATGTAAAAACACATACAAAGCATGCTATATACAAGATAAACAGGAAATAATGAATAGAGAAAAAAGCACTGAATTAAGGAGTCCTGTAGAAGTAGGGTTTTACTTGGGACTTAAAGGGAGGATTCCATATGCCTTTGATGTTCAGACAGCATCAAGTCCAACTCCCTCATTTTACAGATGAAGAAACTGAGTTTCCCAAAGAATAAATTGCATCTAATGGTCAAATAGGTAATAATTGTCAGAGGCAGGATTTGAACACAGATTCCTTGACTCCAGGGCCAATGATTTTCTAGCATTACAGGCAGCCTTCTATTTTTCCTTTCTTCTCAAAAGCCACTAGAGAGTCCTTTACTGGTGACTTCCCAAGCAGGTATCAATATTATGAATAGTTGAAATGTGGTCAATTCTGACATCTAAATAAGTGGGGTATTACTTTTTTGTCTGTCTTCCTCACAGGGATGTTAAGAGAAAAGCATAGTGTAAACCTTAAAACACTCTATAATGTGAGCTATTATCTTTATGACTTCTGAAATACTGTGCCACCAATTTATTTCATTTACAATAAAATCCTTGAAAGCTCAAACAAGAACTTGCTTTCTTCCATGAGGGGTTAACAAACACAGGAATTTTATGAAGAGTTTATTTTGTTTATTTAAATGCCTCTCTGGGCCCATGCACTTTGATGAATTTCTTTTGATATATTTTTAATGCAATAAGAAATGACATCTTGCTTAGAAAATGATAAAAGTGGGACAGAGCAGAATTGGCTCGGTAATTTGGTCATGTAACTCATTCTTCTAAAGGACTGTGGTGATCCCTGAGTGCAGGCCAGGCATTCATCCCTTTAGAAGGATGGTTTCATGTCAAAGAGCCACTTGTTTTCGCCATCAGTCTATGAATGAAATCGTCCTCCATTTCTAGGAAAGTTGAGCCCACTGACTGAGGATCAGACTCAAAGTAAGGGATAAAAGCAAAGCCTTGAGCATGGGCATGAAGCCCTTGGGATTCACTTATCTTTACCTCTGTATTGAGAGAGGAAGAGAAGCAATGTGAATGAAGAGAAATAGAAAAATGGGCGGCTGCGGGGGTGGGGGGGAAGTTGAATGTTATCTTTGGAGGGCACATTCGTATGTGACAAGATTTCTTTCAGCAGAATTTGAGGAGGAAGAATTCTATGAACAATGCTCAAAATCAAACACTTTATGTAGATTCCTTTCCAATTCTTCGACCATCACCTTCCTACCAAATCCCACTTTCACTTTCTGCAAGAGATGTTGCTCAGGCCCCATTATTAGAGCGTTTCCTAAGATGACCTTCCATCTACTATACACATCTGGTAGGCCCCTCTTTGTGAACAGGTTGTGTCCCCCATCAGACTGCAAGCTCTTTGAAGGCAGGAGAATGATTTTGCCTTGTCTTTGTATCCTCATTACTCTAGCATGGTGCTTGCTTGACACAGTTGTTCAGTTGTTTCAGTCATATCTGATTCTTTGCTAACCCATTTGGGGTTTTCTTGGCAGAGATATGAAATGGTTTGCAATTTGTCTCTCCAGCTCATTTTACAGATAAGGAAACTGAGGCAAGCAGGGTTGAATATCTTCTCCAGGGTCACTCAGCTACTGAGTATCTAAAACCAGATTTAAACTCAGGAAGAGCCATTATACTGAGCTTTTGAGTTCATTTTACACCTAAATAAGCTCCCTTAGGGCCTGTGCTGCTTCATTTCATTCAGGCTGAAAGTCCTTCTCCAAATATCTTCCTCCCAACCTTTCAGTTCCCTTTTATGTACTGTTTCCCCACATAAGAAGTTTTTTGAGGCCAGAAAATATTTTGCTTATTTAAGCAAATAAAGGATTATTTGCCACAGCATAATCATACAAGGATTGAATGATCTGAAGTTTCAGATTATTTACCTTTTTGAAATGTTTAAAAATGTTTTGATTTTTCTTTTTCATACTGATTTCTATAATAAACTTGACTGAAGTTTTAAAAAACGAATGGCATAAATCCCTATAAACTACTAAATAACATTGCCAGAAAGACAACCAAAACAGTAACAACTCTGTTCTTACCACAGAGCCTAGATGTCGTACATTCTTAATAAATGTTAATATAGTAATTAATTAGCAAAATTCATAGATATTTTCTCTCATGCAAGCACACAGAAATGCACATACACTACACTTATCTGTATCTATTAGAATATTATATGTTAAGAGCTTTAGAATTTGGCCTTTTAGCCTAAACTACTGATTTTACATATATGGAAATGCCAGAGACTTTAACTGACTTGTTCAAGGTCATTTTGGCCAAAAAGCATTGGGAGCAGCATACTTCTTGAACCAAGTGCAGACTCATCAACTATATTACCCTAATTCTGGATTATTGGAGGCGAGGGTGGGGGGGCGGGGTGGATGGTGCATGGAAGTAGAACAGAAATGAGATAGACAGGACTTGGTCAAATAGAAGAAATAGCAAACCAAGAGAAAGAACAAAGATGATTAGATAGAAGAGGGACTAACCCTCTTCCTTCTCACATGTCTTAGAAGGAAAAGGAAATATTAATTTGATGGAACACTAAAAAAATAGAGTTACAACATATCATGCATTTAGAGAAAAATCCTGCAAAATATTACTCATCTTAGTCTGTGTCGACACGAGGTAATGAGAGAGAAAAAGTATATCCATTAGTTTTCACATTCCATGATGAGGGAGAGTCTGACTGTGTGAGCTGTCAATCTGCTTGAAAATGCTAAAACTGCAAATTCTGCATAAGACTGAAAGGTTAACATTCCAAATGTCATCAAAGGCACCTGGGGTTAGTGAAGCCCTCTCTAAAGAGATTCATAGAAGACAACATGAAAGCTTGAGGAATGGGATCTTAGCAATAACTTGATTCAATCCCACCATTTGATTCTTTCAGGAAATGAAGCCTAGAGACAAATATGTAAGCAGGTAACTAGAACCAGGGTTTTGAATCTAAGTATCCTGTAATCTGTGATCCTGTAATCCTGTAATCCTGTAATACGCTTCTTTTCAGTAATAGTGCTCTGGTCTATCACTACCACCACCATTCCCAGTCCCCATGATCTTCCTGGCATGGAGCCACACAGCACAACCACATACCATCCCTTTGCCTTGCCTAAACCCAGGCTGCTACTACAGGGTCCTATACCTCCTCTTCTTAGGTTTAGTTTCCCTGACTTTCATTGCTTTCACCTGCCACAGTTGGGAATTAAGATTAGGAGTCACTGACCATGCCACAGGGTTGCATAACAGACTCCCTTTGAGATAGTTCAACCCTTCTTTAATAGCACAATTGATGGCACTGGTTCTGGAGATAGCTTTCATAGGTGATGCCTGGGATCTAGAGTGAGCTCTGTATGCTATAACTGACCTGAGATATTGAGTCCATTTTATACCTCAAGTAGCTCTGTTATAGACCTGTCCACAAAATGCCCATAACTTTGCTATAACAGGGCTTCTCCCAGATTCAGTCACTGCTCCAAAATGTCCACCTTGATTCTTCCTCTCTTGCTCTAAAACACTGGAAAGAACTACAATTATGTAAATAAATCAGAGCCAGCAGTCCATTGGATGCTTGGCCTCAGTTATAGTACACTGGAAAGAACTGAAACAGAAAGACCTGGAGTCTGATTCCTACTCTCTGCTTACTTTGGAAATACTAGGGTTGGGATCAGGTGCTAACATCTATAATCAAGGGTCAGAGATGAAGAACAAGCAAAGGCCCACTATCCAAATCTTGTTATCATTTCCCTCCCTGTTTCTAGAGTATTAAATTATTTCCTTCTTCCTTTTCTAGATCGATTCTGCCAATTACAATCATCTAAAGATTTCATTACTAAGATATTCAAGAGCTAAACAGAATCAAAAGCAAAGACTGCTTTTAGGGACTGCCTAACTGTTCAGCAATCAATTATTGTTCTCTGCAGGGGTCAGGTATTTCATTTAGTTTAACCTCTGCTTTTTAATATGACAACATAACCAAGAGATTGCACCATCATCATGGGTTTGATTAAAGATGCTGCCCCCTAGCGGCACATTTCCAGTAAGATAAAATATTCAGTAACATGATTTCTAGACCATATATTTTCTACCCTCTGACAAAAGCTGGCTCATCAGCCACAAAAACTGAATAATCATCCCAGCTAACTGTCATATTTTTTAAAGTGAGACACTAGTGCTTCCTATACTAACTCTTAACAATGACATTTGTTAAAGAGGGGCTAATGCCCTACATTTTTATGGTGGCTTTGATATTGTAAATAGATGTGCAACACAATGAAAATATTTATGCATGGCACTATGCAGAGAGACAGAGTTGGAAAAAATATGGTAAAGTATAAGTAACCTTGACAAATTAGTCTTCATTGAAATACTTTGCAGGCCCTGTGTAGGAACATAAATAATTCACACAACCCGGCACCAAATATAAATGAATAACATTTGTTATTAATTCATTCTTCTTTAGTTGGCCTGAGCATTAGTCTTTTTTTAATGAAACACATCATTGGACCACTTTGCCATGGTGCTCCCATGCCATTAATGCCAAGCCAGGAAAGGTCTGATTTATCTTTAAGTAACTAACAATGCCCCAAGATGGGATTTCCTTTTCTTTTGTGATGGGAAGTAGTCCACAGGGCCCTTTGGATGCTAAGTTATCATCAAGTCAAATATGACAAACAATTTTTGATGATCGTGGTCCATACCCCCAGGGGCACTCTCAAAACATTCTGACCAATCCATTAGCAGAACATGTAGATAGAGACCAAACCAACTCTTTACCCCAAAAGTAAAGATCATTCATTACAGTGAAGTACTTGAATTGAATTTTCTATGTTCCAGAGACACATTGTATTATTTAGAAAAGTGAAAAAAGATAGAATGGGAAGCTTTGACTCTGGATGATGTCGTAGCACTCTCCGAAAAATGATATCTCCTTATTCATTTGAGTCAACTTAAAAATAGATAGGAGGTTCACCAAGACTTTCACCTACTTTTCAATAACTGAAGTTTTCTGCTTTGGAAATTTTACAAGCCAGTGCAGAAATCAGTCTGAGTCACCGGATTTTCCTCTTTGATAGAGTTTTCCAGACGTCCAAAAAAGAGGAAGAAATGAAGAAAGGGAGAAGAAGAAAAATGAAGATGATTAAAATGGGATAGGGATTTTTTAAAAAATGATGGCATGTAAGGAAAGAGCTAATATAGTTGGAGAAGCAATATTGTTGAGCTATGAGAATGAGAAAGAAAGCAACTGATGTTTATGGCAACAGGCTTGTGTCCCTACAGCAGCTGCAAATGACCCTGAGTTGTATAGCTGTAACTTCTGCTTATTGTTACTAAACTGGTCCTTATATTGGGGCTATAGAGTTAATAGTGTGGGAAATAGGAAAAAAGGAAGAGAACCAGAGAATAAAGAAATATTTGTGGTAAAGAACAACTTCTTTGGGAGTCTGGTTTTCTCTGGAGGCTTTCCCTGTATTTTTGTGTCCTTGGGAAAGTCTTTTCCATCTGGCTTTACTGAAAACTGCCTGAGGACTTAGGCACAAAATACAATTAAGGGCTAGGTGATGAATTTTGTTAGAGCAGCAAAAAGCTATGAGTCTGAAAATACTTTCTGAGCTATGTCATAGTGTCAGGTATATGGGTTACAGAATCCTATCAGAAAAGAAGAAAGAAATTTGTTTGACATTTTAACTTTTAAAGTGCTTTTATGTACATGATTTCATTTCATCTTCCCTATTTCCCTATGAAATAGACAGTATAGGTTTTATTAACCTCCATTTGACAGATGGCAAAAAAGAGAGACAAAAGAGAGAGTAAATTCAAGTCATATAATTGGTTGGTAGAACAATTGGGATCGAGTCCTAGATTCCTTCTTTCCACAAAATTACAAATGGCAAAAGAAAAAGTAGAGGGGCAGTAGTAACTTGAGAAGAATGTGGTCAAAGCTTCAGGGACTCAGGCTATGTGCCTCTATTATTAAAAATATTAGATAACAAGTAAAAAATACAGTCCATCACCTTTAACTTTTTTTAAATGCAAAATATTCTGAAACCTAAGTTCTCATGATTCTTTATTGCCCCTAGAGTAAAATGCCAGCTCTTCTGCTTGTTCTTTAATGCTGTGCACAATCTGAATCCAGTACACCTTTCCAAGCAAATTCCATGCTATGTCCTCTCACTTGCTCTATTGGCCTCAGTGTATCTGAACTACTCACTCTTAGATATTGATAACATTCCATCACAAATCCACATATCTTGGCAATGATCATCTCCCAAGTCTGGAATGCACTCCCTTCTCACCTTTTCCTTGTATAGTCTTTAGTTTTCTTTAAATAACAGCCAAAGTTTCAACCTCTTAATACAATCTTTCCTAATCCCCTTAATTATTATCATACCCCCCAAATAACTTTGCATTTACTTAATTTTTAAAATTTGCTCACCTGAGTATATTTTATAATAATATATATTATGCATATAATATATATTATATTACATATTATATAATAATAGAATAACTGTAACTAATAAAATAACAATCCTCTAAGGGTAGGGTCTGTTTCATATTTTATCCTGTAGCTACAGTATCTTGCATAGTACTTAGCTCATGGTAGCCACTTGATAAACACTATTTGAATGAATAAATAAATGAATGATTCATGTAGTTCAGGTATAAGAGAAATGGGTTAAATTTTCCCAGTTTACATTTTTTTATGTTACAGCAGTAATTTTTTGAGAAGAAAACAAGCAAACCTTTCCAACTTTAACCATGGAGAATATTGTAGCAATTATAATATTTTGCATCTGGAAAGGATCTCAGAGATCATTTAGTCCATCTTCCTTATTTTACGGATTAGGTCCCCAAAAGAAAGCCACAGAGAAAGGTTTATACATTGGAATATTTGCCTCTTTTATGCTTTATCTATCCTATTCCCAATCCATACAGTAAAGGTCTCAACTCATTGATTAACTTTATTTGAAAAGTACTCTCTGAGGTTATTTTCCTAAAGAATTACTAGGCAAACTAAGTAGTTTTTTTTTTTCAGGAAAAGTGATTTGAATTATCCAGGTCTGATTTTGCTCACAAGACTTTTGCTTGACTCTGCATTTCTCAGTGTCCTGGTGGGCATAAATAGAAATGCCAGAAAGTTATCTTCCATCACTGGGCAGCCTGCCTTTCTCCCCCAGGGGAGATTTCAGTCTCTGCATGACCAAGAGAAAACGTATGAGCCCCTTATGCTCAACACCCACTTACAGAATTGTATCATTATGGGCATCTGCTAGTCCCTACATTGCCTCTGGTTGGAAGTCAATGCAATGTCTTCATTTGATTTATACAAGTTATATGTTTCAATGGAAGAGAAATACAAAACACAACAGATTTTGAAAAGCAATTGAGATATTTAGGGTCTAGAAATGCCTAATGACATATCAGCTAAGTGACTATCAAGGTATATTTTCCCCCAAATGAAAGTGTGATGTTTGCCTAATATCTACTTCAATGTTTTCCTCTTGGTATCATGAACAAAGTGACTATCATTCATGGTAAGTAGCTAAGATTAGTCCAAGTCATTAACTACCTCTGCTCAGGGAGAACAGAAATCCCTATGATTATAAAATGATTTGAAAGTTAGTGGGTTTTTTTTCCTTTTGGAAATGGGGAAAGTTAACTAAGGAAAGAAAGGTAAAGCAGTAATGGAAGATCATATTAGAATAATAAGGAATTTATATTTTTATAGTAATCATGTTTTAACTATAACACCTGAAGTTAATCAGTGTTTTACATATCTATGTGTATTAGTACAATATGGAGGCACTTAGGAAAGAGACTGAAAAGATTTTCACACAGAACCAACAAGTATATACCTCAATCAAGCACCCACCTGGTAAACATTATTAAGTACCTCCTATGTGCCAGGTACTGTGCTAAATACTAGCAATATAAAAGAGGCAAAAGACAGTCCTGCCCTCAAGGAGCTTATAATCTTTGAAGAACTCCCTCACTCATCAAAAGAGCATTGAATAGTTGGAGGAACAAAAGACTAAGAATCTCAAGGAAAATATTGGTGTAAAAAGAGATGGGAAGGAGAGAAGGCTGGTGGTAAATTTCAAGTCATACTACAAAGCAAGAGTTATCAAAACTATTCACTACTGGTTTAAAAAAAAAGTTGATCTTTGGGATGAATTAGTAACAAAAGGTCCAGACACAAATAAGTACCACTCCCCCCACCCCAAGGGTTTAATAAACACAAAGACTCCAACTACTAGATTAAGAACTCACTATGGAACAAATATTTCTGGGAAAAGTAGAAAGCAGTCTGGCCGAAAGTAAGCATCTCCTAACATCTCTTACTATATGCTACAAGAAGTTTGAAATAGGTATACATGACTTCTATATAAAAAGTCACAATACAAACAAATTAGAGTTGCAGTAAATGAATTAATGTTCATAATTTTGGAGAGGGGAGGAGTTCTTAAACAATAGAGAGTATCAGAGGAGATAAAATAAACAGTTTGGGGTATATAAAATTGAAAAGTTCTTGCACAAACAAAATAAATGCAGTTAAAATTGGAAATGGTTAAGTGCACAAAAAGAAATCTCAGCAGCAAGTTTATATAATATGAGTCTAACATAAAAAGTATACTGGGAACTGATTCAAGTATATATGAACAAAAGCCCTTGCTTAGCAAGCAGTCAAAGGGAATAAATAGGCATTTTGTTTTTTACAAAAAATACAGTATCAATAACCATAGAAAAATACTCCAAATCACTAATAACTAAAACTATGCAAATTAAAACAACTCTGAAATTCCATCTTATAACCATCATATTGGCAAAGATGATAGAAATTGAAAAATTACAATTGTTAGAAGGAATGCTGGAGGACAGGTTCATTAATGTACTTTTGGTGGAGTACTTGCTTTCTCCTTTCTTACTCGCCTCTGTCCCTCCTTTCCCCTTTTTTCTCCTTTTCTCTCCCCTCTTCTAGAAAAAGCAGTTTATATTTATCATCTGTACTTCTTCACTTCCCGTCTCAATCATCTGTTATTCCACCAAAACTTGCTACAAATACTAGTAATCTAAAAGAGGCAAAAGACAGTCCTGCCCTCAAGGAGCTTACAATCTTTGAAGAACTCCCTCACTTATCAAAAGAACATTGAATAGTTGGAGGAACAAAAGACTAAGAATCTGAAGGAAAATATTGGGGAAAAAAGAAATGGGAAGGAGGGAAGGCTGGTGGTGGTAGATTTCAAGTCATCCTGCAAAGCAAGAGTTGACCAATGAGCTCTTTCTTGGGAAATCAAATTACTTTTTTCAGTTTTCACTGATATTTACCTCTCTGCAACATTCAACACTGTTGAACAGCCCCTTCTGGATAATCTCTTCTCCCCTGGTATTCAGGACATCTTTCCTGGTTTTCTTTCTACTTGTCTGGTCATTACAGTATATTCAATTTATAGTCCCAACACCTCTACTGAGGTATTAACTGTCCTCATCCTTCTCTTATTAGACCCTCTCACTTGGTTATCCTATTAGCTCTAAAGGATTCAAATGGTCATTTCAATGTAGATAGTTCCTAAGTCTACATCTATCCCTCCCCCTCCCACTCTCTCTTGGGCACCAGCCTGACATCATAAACCCCCCAAGTGGCCATATCTACCTCAGTGTTCTAGATGTCAAAATAGAACATATTTAAACTATAACTCATGATTTTCCTGACAAATCTGACCCACCTCCCAGGTTTTCTATTTCTATTAAAAACACCACCATCTCCCCAGGCTTATGACCTCAGTTAGTTCTAATTCTTCCTCACCCTGTGCCACCTTTAGTAAGCTAACAAGTCTTCTGAATTTTGCCTCCACAACTTCTATTACATCTGCTCTCTTCTCTCTGATCACATGGTCCAGTTCAGATGGCATCACCTCTCATTTAGATGATTGCAAAAGCTTTTGAATTCATCTCTCTGCCTCAGCTTTCTCCCCTTTTCAAGTCCATCCTCCACTCAGTCACCAAAGCGATTTTCCTAAAGCACAGGTTTGACCATGTCAGCCTCCTGTTCAAGAAATCCCAGGAACTCTTTATTGCCTCTAGGATAAAACACAAACTCTTCCATTAGATATTTAAAGCCCTTCACAATCTGTTTCAAGATTTCACATTAATCCCCCTCCTGCATCCTAAATTGCAGGCAAAGTGACCTGCCTTATATTTCTTGTAAAGAATAGTCAATCTCTCACATACAGTTCTCTTTATAGGCTTCACTCTTTGCCTCCAATATTCTTCCTCCTACCCTCCACTTCTCATTATGTCTTAATTGCTTTTAAGATTCAGCTCAAAGGCTATCCCACACAATGCATTATTTTCTGGATTCTGCCAGGCATTCATGCTACTTCACCTTCCAAAATTAATTTATTTTTCATATACACATATAAAATATCATATACACTATAACATATTAATACTATTATAATAATTATATGTGATATTATGGTATGCTGTGATTATATATAATATTCTCTATATATTTATACATTATATATAATGTTTATATATAATTCTTCATAATATAATATGTAATTATAAATGTATGTTATATTAGGGTACAATATGGTATATAATAATCTGATTAACATAATATTAAATATGTAACATGATATATGATATGATGTGATATATATATATATATATATACATATATATAATATATTTACTTGCCTGTATAAATAATGCCCCTTCAGTACAATGCAAGCTTCTTGTTTTTGTTGCCTTTCTATGGCCACTGTCTGGCATAAAGTAGTCCATTGCTAAATGTTTTTTGATTGTCTTGACTTGAAGACCTTTTTGGATTCTGACCTCCACCATCATCCATACACTAAATTCTCTAGCTTTGTGCCATTTGAAAATTCAGCAAAAAATAATGATTGTGCTTTTATCCAAGTCATTGATAAAAATGTTAAACAGGGCCAAGGACTGATCACTGGGGTACTCCATTGGAGATTTTCTGTCAAGTTGACATGACACTACTGATGATAAGTTTTTTGGTGTTTGACCAGTTCCAAATCCATTTAATTACACTATCATCTAGTCCTGATCTGTCCACCATTTCTATAAGACCAGGAATTGTTTTATCAAATGCCTTCATTAAACTTATTTAATGTTATCTACATAATTTCATGAATTCAAAGTTTAATTCTTCACTCAAAAAAGAAATAGTTAATGTAACTTGATCTGTATTTTTAATAAACCTACACCACTCTTGCAATTGTTGATTCTCTTAAATATTCATTAACCGTCTCTTTAATAACACATTTCAGAATTATCCTAGGAGTTGTAATCAAGCTTGCTTACCTGTTGTTTATAGATTATATTCTTCCCACCTTTTTATTAAGGTCAGGACTTTTTACCCTTCCCTAGTCTTTTCCAAATTGGAGGTTCTGTGATTCTATAAAGATGCCCATAAAGACATCAATCAATTCATTCACATAGTCAGTCAACAGTTAAAAAGTAGTCCTTAAGCTCTTACCAAGTACAACACATTGTGCTAAACTCTGACTTGAGCATCCTTCTTAAGCAGAGAATTCATCCAATCACAGGGCAGACAGAAGGTATTTCTGAAGAGTGAGCTCCAGGGCTAACATGATGATCTTCTGTAAAGAAGCATGTTTTGTTCTGTCCTAATTATGCCAATTGTAGGGTGTATACCCCAAAGAGAATACGGAGGTATCAAAGAAACATTCATAGCCACTTGGTTTTATTTGGATCAATTAGGCTAATTGGGGGAGTTTACTCACAAGATGACAGTTGTCCTGGGTGGCAGCAGGACAAAATAACATTGTGGATCCCTTCATCAACCCTAGGCCAGGCCAGGTATTGCATAGAAACAGAACAAAGAAGGCATAGTTCCAGGATGGCCCAGGGTCATGTGCAAGGTTTCCCATGGGAGAGTTGGAGCTTCTTTTTCTGTTTACATTTACTCAAGGCAGTTGACATTTTTTCTGTGGAGTCATAGGTCACATCTCACTTTGGCTACTGCCATATGTCTTCCAGGATAAAGAGGTTTTGGGGGCATGACAAAATAGTTCAGAGTATAATGTGCTGAGATATGGAGAGCACGCAGATCATGCTGTGAACTAAATTTTGGTATCTTATTGAATAAAGGTCCTTTCCCCCATGGCTCTTACAAACTATAATGACTATACAGATTTACAGTTATTATGATTCATATAAGTCATTTGATTTTCCCATTTGCATTATTCCAATTCTTGTGCCTTGTTCATATATAGGGGAAGGGGCTCTACGTAAGTTTTCTTTGGTATAAGGAACTAATGATAAGGAAACCCCTTCTCCTAGTGCAGGTCAGCACCATTTCTGTAACATACAGGTTTAAAGAGTTGCCTAGAGCACTGGGAGAATAAGCAATTTACTCAGGATCATATTACCAGCATGCATCAGAGACAAGACTTGAACTGAAGTCTTCTATCCACTATATCATGCTGCTTCATGTCACATCCACAGAATTTTATTCTGAATTACACAAAATGTTTTTTATGCACTGATGCTCTGTTTAATCTCCTCTCATCTAGATTTGATGCTGCAACTTTCATTTGTGTGAGGATTGTTTTTCATTACTTTCTCTTGCTAAAGGAATATTATGGATCACCATTTAATGAAACTCTGAGTGCAAAAGAAACAAATTCTAATCATGAAACCTCTATTTGCTAAAGGCAATTACCAAGAAAAATTTTCCCAACTCAATCTCCTTTCAATGATTAAAGATGCTAGCTGGTAGCTAACTAGGGAAATAGCAATACAATCTGATTATATTCCACCTAATTCAACAAAAATTCACCTACTATGTGCAAATCATTGTTTTCACCAGGAATACAGAGATAAAAATCAAATGATTCCTTCCATCAAGGAACTTTCATTCTACTGAAGAGTAGGTCATATACATAAGTAATTACAAAGTTCAAGTAAAGCAGTAATCAGTCAGCATTTACGAAATACTTCCTATGTGCCAAGCACCATGATAAGCACTACAGAATGCAAAAAGTGTTTTTTTAAAGGACATTTCCCTCAAGAAGCATACATTCTAATGGGAGACAATATGTGAAAACTAGGTAAATATGAGATATATACAGAGTAGATAATAAGAAAGGTAATTGCATTGGGGGAGGGCAAGAAAAGCCTTATGTTAAAGTAGGGGTTTCATCTGAGTCTTGAAAGTGGGAAAAAACAAAGAGGAAGAACATTCCAGGAATGGCAAAGAGCCAGGAGTTAGAACATGAACATGGGAGATGGGAGATGCATCATCATATTGGAGCAACTGCACAGAGGCCAGTGTAGTCAGTCTACAGAGAGCAGCACTGTTTCAGAACTCTTTTTAAGAGAAGGGAATGTTTTACTTCTGTGTTTGTATTCCCAGCACCTAACCCAATGCCTGGCAGTCAATATCAAATTAAATCAACATGTATTTATTTTACTATATGGTAGGAGCTATGATAAGCAAAGGCTTTTGAAAGGCAAAAAATAGTTATTATTGTCCTGAAGGAGCTTGCAGTCTAATAGGCACACACACACACAGAGAAATGGATATGGCTATATGTGTGTGTGTGTGTGTGTGTGTGTGTAAATATATATTATATATATATATAGGATGGGGTGGGTAGCCCATGTAGGTTATGTGCAAGAGCTCGTCCACTCTGCTTTTCTCAGAGAGACAGGATACCTGGCTAGAATTATATCCATCTACCTCACTAAATATTGTTAGCATAGAGGTTTGGTTTAAATTGAGCCTCTGATTGTTATCCTTTGAAGACCAAAAAAAAAATACTTCAAGGTATATATCCAAGGTACAACTCCATTCCTAACAAATACTAGTTCCAGAAAGATATAATTGGATCATAACAGCAACAAATAAGCCCATTTACTTGAGCTGGTAGCAAACAGAAAAAGACATATATCAGAGTAAGCAAACTATCCCACAGGGAGCTACTTGGGAGGGGAGGGGAATTCAGGAAAGGAGAGAAGGAGAAGAAAAAAAAGGAGGAGAAAGAAGAGCAGGAGCAGAAGGAGGAGGAGATAGAGAGAAACAGAGAGTCACAAACTTAAAAGGCAAATTCCATAAAGTCTCAAGTGAAATAACCTGGAAATAGGGACATGATAGAAGTGCTGGTTTCTCTGTATGTGAACTTTTACTCAGTGTCTTCCTCCAGGGACCTCTCCCTGAAGGAAATCTGGAACCACATATCTTTTCTCTGGAAGGCAGAAGACTAAGATATTTTATCTTTCAAGATCTTGCCTGCTAAGCATCTCACTCAGGCAAGGAGCACAGAGTAATTGATATAGACAATTGGCAAGAGTCTTATAAAAAAAAGGAGATTTGAACCATAGAAGTCTAATAGATGTGGGTACATATATGTTTTTTAATATATGAACTTAAATACATTAGATTTAATGTACATATTAGATAATATATAACATATTATTAGAAAAAATATGTGAAATACAATACATTATATATACTAGATACACATAGAGATAAATAATATTTATAATCTTGATTTTAAGAGAACTAAATTGAATTGGAATGAAGTGAATTGCAACATATCTAATGATCAATTGCTCTCAATGAGCATAAAAATATTGAGGAAAGGTATGCTTGGAAAGTTTGGCTGGTCTCATAGAGAAAGGAGTAACAGAGAGTTGCATTGTGACCTGATGTATGTCAAAGATGCAAAAATGAAATCTCACTTTACAGAACTAGGTTCTTTATGGAGAAAAGTTTTGAAAATAGACATATTAATTGTCTTTTACATGGAACTGGGAAATAAGATATGCAGGCACCGGGGTATAGAAATCCATCTTGTCCTACTAGAAAGTTGTAGGGGGTATGCGGGAGGATATAAAGAAAGCAGATTGGGTTGGGGGAAGGGATATTCAGTAGGCCTGCTATCTTGGCTTGGGGGGTAGTGGAAAGACGGGGAGAAAACTGTAACTCAAAATCTTGTGGAAATAAAAGTTGAAAACAAAAATAAATAAAAGTACTTTTTAAATTATTGCTTTTTTCAAGAGTAAATATGGAGATGTAGAGAGGGGAGAAACCTTCAGGAGAAACTGGAAGGCCACTGAGAAGGAGGCAGCCACAGAGTGGCAGGTGGTGTGAGAAGGGTTAGGCCAAAATGGAATTCACATGAGGTACAGAAATGCCTCAGGACTCACTTTCTAGTAGGCACAACATTTAAATTTCAGTGCGTCAAGAGTAGTTTTTTATGAGCTACTAATGCTTGCAAGCAGCTGTACTAGGGGAGCAGTAGCAGTAGCAGTAGTAGATACAAACTAAAACAACATTAAGGTACCACCTGATACCTACCACATCAGCAGAAATATATTTTAAAACTACAATCTCTATGCTAATGTAGTTGGGGTAAAAGAGGTACGCTCATTCATTACTGGTAGAATTGCAAGCTTTTAAAACCTTGGAGAGACATAGCAAATCACAGGAAAAATTACAAAAATAAAAACACCTTTTGATCCAATCTTTCATTGTTGTCCATATTCCCTAAAATAAAGGGGTTATCAAAAACCAATAAAAAGCATTTTCTGTTCAGAGATCTTTTGACTCCCAGGCAGCATTCACTATAACTGATTGGGTGAAGGGTAGTGGGGAGATGGAGAACTAGAAACAATATTATTGAGAGAAGCAATAAGGAAATGTTGACATATGTTGTAGAATATCAATGTACTGGGCTTTTATAATATAATCAAAGGCAAAAACTATGAGGAATACAAAGAAATCTTGTACAATTTTTATGAACTGCTTCAAAGTAAAATAGGAGAAGCAGAACCAGATGAATGGGAACTGATAGCTAGGGAATCCAGTTGAAGATTTAGAAGAAGTGACTGAAAAATTGCTTTGATATGTTGTACATTGAAATAAACTTTAAAAATGCCTGTTCCCTTGACTAATTTTTTAAAGTGAAGAGCTAAAATAAATTGTTATATTTCAGGTAATTTCAAAACCAAGGAAGTTGTAACCATTATTTTGGACAAGACAATAGTAAAAATTGGTGTTGTCAAGAGGGATGAACAAAAAAAAAAACCCATGTCGAGTTTAATGACATCAACAAAAAGGAAACTGGGCAGCTAGGTGGTGCAGTGAATAGATCACCAGCCCTGGAGTCAGGAGGACCTGAGTACAAATCCGACCTCAGACACTTAACACAAAAACTAGCCATGTGACCTTGGGCAAGTCACTTAACCCCAACTGCCCCCTAAAAAACAAAACACAAAAAACAAAAAGCAAATAATTCCATTATTAAATATCTATGTATCAAATGACATACCATCTAAATAATTTTCAACTTCATGTGATACTTTTCTGAAAATTTTATGAAAAAATAAATTTTAAATACATCGAGAAAGTCAGAAATGTTCAAAATTGTTCATAGACTATAAAATAATGAAAATAGCAATTAATAAAGACAATAAGATTAAAAGATTATACCTAAAAAGAAATAAGTTAATACCTTGAATAATGAGTAGATAAAAAATCATATAAATTGTAAACAATTATGTGTTAAAAATATTTTATTTTTCCCCAATGACATGTAAAAATATCTTTACATTCAGTTTTTTTAAAGTTCCAAATTCTCTCCCTCCCCAAGAAAGCAAGGCAAGCAATCTGATAAAGGTTATGTATATGTAATCATGTAAAATATATTTTCGTATTAGTCATTTGGTGGGAGGGAAGAAGGGAGAGAGGGAAAAAGAGAGGGAAAAAATATAATTGTACGTAATAACAGCAATATACAATGAAGAGTTGTGAATGATTCAGTTATTCTCAGAAACACAATGATCCAAGACTGATATTGATTGAATACAGACTCCAGAATGCTTTTTTTCAGTTTCTTTTTTATTTGATATTTACCTAAAGTTTTCTCAATAAATTTAGGTATAAATCAAGGATTCTTTATTTCTCCGCCATTGTTTGTTATATTACCATAAACACTAGTTATAACAAAATAGAAAGAAATTAAAAAGAATAAACATAAGCAATTTGGGGGCAAAATTGCCACTACTTTCAGACAATATTTTGATTTATTTAGAAAGTCTGGAGAATTGGTGAAGAAACTAATTGAGGCAATTAATAGTGTCAGAAAAACAGCAGGACACAAAATAAAACCACAAAAAAAATCATCAGTAGTTATTTATGTTAATAGCAAAAACCAAAAGCAACCAATAGAAAAATGTTTAAAACAACTACAAATTGCATTAAATATCTGAGAATTAACCTATCAAGACACCACCTGTGCTAATGTAAATATAACTATAAAACACTCATTATAGGAATAAAAGGAAGGAATAAGTAATTGGAGATATATTCAATGTTCATGACTAGAACAGACCAATGTAATAACAATGAAGGAATTACCTAAATTAATCTAGATGTTTAGTACTAGGAAAATAGTAAAACAAACAAACAAATAAGCATTAAATTGAAGGTACAAAAGGTCAAGAATTTTAAGAGATATAATTAAAATAAATAGAAGGAAATGGGCTGAATAATTAATAGTTTTTAAATTATAAAGCAGTAGTTATCAAAATTATTTGGTTCTGGTAAAAAAAATAGAAAAGTAAAACAAGATAAATAAGGCATAAACAAACACTATAGACTCACGTTTTTCAGAAAGACAAAGAATAAAAACTACTTGGGAAAGGATTTCATACTCAAAAGAACTAAAGTAACTTGTGGAAAAGCTGGAAACTGATTTGTCAGAAAATAGGTTTAGATAAATATCTTACACTATATATAGCGCAATGAGGCCCAATAAACAAGGGATCTACACACAAAGTTCCATCATGAATAAACCAGAGGATAATTGAATATTCTATCTTTGGCAATGTGGCTATGGGGGGGGCATAAAAAAAGACAGAGGAGATTAGAAACGATAAAATAGACCATTATTAGTATAGAAAAACTTTTTTAAAGCTTTTCTATAACCAAAAATCACTTCAGCTAGAATCTAAGCTGTTCATTGGGAAGAAATTCTTGCCTTCCTGATCTTTGGTATGTCTATTATCAAAAAGCTTTAGGAGCTTTCATCTTAACACCATTCTTCAAAACACAAGTGTTCAAACGATCAACAATTGAGGGTACTGAAATTAACCAGAAAGTCATTAACGGTGGATTTCATTCAGAGGAGGGTGACTATGCTAGTAATAAAGGCTCTTGAATCATTAACTCACGACCATCAATTGAAGGATTATGCATAATAGTTTAGAAGTATTTTAAAGGCTATCACGTGAAAGAAAGGTTAGATTTTCTTCTGTTTATCTCCAAAAGGAAGAGTCAGGACCAAGTGAGTGGAAGCTGCAAAGAGGTCAATTTCAATTGATGTAAAGAACATCTCAACTGTCAGAGTTATCTAAAAGTGGAACAGGTTCCCTTGGGAGATAGGGGTTTTCCCTTCACTGTCAGTTTTTGAATAGAAAATATATGATTATTTGTTGAATTGTTATAATAAAGACTGTGTCAGGTGTAAATTGGACTAGATTGTTTTCAACTCTAAAATTATTGATGCAAATTAGAATAAGTTAATAAGTGGCATATTGATACCCTGACCCTGTATTACCAAATCTCCTTTCCTGGATGGATTGTGTGTTTTCCCTTTCCTTCCAACTTCAGCTCCCATTCTTTAAGGCAAAATTGTCACCCTTCCATGCAAAATAAGCCTAAATACTCCCTTTGTGTGTTTCCCCATCTAGTATTTCTGATACTCTATACTGATACATCTCAAATTTTTAAAAATGTAACAATGAGCCCACCATTTTCCTCTGCATTTCTCTTCCTTATCCAAATTCACCTGCCCTGAAAATGGCATCACCCATATTCTAAACTCATTAATTTGTCAGTCAACAAGCACTTATTAAGCACCTATTTTATGCTAGGCATAAAGAAGTAATATATCGTATACCTCTCCATTCATTCATCCTATACAAAGCAAGCATTGTTAACACTATCATTTTTATCTCTAGCTATATCCTTTCCTTGCCATTCTTATACTTCTGTGAGAATTCAGGAATTCATTACAACTGATTGAGAGTATTTCAAAAGCCCCTATCAGATTACTAGACCTCTAGTCCCATCCCCTTCCAATTCATAGTGAACAAAAGCACCAAACTGGTTTTCCTACTATGATCATATTTTTGCACTGTGCAAAATCCTTTCTGTATTTCTAAACACATACAAAACTCATTAATATGATATTCAAGGCCCTAACCTAGTTACAAGCTAGTTTTTTTTATCCAATAATTCCAATGCTTGCAACTTCCAGTTCAACCAACACTGCAAAACAGACTTCCTTAAATGTGTCCTATATTTTTGTTCTCTTCCAGGGTGGAGAACCTGTAGCCTTGAGGGCACAAGTGTGGCCCTTTGACGGAATCCAAACTTCACAGAACAAATTTCCTTCATGAAAACATTTTTTTCTATAAAACTTGCACCCAGAGGGCTGCGCTTGGGGACCTAGAGGGATACCTGTGAGAAAAGCAGATGTTGTTAGTGCTTCCCAAATTTCTTCACATACCTCAATATAATAACTACTCCTAATTCTAATCCCCTAGCTGATCTTCCACATTGAGATAAGACTGAACTAGAATTCCTAGCTCAAAAGAAATGAGTAAAGTCAAAGGAGGGAAATATATGTGGTAAAATTCTTCAGAGCTTAAGTTGGCAAATTGTTCTGTGTTTAAAAAGTGCATTACCTCATACTGAGATGACCACTGCAATACAGACAATGGTACCTTTATGTAATGGTAATGGAAATCTGAAGATCTTCCCTGACCTTAGGCCCTGTGATAGGCTTAAGTGACTCTGAGATCCTTCCCTGATTTGAAAATATACTCTGCTCCCTCATAGGCTAAATGTGGTCAAATGGAGCCTGTGGCTGGAGACTTGTTTTTCAGGAACACCTACAACTTATTACTTTGTGACTGGGCAGTGGGTCAAGAGGGTTGTGACATTCTCTGACCCAGGAGAAGGGTATATATACCCTGATATGAGGTTTTGCTTTGGGCCTCACTTTGGAAAGAGTTGTGAGATTTGGCCAGATGAGACTCTGGACAGCAGTTGAGCCCCCTGGCTTTGAAAACCCAGATATTGGTGCTTCCCTCTGTAGTAACTAACTAGCTATGGATGTAAGGGTCAGGCAGCTGGAAGCCTGTCTGCTGATCTGTTTCTTGGTCTGCTTGTAACTTCTATTTGTAACTGTTTGTATTCTCTGAAGTTCAGGGTGTTGACTTTTTCCCCCTGAACTAGGTAAATGATATATGTTTGATTCATTAAAGTGAGATTATTAACCCATTTTGAGTTGCCTTCCTTTAGAAAAGCGGATCTAAGAAACTGTGCTAGC
Organism: Pseudocheirus occidentalis; assembly: GCA_028646575.1. Classification (NCBI taxonomy): domain Eukaryota; kingdom Metazoa; phylum Chordata; class Mammalia; order Diprotodontia; family Pseudocheiridae; genus Pseudocheirus; species Pseudocheirus occidentalis. Next base: position 179,129,707 of record CM053600.1, on the reverse strand, counting down.
AGCTGTCCTGGGTATTCTAGGGTGCTTGCTCTTACACTTTTTTCTATAGACTTTATTATCACAGAGTAGATGTTAGAAATAAGAAAAGAACATTACCAAAGACACTTTCAGATGGGGAGAAAATTCTTAGTTGTTATATTATTTCACTCCATATTTAATGGTCTCAAAGCAGCATATTAACTACAGACCCATTACATCAAGGCAACATGTTGACTCAAAGGAGAAGAGCAACGCATCAGGAGTCAGGTGACCCAGGCTTGAATCGTGTCTCTGACACTTCCTAATAGTGCTCCCATCTTGGGTGAGGGAGTCTATTTTTCTGAGTCTCTGATTCTTTATCTGTAAGATGGAGATAATCATGATCACACCATATGCCTCGCTAGTCTCTTATGAAGACAGTGCTTTGCAAATGTGTAAAACAAAGAAGAGACTCATAGATATAGAAAGGAATCCAAACCAAGAGTCTACCTGGTTCAAAATCTTAATTTCCACAACTGAAGAAATTGAGACCCAAAGAATTTACGAGATTTGTTTAAGGTTGCACAGATAACCTCAGAGGCAGGATCTGAGTGCAGGTATTCTGATTCTAGAGCTAGTATCCCCTCTCCCATCCAATACCACACTGATTTTTCTATCTTAATCTCCAACTATATGTATATACACCTATATATGAGTGATTATATAGAGAACTATAGATAGAGAACCATAAATATTCAGCCACAAATGTAAATGTTCCTGGCAAAGCCCACTAAAACTGTGCCCACTGATGGCATGGTGGAGGGTGTCTGCTGAATGAGCTCTGAAGACTCCTCTCAAAATCTGCTCCAGCTTTCTAAATAAAAATGTCCAGATTTCCAAGATCTACTTTGTACAACATCTTCATGGCAACAAAGAAAGCTTCTCTCAATCTGCCATGGTAGCACAAATGCAGGATAAGGTCAGGATTGAGGCGGTCAGATGCTTAATGGATGTGACACTGGAGTTGAGGTCAGCAGCCGGGTGACTAAATCCCACCTCATTCATTTACTGGTTAAGTGGCTTGCAGTGAGTCACTGAACCTCTGTGTGCTTCCTTTGCCTCATCTATAAAATAAAAAGATAATAACTCTAAATCTATGATTCTATAAACCTCACTGAACATCTCTGGCTTCGGTTACCTCACTGTAAAATAGAAATAATTATTTCTGGATCAGACTTGTCTTTTTGGCTGGAGATTCAACCACTTGGATTTCTTCCAGCTATAAGACCTATTCTATTACTATAAGAAAACTAAGACCCCTGACATGTCTCCTGGGGCAGCTAGATGGCACAGTAGATGCCTCTGGGATTGGAATCAGGAAGACTCATTGTCATGAATTCAAGTATAGCCTCTGACATGTACTAGCTTTGTGACCCTGTACAATTCATTTAATTCTATTTTCCTCAGTTTTCACATCTGTAAAATGAGCTAGAGAAAGAAGTGACAAACCATTACAGTATCTTTGCCTAGGAACCCCCCAAAAGGGGTCATAGAGAGTTGGACACACCAGAAACTACTCAACAACAATGACAAACAATGTGTTTTGTTGACCCTTGGTTATCCATACTATTAGGAAAAATCAAGTTAGCAAATGTGTGGCACATAGGACATGCTATAAATGCTGATTCTCCTCCTCTTCCCAGACTGGACACTGTCTACTGCAATGGCATCAAACTCAAATAAAAAGAGGACCTCTAATCAGCACATGAGGAAACCTGCTGCTCACACATAGACTGAGTTTTAAAATATAATGTTGTCTATGTTTTATTATATTTTATTTATTTTGTTAAATTTTGTGCTTTCTATATAGTTCAGGCTAGAGTACGCAGTACGGCCAGTGACATGCATGTCAGAATTGGTTGACACCTCTGGGCCACACCACCAGGATTCTGCTAACACTCACACTATCCCTTTTGATGTCTCTAATCTCTAGATCATCCCTGGATATTCTATAATTGAATTGTCTCAGTAGATACGTCTGACATTTATAAGTTAAAAGAGCATAAAAGAAACTCCACATAAACAGGTTTAAGGAAACTATGCTGCTTCATTAAATCATAATATTATTTCCTATTTGTGAAGCAGTTTTGAATTTTGGAAGTGATAGTTAGGATGAAAAGAATACCAAGTAGAATAATATCCAAGTCCAAGAGATCTTGATATGGGAAATCATTAAATACGTCTTGTCTGCATTCAATGGGTTACATGCTAATTGTCTCAGGAAAAGGTCATATTGACCCTTGAGAGGGCTAATAAATTCTGGTCCATTTAAAAAAAATTATCCAGGCCTGGTGGTGCATACCTGGTATCACTGATATTGGAGAGGATGAATATGATGGATCGGTAGAGCTTGAAAATTCTGATATGTAATAGGGCTGAAGCCTGAATGCACTGTTAAGGCACCAGTGTGGTGAGTCACCAAGAGCTGAGTTCTACTAGACTGCCTCAGGAAGGTGGAACAGACCTTGGTCAGAAATTGAGTAGGTTGAAGCTTCTGGGTCAATGGGCAGACTTTTGAGTGATCGCTGCATTTCCAACCTGGACAAGGTGGGAAGACAGAGTCTCAAAATAATGATGACAGCAACAGCAATGATATTAATTTGGCCTTATAAATTCTTTCAGTTATTTACTATTCCTTGGTAAGGAGCTAATGATGGTTAGAAAGAAGAGATAGAGGCAACAATTCTTTCAGCTCTGTTGCATAAATCTTCATGAATTTTTTTCATTTTTTTCCCTTTAAGGTGAGCTCATGGCCATGTATTTTTACTATGCAAAACAGACTGCAGTAGAATGGGCTACCCTGACACATAGTGGATTCTACCCAACTGGATGGATTTATGAAAAAGGTAAATGGCCCCCTCAGCCCAAGATTCCCCAAACTATTTCTTGAACTATACCCACATGGCCATCCCTTGCTGGCAGCCACTCCAAATCCATCATCTCCTCTTCTAATTGTTTAGGTCTTCCCTGGTATCTCCATTTGAGGAAGTATCCACATCAGCCACATTCACTTCAAACCAAGCTCAGTCCATGATTCTCTGTACTGTTTCTCCAACTTCCTGCTGCCACTCCATTCTTCAGCTCTCTTTTTTATGTATTGCCTTTCCCCATTAGAAAGTAAGCTCCTTGAGGGGAGAAAGTCTTTCTTATATTTGTGTTTCAAGAGCTTAGCATAGAACTTTACTCTTGGTAAGTGTTTAATCAATGTTCTATCTGTGCCTCAAATTAACTACCTGTCTATCTAATTATCTGTTGTCTGTCTAATCTATCATCTATTTATCTGCCTACCCATCTAGTGGGGATTATTGTTCAGATATGGGATGGACTAAGTGCCATTGAAGTCCCTTCTAAGACAAAGGTTCCATAAATCTGTGAATATTCATGAGTCTGTCCAAATGCAATCCATCTACAACATCTTTTTTATAACAGCTTTGCTATTTCTGAAGTAGGAATTATATTTGCATTTCTTTGTATCTCCACAATGTAACAGCACTGGCCACATAGTAAGTGCTTCATAAATACCTGCTGGTTGATGAACTGATTGTTTGATTTATAATCTTACATTGCCCTGGTCTGCCATCTTTCTCTCTCTCTGGCAATAAAATCATGTTATATCTGGTTAAGGTAGTTTCTGATATCTTTGGGTCTTGTCATTGCTCCAGCCACTCTAAACTTCTTTTCTATAATTCTAGTTCCAAGAATGTGGAAACAAAAGAAGAACACATAAGGCTAGGAACTCTCACATGTATTTTTTAATTCTTTTCCTAGGCTACCATAGTCAAAGTATTAATCACTGAATAGTCAATCTAATGATCATGAACTTCTCCCTTCTCAGCTGAGATGATACTTGGAGAGTAAATTGAACCTTCTCCTGTGACCATGGTCAAAGATTAATTACAGCAGAATAGATTGTTTCAGATTTTCCTTGTGCTCTGAACACATTACCTTATAGAAATCATGGCTACCTCCATGTCATAAGGAGCTATCAGATTGAGACTAAATGTAAACATATTTTTATAGATACTTTTGGAAGAAGGGGGAATAGACTAAGGGATTCTGGGTAAAAACTGGCCTTAAACAGCTCTCTTTCCAGTGTCTAAAATCATGTAGAACTGGCCTCACAACAACCTGTTGAGAGAAATACTTTTCTCATCCCCATTTTATCAATGACTAAGCTAAAGTTCAGAGAATTTAAATTACTTTCCCAGTGACACACAGCTAGTATGTGTTGAATGTGGCTACTGAACCAAGATTTTTCAAGATGTCTGGATGAATAATGATGATAAGGGGAGTAATTAGCTCAGGTAGCCAGAGTTGGTAAAAGTTTTCTAAAATCCTAAGTCTTAGAAGTTGAAGTGAAGGGGAAACATGTAAAGGGAGTTGAAAAGTGACTTTAAACTGATTGGTGCAGGGAGAGCAAGCAGGACAATTCTGACAAATGAGTGAGATTAGGTTAGACAGGGCAGGCTGATAAAAGAAACTTGAAGCTTATAATCAGGAATTTAGATTTGATGGAAACCACAATGGAGAGCCAATGGGGGGTTGGAGCAGCTTAGTGAATGACATTTAACTAACACAAGTTACTGAGAAGGAAAATAACACTGGCATTTTGGACTAATAAAGGGAAGTTGGTGATCTGAAGACTCATAAGGAGAACAAAAATAAAAAGAGAGGTGACCTGAGATTGAAATAAAGAACTTTAGGAAAAATGGAGAAGTAGTGCGAATACCAACTGTGCTATTTAGAAATATGCAGGTCTGAAACTAGATTAGATTTGGGAGGTAAAAGACAGTGTACATTCAAGGAGTCAGACAGGAAGACCTAAAATCCTTCTATCTATCCTATCTATTTCTTCAACTCATCCATCCATTCATTCATTGACCAAAGTTTACTGAGTACTTTTGATGGACCAGGGGTGAGAGGGACAAAATAAGTAAGTAAATAAGTAGCAGCCCATTCAAGAAGTATCAGATAGTGTAAGGAAGGCAAGACATGCATACAAATTAGAATGTGGTAAATGTATGAGAGAAATTCTCTTTGCCTTGACACCAGATGAAAGGCTAGGAGCTATCACTTATTTTTATTTCTTTCCTTGGCTTCCATAATCAAAGCATCTGTTACCCAGTGGCAAACCTAATGATCATAAACTTCTCTGTTCTCAGCTGAGTTGGTAGTTGGACAGCAAACTGTCTTTTCCTGGGACCATAGTTAAAGTCTTTGTTTATAGCATAGTAGAATGTTGAAAGAGGTTGATTCCAGTTGGGGGTGGAGAGGAGAGTGTCAAGGAAGGTTTTGTGATGGAATTCCCTTTTGAGTTGAGTCTTACTTGATGAGCAGAATTTCAAGGGTATGGACAGAGAGTCAGCAGGGCTTGATGAGCTGGGTACAGAGATACTCTGGGAATGAAGAAGAACATGAATAAAGAAGGATACTTGGAAAGTGGTGTTTATCACACAGGAAGTGAACCATTTATCTAGAGAATATAGTGAGGAAAGGAGAGTAATGGGAAATGTGTTTGGAAGGTATGTATGACAACAGGGTGAACTTTTAGCCAAACAAATGATAACAGTGATCACAAAAATAAATTAGAAAAAGAAATATATCACATGAAATTAAAAGGATTTTGCATTTAGTATAAAAGAAGCAGCTAATTTAGGGAAATTTTGTTGTATCAAACATCTCTTATAAGGGTCAGTGATCCAAGCTATATAGGCAACTTTCAGAAATACATCTATTATCCAAGAGACAAGCAATCAAAGGATACAGATACTTCACCCTCCATCTATGTCTCTTTTCTACTAACTCCTGAGAACTCAGCTTTGCTCTTTATCCTTTGCTTTTTTGTGCTTTTCTTAATCTGATCCATCAGTTTTCATTTTTCATCTTCATAATCCATTTCCCTTCATTTTCCTCACTTATTCTTCCTTACTTCACCAAACTCTTCCTCCAATGCCTCACCATCGCATGAGCATCATCCTTCATTCTAGTAATCTAATAGAGCACAAGCTCCAAAAGGTACCAACAAGCTAGAAAACCTTCAAACACATGCCCCAGAGACCAGCAGAGGTAAGGCAAAAAAGAAAAACTCATCAGTAGGGGGTTATCAGATTATTATGTGTTTTTTTTTACCATGACAATCTATTAGTACTTAACTTCTACAGCTGGCAAATTTTCTCACTATGACAATTAGACTGATATTGAATCAAATTAGCAAATCAACCAAAATTTATTGCAACACTACTATATAGAAGATATATAGTCCAAAGAAGAACAACATATTTGATAATCAAATGAAAAAATTGATCCAATTCATTAACATAAGAGAAATGCAAATGGAAATAACTCTGTCTTCATCTTAGAGTTAGAAAAGTAACAAAGATGACAAAAATACAAATATTCAATGTTGAAGGGGTTGTAGAAAAGTAGGCACATCAGTGCATTATTGGGGGGAATGTGAACCCACTTAATCATTCTGAAAAACAATTTAGAATTTTGCTAAGAGAATCACTAAAATGGTTTAACTCAGAATGGTAAGCTTACCCTAAATAGGTTGATATTGAAAAAAATAAAGGCCCTATATACAATAAAATATTTATAAATACTACTTGTTGTGGAAGCAAAATAAATGAACAATGATTGAAGAATGTCTAAACAATTTTTGGCATGTGAATGAAAGAGAATATTAATTATGCTATAAAAATGACAAATACAATGAATACAGAGAAGTATTGAAAGAGTTATATGATTTGATGAAAAGTAAAGAAAATTAACAAAGATAACAATATATAAAGCTATGATGGCAACAATGTAAATGAAGAAAAAGCAAAAACAAAACAACCAAAACTGAATGATGAGATGTTATGGTGCCTTGTTTGACCCCAAATAACTGACTGAGATATATAGTTATCATTTCCACACAATGGGGGTTAAAGGTGTAGTGCTCCCAATCTGGAAAATCCACTTGAAATTTTTGACATTCCCTTTGTTCCAGAGAAGAAATATGAATGATTATGGTATTAAAATATAATATATATTGATATTATGCAATACTATACATATATTTATGCATTTCTAAGTTTCTAAAATTTACTGTGTCATATGCTGGACTTCACTTGTCATTCTGCAAAGCTACCCCCAAATTTCTATTTAATTAATTAATTTATATTTTATTCATTTCTTTATTATCTATGTTTTACTTTTATTGATTTATTTATTTTTATTCCAACCTGCTATATCTCAAAACCACAATGGAAAAAGTCGTGCTGTGGAAGGGATAACTTCTGTGTTTATTTGAAGATGTGGGGACAATGAATGTGGAACCCTACATTTATTTAATAAATTGTTTAATACTGATAAACTTTTTTCAACTTTATTATAAGAGAAACTCTCTGGGAAGGAGGGAGAGATAAATTGGAGAATACAGGTGATATGAAAACAGTAGATTTTGGTAAGCTTTACTTTTTAAAAAAGAATGTGAAAGAAGAAAAATGGAATGGGAGTTTGAGAGTATATCACAGTCAAAGGAGGGAGTGTTGTTGCTTTTAAATAGAGCATTCCTAAAAAAAAGAAGAAGGCAGTTGAGAGGGAAGGGAAAGTAAATTTGAGAGGCAAAAGAGAGAGAAATGTTTATAACACTCAATTCATATGGGCAGATAGAGTGGTGTAATGGATAGAGCATTTGAACCTGGAATCAGGAAGATCCGAGTTCAGATATTCAGACACTAGCTGTGTGTCCCTGGGCAAGTCATTTAATCCTATTTGCCTCAGTTTCCTCATCTTTAAAGTGAGCTGGAGAAGGAAATGGCAAACCACTCCAGTATCTTTGCCAAGAAAACTCCATGTGGGGTCACAGAGAGTCAGACGTGACTGAAAAACAATTCAACAAAAATCCAATTCCTTCCCCAACTCCAAGTCCCACTGGGAGGCTAAGTCTGCAGAGGGTGGCTGACTAATTATAGGGGTAACTATGAAGGACTAGTGGTCTCTAGAGCTGACATTCATTTGCCCCCAATAAGAGTTACTCCTGTTAATTTTCAGGTAGAATTAAACAGCTATTAGTAAGGGTGTTTACTGAGAAGTTGTAGCAAAACCTGGTGTAGAAACATTCCACTAAATTGGCAATGGGTTCTCTCCTCACACACACACACACACACACACACACACACACACACACACACACACACACACACACACGTCTTCAGGGAGTGTGGCCAAAGAGCATGAGCCCAACAGTTAAACTCACAGCTCCTAGCTATTTGAAATCCTTTTGTCTCTTCGTGAAATCCTTACGAAGTGTGCCTTACATATAACTTACAAAGTTCTGAAGCGATTGGTATGTCAGTCCATTCCCAATGAACACCCTGAAATCAACCTTGGCTGCTCTGGGGACATTGTTATTCCTCTCCTAGATTTGCTTCTGATTTTCATGCTACAACTGCCTTCTCACTTTGAAAGTTCCCTCAAGACCTATGACCTTCTCACCCTAAAACACACCCTGGCCTGCAGCCCCTTTCTTCCATTGGTGAATTCCTCCTCCAACCTACACTTTGAGAAACGGCCCAAGCTGATTATACTTCATTCCTTTCCTGTGTCAACTTCTGACTTTTTGGTCTTTCCCACAGTACTCCAAATGGAAATTGCCTCTTCCTACCCATTCCTGGCTCTCTGAATTTCAGATCCCTTTTACATTTTGTCTTTTGCCATTAGAATGTAAGATATTTGAGGCCAGGGGGGTACCTTTCTTTTTGCTTTCATTTATTTCCCCAGTCTGTTGCCTAGCATATAAAGCATTTATTAATTGCTGGTTGACTTGACTTGGCTCAGCTTTAGTGGATATTCTGGATCTCCTTACCTTTGAAAGTTCATAAGATTATAACCTAGTCAATGGAGAGAAAGAAAATAGGAGACAAGCTAGATTTGATCCCCTCAAAAGACAATGTTTTTTCAAGAGTGCTTTACCACTCTATTTAATCAGCACCAGAATGGCCTAATGTTCGAATCTGAGATTCTGAATTGACATATTTTACGTGTGTGTTTGATTCTTTCAGCCACTCAAAAACCATTTCCAATGTGGCTTTGTCTGTTTTTATCCAATGTGCAGGGAGAATTGAATAGGGACTTGCCTATACCTAATTTCCACCTCTGAATGATTGGTTGATTTAATCTAGAATTTGGTGTCTTTTGTTTAAATGAATACATAATAATAGTTCATGTGTTAATGCGGAAGAAGACAGAGAGTTATAGGTAAAGGCAGATTTGAGTTCTTAAAAATTTGTCAAAGACCTAGCAACTTCTACATGCAAACTCATTGTTCAACATATTCACCTCTATTAGATTCTTTGGATGTTTGCCTTGTCCTTGGCCTGTATTCAAGGCCTTAGGATACCTATTTTCTACCTCTGCCCAATAATCTCTGGCCTCCACTGATCTTACCCGGCTCTTTCAACTTCTGCTGTCACCTAAATAGAGCGACCAGTGCTCATTTACTTTTGGGTAGCCAGGAGATGACTAGGAGCACAGTGCTAAAAGCAAGTAACCCTGCTCCGGTCCTTTTCTGCTTTTCTTCCTGCTGATGGCTGTTATTTCACAACCCACCCCATATTTTGCATAGTTCTGCCTCTATATTTTGTGGACAAGTAAGGCAATGGGGATACAAGAACAGGAAAGGAACACCTCTACTCTCACAGAGATTGTATTCTAACCAAGGAGACAACGTGTGAAGGTAGAATGCATACCCAATAAATACAAGGTAATTTGGGGAGGGAGAACCCTCCTGTAGAAAGTGGAGACTGAGCTGAATACTGAAGGAGGCCAGAGATTTTGAAATGCAGAGTGGAGGAAAGAACACATTCTGTGCACGTGCAAAGCATGAGAGTTCACAATATCATAGCTCTGGAGCTACAAGGGACTTTAAAGCCCATCTGATCCGAGATTTTCATTTTAGAAGTGAGGAAACTGAAGCCTAGGACAGCAAAATGGCTTTCCCAAGGCTGAATAATGAACATCAGAGGCAGTGGCCTTAGTGTTCTTGCCACTGAACCACACTACCTCTTCCACCACTGCTGCCATATTCCTAGGAGAAATCATTTGTGAGGGACAGCAAAGAGCCTAGTGTGACTGAACTACAGAGTTTGTGGAGAGAAGGAAAATGTAACATTTGAATTTGAGAAAGACCCTTAAATACCAGAATAAGGAGTCACAGAGAAGTAGGGACCAATTTCATTTGGTGATAATGATGCAACCATTTCTGTTTGGGGAAGCAAGGAGGAGGATTGAAATAAGTGCTTTGGGAAATGCAATAATAAATAGGTCAATTATATATAAGGATAAGGAAGACCCAGCTGAGCTATCCAAATGATCCCTACATCATGTCTTTTTATGCATTTATCTTTAGCACCTAGTGGTGCTCTTAACCAATGATGACACATCTCCCCTTTATTTAAGGTTCTCGGAGCTTTGGAGCCATGGACTAAGAAATCATGTAATACTTCATGACAATTCTTCTGCTGCTGTTTTGAACTGTTATTTAAATCTTGTATCACATGACTTTTCATGTCTTTTCTTCCTATGCAGATTATAAATTCCAGTTAGTACATTATTGGGTCATTCACATTCTTCAGTATATGTCTTGTCTGTGATAGTCATGCAGTAAACATTGGCTGTCACGATGAGTCACTGGAAGTGGAATTTGATTAAGGAAGGCAGGATAAGGGGGGAAAGGCAAGAGGAAATTGTATTATCAAGATGAAAGAGGGATCTGGAAGAATGAGATTAAGAGAAAAGTGCAAAAGAGCAAATGTTAAAAAGTAAAATTGAGTTTTCAGAAATGAACAGAAAAACAGACAAAAAAGGAGTGAAATTAATGGTGGGAACAATGGATTGGGGAATGTTTTAAGCCAAAGAAATGTGAGAAGAGAATAATATATAAGGGAAGAAAGGAAACAGTTTTTTTCACCATTGTCTACAATGTTTGCTAATAAGAAAGTAAAAGAAATAAAGTTCAGGCAAAAGCATGGTGGGTGGGAAAATCAGTCCTGAAAGAGAGAATCATTTGATCTAAAGAAAAAAAAAAGAAATTGTGGTTGTGTTTTTTTAATAACTATGACCTGCTTCTGGTCATTGGCAAAAAGATATCACCTTTGAACGGCCTTCTGTATGCATTTGAAAATTGTTTGGAAAGAGATATCACTTTAAAGGTAGAATTACAAAAATATCATTCTGGATAATTCTCTGTCTGTGTTTTGGAACTTTCTAATACCATATTAGTTTGTTTCTTTCTCTCCAGGTACCCTAGGACAAAAGTTTCTCTCAGGGACAGAGGGTAATATTGCAACTGATTCAGAAACTGTTGGCTCGTTTGCTCAGTCTGAGTTTGCTACCCTTTGTCTACCTCACAAATGAAACCCTACAAAATTTGCTAGGTAACACTATGGGTCAATACCCACACAAAACTGTATTTCATGAAGTGATGTCAATGTGTTCACTTTCATTAACCAACAAGACATATTAGTTTAAGAAAAAATCTGGGGGTGGGTAGATGGCACAGTGAATAGAGCGCTGGTCCTAAAGTTAGGAGGACCTGAGTTCAAATCCAGCCACAGACAAGTCACTTAACCCCAATTGCCCTCCCTGCCTTCCCCCCTGCAAAAAAAATTGAAAAAAGAAAAAAATATGACAAATGAACTTACACTAAAAGAAGTCCCCCAAACCCTGCAAACAGTGCCATTCAAGGGGGATTAATGGGTCATGTGCCCAGTAAAATGGAAGATTAGTCCCTTTCTCCCAACCTCCCCACAAACTTTCAATTCCAGCAATAGAAAGACACAGAATCCCAGACAAGATAAAATCCTTTATGAACACTTATGATATTCACATACAACCCTTTCTCCATCTGTCCCCATAAATGTTCACAAGCAAATTTAGAAACTTGTATAAGTCCCAACCCTGTGACAGGGAATCACTCAATGACAGGGACTGATCTACTATCTCTTGCCCTGTCCCTACCCTGCAAGAAGGAACAGACACTAGCTCTTCTCAGCCATATGAAGGAAAGGCATGAAACAAAGAGAGAAGAAATGCAGTCAGGTGCCAACATTTACAATTGCATCAGAAATTAAAACCTCAGCTAAGGCCAGTAATGTTTTTCACTCCATTCTCTGAGATTACCCATGAAAAAGACATGAACCAGCAGCTATCCTCCAAGGTGAAGAGGGTGAGGCAACTTCTTAGTCTCCACCTTTTCCCAAAGTCCCTAACCATGAATGCTTTTTTTTTTTTAAGATAGACCAACCATTTTATTTTCCTCTGATAGGTTCAGGAATGTTGATGGACAGATAGCACTTTACATGGGCTTTGGAGGGCGTCTGGGGGCAGCACCCGCGGGCCTGAAGCGGGGCGGGGGCGTGCGGTCCTTGCGGGCCTCCGGGGACCACCTTGCTGTGGATCGCGCAGCTCACGCAGTAATTCAGCTTCAAGTACAGCTTGGGCAGCACGTAGGAGTCGAAGACGCTGGCCTCGGAGGTGTTCCTGACGGCCGCCGCCTCCACAATGTTCCGGATGACGAACTTCTTGATGGTCTTGTCCTTGAGCACGCAGGGGGCACAGTTGGTGCAACGGATGGGCTGCACGTGGCCGCGGCCTTTCTTGGCGGTCCGTTATTCCTCCTCTTCTTGGTCATCTTGAAAGCCAGAAACCGAAAAAGCACCATGAATGCTTAATTCAAGGTTTCCTTCACTGTATGTTGTCCTAGAAATAAACATTAAAATAAACTTTGCATGCTTAACTCATGGAGTCTTCCTTTTATATCATAAATTGCTTTGTAAACAGTAGGGGCTCAATAAATATTTGTGGTACAGAATTTAATGGAAAAATATACTCTTCACTTCTTTACTCCAACTATACAATAAACTAATTAGATTCAGTTTTTGAGTACCTTAGGTATAATGGATTGAGTAATAATATTGGAGTAAAAAAGAAGTGGGTTCAAATTTCACTTATTAACTTAGTGACCATGGACTAGTCACATAATCTCTAGGAGTTTCAAATTCATCATCATGCCTGCTGTTTCACAGTGTTGACTTATATTGAGCCTGAAGTCCACTAAAACTCCCAGATCATGTTACAGAAAGTTTCTTTCTAGCCAGGTTTCCCCATCTTGTACTTGTGAAATTGTATCTTTAAACTTAGATATAATTCACTTCTTAATATTGAGCTTCATAATATTAGCTATGATCCAGTATTCTAGCCTGTTGAGTTGAGATATTTGGGAGCCTAACTTTCACTCAGTGTGTCATATATTAATCCTAGCTTTGAATTATCTATGAGTTTTTAAGTATGTCATATATGTCTATATCCAAGTTATTGGAAAAAAATTAAATGGCACAAATCCATACAAAAATCACAAGGCTATTCACTCATATTTCCTTCTGTATCAGCATGAAATCATTCATAACTATGCACAACAGAACTACCCACAGCCAACAAAAAAGATGAAGTGGATGCATTAATACAATTTTGACTGCATAGATGTCCCTAATGCTTAGTTGGATAAGGATCCATGCATAGAATGAGGCTTTGGCTGGGAATACCACGTGCAAAAGAAACAAATAGATAAAGGGGGAGGAAGCACAGCATTGTGTATTAAGAAGACATGCTCATTCAGGAAAATTAAGGAACCCGAGAGGGAAAGCATGGTATAAAGCATATGGGGAAAGATCAAAGGAGAGAAAAACAGAAACAAATTTGTCATTATGGTATATTCTAGACCACTTGGATCAAACAGGAAAATAAATTAGTTGATTAGGGATCAAATCATAAGCTTAGCAAGGGACATAGCAAAGTAATCATGAAGGACACCAGTTGTCCAGATTTATACTAGCATTATTTCATGTCAAAAACAGTGGTATGCCCCAAGATTAATTCCTTGGCTCAATGCTGCTTTAGATTTTTGCAAGATGGCATATGTACCAAGACTGCCAATGACACAAATTTGGATGAGCAGCTAAATGATCAGCTTAGGATATGAAAAGTTCTTGACAAGCTAGGACATGGGCCCATCACATATAATGATATTTGTATGAATCAACATAGTCACAGTTTGATCCAAAAAAAGTAATGTCAGTACAAAATGAAGAATGGTTAGACAGACAGCTCTTGGGGGTTTTCGTGCATTGCATGCTCAGCATGAAGCATCGATGTGATGTGTTGTCCAAAAAGCTAATGTAGGTATAGCCTAGAGAGAATCATGAATTCCAGGGCAGCAATGTCTCAGTGAATGGTATAGAACTTGGAGTTAAGAAAACCTCAGTTTGAGTCCTGCTAAAGATACTTACTGTTTGACCTTACACAAATCAGTTCATCTTTCTCAGCCTCAGTTCTCTCTGCTATAAATTAAGAATATTGATAGTACCTTCCTCACGTGGTTATGTAGATCAAATGAGGCAATGTCTATGTGTAGCAACTTCCTTTGAAGTGCTCTAGAAATGATAGTTGTTTATGAGAATTTATTTCCCTCTATTCTATACTAGTCAAACCACAGCAGGTGAATGGGTTCTGTTCAGTTCTGGATAGCACAGTGTAGGAAAATTTTAAAGAAGAGTGGACAGAGAACAGAAAGCTAGTAGATGACTGGCACTGAGTTGATGCCATATGAGGATCAAGTGAGAGAGCAGGGGCTGTTTAGTCTAGAAAAGAGAAGATGAAGAGGGACATGTTAAATTTCTTTGTTAAACTATTTTGAAGGGTTAAATTATTTTGTTCCTAGAGGTCAGAACTAGGAGTCGTGGGTAAAAGGTGGAAAATCACAAATTGCAGAAAAACTTCCTAACAATTGAGATGAATGGAGGGGGTCTTTCCATCCCTTGCCTCCATAAACACACACACACACACACACACACACATACACACGTGCACATGCTTCAAAAAAAAAGACTGGGTACCAAATTGTGAGATGCCATAATGGGGACTGATTTTCAGGGATGGTTTGGAATAGATGACATTTGTGTTCCATTCCATCTCTGAAACTGTATGACTGTTCTTTGATTCTATCACCTAACCAGTTCTAAAATTAAGTAATAGAACAATCATCTAGCCAACATTTTCCCATCTTTCTCACAAAAAGGACATGGCATTTTATCAAATATTTTCCTAAAATTAAGGAAAAAAATAACAAAAACTATCATGATTAGCACTTATATTGTGATTATCCCATCTGGTCCTCACAACAACCCAGGGAAGAAGGTGCTATTGTTATCATCATATTTTTCAGATGAGGAAAATGAAGCAGGAAAAGGTTAAGTGACTTGCTCAGGGTCTCACAGCTAGTAAGAATATGAAATTGGATTTGAATTCAATTCTTCCTGACTGCAGGTCCAGCACTCTCTCAACTACCCTACCTAGTTGAAAACTATATTTTCAACATTTCCCTGATCATCTATTAATTTAGTAACATTATCAAAAAACAAAATGGAAGGAGTATTGACAAAGTAATGTTGCCTCTTTGCAATCATTGACTTTTTTCCATATATTCACTAATCATCTTTAGCTTACTGATTTTTTGGATATTTTGCCAAAAAGAAAACCACCTTAAGTTCACTGGCCTATGGTTTATAGGTTTCACTTTCTTCTTGTTTTGGCAAATCTGTACGGCATTTATGATGTATCAGAAACCCTAGAATTAAATGACAATTAATGTCATTCAGTATCATGTTAGGGAATTAATTACATTGAAGATCTCTGATCCATTAGCATTTTATAAGCATCCAAAGTGTAAAATGACAAAGATGTAACAGGAATAACTCAATTAATTAGCACATTTAAAAGACAAAAGGGTCAATGTTAATTCTTTTTTGTCACTGAAAATGATAATGCAATGAGGTAAAAGATATAATTATATAGGAATAGGAAGAGGAGGAGACTTGCACATGGTACACGTGAGCATGATTTTCAGAGCACAGTGAATTTGCCTCCAGTGTAATTGATGAGTATATAATGCAGGAAAAGTACTTCAGAACAATGTGGACACAAGGAAAGCCCATAAAGGAGTAGTAATTCCTTTGCTGAGTGTACTTTTCAGTATGCTTCAGATCCTTTTCATATATTATTTTAATTCAAAATTGTAGGCGGAAAAATTCAAAGCCAGTGATGCATACTGCAGACAGATGACCATGGTTACAAAGTCTTGTTTTGAAAATAAGTCATTATAGCTTAGATAAATTCAACAGGAAAAACAAGGAAAGGGAAATTTCAAAAGCAGAAAAATGTATTGAGAGACACTTCGTGACATATTAGTTTCTACATGTCCCTTCTGAGCATTCATAAACTTGAAACGTACCATAACAAAGACCATAATTTTATGAGATTTAGTCAACTCTTAAAACACATGGCCTCCTCTGTTATTGGAAAGTCTTAACTATGTTTATTGACATCTTTAGGGGTAGGAATGGAATGGAGAAATGATCATTGAATGAAAAGTACATACATTATATTCAATTTCACAGGAATTGTAGAACATTGCCTAAGCTTGCCCATATTCAGCCGAAAGTGATAATAGAATTCTTTGTAAAACTATTCCACAACTTCCCAGAATGAAAGAAGAAATAAAATTAAAAAGTAATAAACCTTACTTTGGGTTTTAAATTCTCTGGTCATGTCCCCTATCCCAAATTTTTTGCACTTTGCATTATAAGTCTGTATGCATAAAACAATGTTTACCCATTATCAAATTATCAATTATCAAAATTCCTTGTGTGCCTCTTTTTATGATGACTTCGAACGTAGGTAAGGACCAATGGCTAGAGGAATAATAAAGTTTTGAAACAATAAGGGCAGCAAAACCCCAACTAAAAACTACGTCCCACAAGAATTAGTTCAGAAGAATAAGTTTAGAATTTCAACCCATTTCTGTTATACATTGTATAAAGGACTTAAAAGAATATCAGGCTACGGAAGTGGCCCTGAATTCTCAAAGATTATGCAGATAAACCATAAGCTCTCATGTTTCTGCTAATCTGGGAAGGCTTAGAGTCATTTATCAGGGGCAGATTGAATCTGTAGTCCAAAGACCAGCTGAGTTAAGTTTTGAAGGCTGATCAACAGTGAATTATTCACCAACTAATGGAATCTTTGGCTATGGAGATACATGAAGCAAACAATAAAGAAAAATGCAAAATAGCTCTCAGTCCCATGTGATCCCTGTAAGCTTCTATAGTGATAATGGCAGATTGGTAATATTTTTTTTAAAGAAGACACTTTGGTTATCTCATTCTGCAGCACTTGTGTTGGATGTGAGCAAAATAAAGAAACACTGAAAAAAGTGCAGTCATTCCCATGTCTATTGCAGTAGGGCAGAGAAATTCTACAAAGAACTTGACAGGATCCTCCAAACTAAGTCAAAATACATGTTAATGCTTGGAAATTTTAATGAAAAATCAGATGCAAAAAATACATAAAATGTTGGGCCCAAAGACGTTAGGTTACCAGCTATACAAGATGTACACTTTCTTCAAGAAGAGATCCGAAAAGCACTTACCGAGGAATTGGGCCTGAGAAATAATAACAACAACAATAATAATAGCATCTATGTAGCACTATGTGCTAGGCATTGTGCTAAGTGCTTCAAAACATCATCTCATTTGACCTTCACAATAACTCTGGAGGTAGGTGCTATTATCCCTATTTTACAGTTGAGGAAACTGTAGGCAAACTGTAAGGCAAAGAGAGGTTAAGTGACTTGCCAAGGGTCACAGAGATAATAAGTATCTGAGGCTGGATTTGAACTAAGGTCTTTTTGACTCCAGGCCTAGAGCTCTTTCTATAGCTCCACCTAGCTGGTGCAGAGAGCTCCCTATGAGGAATTTTCACTATCAATAAAGGTTGGTTCCCTATCTTAAGAGAGCTACTTGCAATATTGAGATGTAAAGTAACTTAACCTAAATCACACATCAA
>CM053600.1:179092723-179111246 GCA_028646575.1 Pseudocheirus occidentalis | reverse complement strand
TGCAGGCCAGGGGCTCTGAAGCAGCCTGGTGGGGACCACTGCTGCTAGTTCCAGTAGTTCCCCTCCCCCACTGCTTCCTTGCTCCGGGGGTAGAATGGCCGAACTGCTTTACTCCCCCAATTAAGTTTCAAAGTTTCAGCTTTCACTAACCGTCTCTGACCGAAGCTCCCCTCAGGCCGGTGCTTTAGATTTTCTTTGAAGTAGACTCAAGCTGCGGCTTGGGAGGCTCCGCTGCTCCTTGTGGCTGCCCTGGGGCCTTGCCTGGCCGGGAGGTTTTGGCCTGGCCGTTCTCTGCTCCTCTGCAGTGCGAGCTGCCCCTCTCCTGTCCTACTCCTCACGTCTTGGCAGATGTGGGGGTGCTGGAAGATGTAGAACCGCTGCAGGCTGGCTGTGGGGCTCGGCTCAGCTCCTTCCCACCATCCCAGGCCTGGCTTCGGTCTCGGCTTCCGGTTATTCCAGGCGGCCTCGCTGAGCCCCTGCTGCCAAGCTGCCTTCAGCGAGAGCTGTGTTCTCTGTATTTTTGTGAGTCTGAGAGTCCTAGACTTTCCTAGGCTTTGTCTGGGCTCATATTTTATGGGTGCTTAGGGTGGCGGTGTGAGAGCTGTGGGACCTTGCTGCTTCTACCCCGCCATCTTCGCAAGCTATGCTTTTTAAAGCATCATAAGTTGAGTTGGAAAAGACCCCCTAGGCCATTTTGTCTCATGCCCTCATTTTGCTGATCATATGATTACAACCCAAAGAGGGTGTCTTGTTCTAGTCTAGACCACATAGGGAGCAAGGGCCAGAGGTGGAATTTGAATCCAAGTCATCTGATTCTAGAATCAGTGCTCTTTCCGCTTTAATACACCGCCTCTCACTCAGTCAAGATTATATTATTTTTTGTGGCTACAATATCACCCTCATATTGATCTTGTAGCTCATCCAAATTTCCGCATCTTTTCCAATAAACTACTGTCTAATCTCTAAGGTCCTTAAAGCTAGGATTATATGACACTATAAAGTCCTTGCGAAATAGTCATTTTCCTACACCATTGAATGAATACTCTGCAGTGCTCCTTCACCACGTTGGGCCCAGGACACTCCACTAAATGTGTTATTTTTTCAGTGTTCCAACATGACTGTTCTGCATAGGACCATTTGACCTCTGATGTCTCCTTTTCAGTTTCATACTTGCTCTGAAAATTAACTGAGTTGGGATGGTAGAAGTTCTTACTCTTCATTGTAGCACAAACCAATTTTCCAGCTTTGCTAGATCCTATCAAATAAGCATTTGACCCTGAAAGAAAGCTACATTGGGAAGGCTAACATACCATCCAAAATAGAACTTAAATGTATTTTATGTGGAAGGAATCCAGCAAGTTGTGAATAGATTAGCCAAGAAATTGTCTGAAAGATCAAGGTTAGTCATAAATCAAGACATCAATATTAGTGTCAAGATTGGAGCTGGGATTTCATTGATAAAGGAACTCCCAGATTAGGAAATTCCATTTACCAATACAGTCTAACACTTTCTGCAACTTATAATCATAGAGAATTACCAAGGACACTTAGGGGTTAAATGCTACATTCAGGGTAACACAGCCCTCAAATAGAAATGGAGGAACTTGAACTCAGATTTTTTTGGCACTGAGGTCAGCATTATAATCTGTCACATGATGCTTCTTGCCTTCACATGAGTGAAACTATTAAATTCTCACTTAGAAAGAATTGAGAGGAATTCTGCTTACTTGGAAAGAATGATAGGTAGGGAGTCAGGAGATCTTAGTTCATATCCCACCTTAGATATTTATCCTTGATATTACCATGAACAAATCAACTGATATTTTTGCCTCCCAGTTCTTTTATCTTTAAAATGGGTATAATCATACCTGTGCTTCTTGCCTCATGTGAGGATATTGTGAGGAAAGTGTCATTACATTGTGGGTCTTGTTCATTGCTAGTCTATAAACTGTAATGGAAAAAATGGACTGAAGATGGCAACTCTAGGTGGAAGTAAGCTCTTTTCATGCCTTGAACAAAGAAGAGTCAAGTGGTAATAGACAACGTGACATTTACAGTAGGTTTAAAAGACGGCAGCTCTGTCTGGTTAGAAATATTGAAATCCAAAAGGATTGTAGACTGTGACAAACAAAGACCATGTGGTTTTCTTAGCTTGTTAAAGGTTGGATTTGATCGACCAATTCCACTGGAAAATATAAACAGTCCAGTCAAACTGGATGTGGTCTGAGATACAGAATTAGAGGTAAGGAAGCAGTGGAGTCATTTTATTCTATTACATGATTCTATTCCAACCCAATCCATTCTTTCCCATTCCACTCCTTCCTATACCATCTCATCCCACCCCTCCATCCAATACTATTCTATCTCAGATATACTGAATCATAAGTTTAGAGCTGGAAAGGACCTTAGGAACCATGGAATCCAACGCCTTTTTTTCTAGAGATGGGAAACTTGAGGGGTAGAAGATATATGACTTTCTCAGGGTACATGGTTAGTGTCTGAGGCACAATTTGAAGAAGGAGTGCAGTTGAAGACGGTTTAGATTCCAGTAGGGGGAAGCTTTAGGAAAGATGTGGAAACAGAAGATGAATGCCAAAGTCATTGAACAATTAACAGTACAGTTTAGTTGGAACTTTGAGTGTGAATGGGGACTTCAAATGGAAAAAAGATAACCCAGTTCAGAAATTAATGGGAAGTAAAGCTACTCTATGTCTTTGACTGGAGGGGAGGAGAATGGGCTATGGAAAGGGGTATCATGAGATATGAAAATGAACATTTTAAAGTCAAACATCTCAACTGTATATATTCATCTTGATTTTCTGTAATTTGATAGACTGAGGTAAGAATGGCATCTGTCTTCTGTTTAATATAAATGAATACTTAATGTAAAATAGATTTCCTAAATGTTGCATTGAAAGGGATGCTAGAGGTCTTCCATTCCAATTGGTTAGTGTTTCAAACCCTTAACAAGTAAGCTCTTATCTATTCTTCCAGCTTTTTGAATCCATTTTCCGGTCAAATGAACCTAATCTATTCCTCAAATGTGATATTTCATCTTCCTCCCCTTTGTATAGGCTGCCCCATCCTGGAATGCCTGGTCTCTGCCTTTTGGAATCCACATATTTCTTTAAGTTCCAGTTAAATGAATACCTCCAACATAAGGCCTTTCCTGATCCAACCCTGAAGATTTTATTTTTTTGCTTTTTGGAGGGGGGAAATCGGGGTTAAGTGACTTGCCCACGGTCACATGGCTATTAAGTGTTAAGTGTCTGAGGCTGAATTTGAACTCAGGTCCTCCTGACTCCAGGAACAGTGTTCTATTCACTGAGCCACCTAGCCGACCCCCTAAGATTACTTTCTATTCACATATCTATCTATCTATATATTATCCTTCCCTCCTCCCCAGTGGAGTAGAAGCTTTTAAATGCCAAAGTCTATTTGACTTTTACATTTGTATTTCAAACACTTAAAACAGGGCTTGACACAGAAACATCTTTAAATGATTGTTGAACTCATTTTTATATAAGACAAAACTGAGGACAAGAGAAAGACAAGTGATTGGCTCAGAGTCACCAAAAGGAAGTAACTGAGCTGAAATTTGAACTGAGCTCCACTAAATCCATATACTATGCTCTTTTCACTTATGCCACCTTTTCTAACACATCTTTCCATAGATATGGGTTAAAAAACTGCCAATCTGTCTGGCTGGAAAGGTTTAAATCCAAAAGGCTAGTAGACTGTGACAAAGAAAGGCCATATGGTCTCCCTAGCTCATTAAAGATTGGATTTAATCAGGAAATTCTATTGGAAAAAAAATGAACAAATGCTTTTACTACATGGTGGTATATCCATAGAAGTCTAGTAAGTGTGTGCCACCTGGAGCTTCATTCTATTCTTGGATATGAAAGAGAATTGAATTCTGAAAACTCATTCAAGCAGGTCTGCTTTGGCTAATTAATAAATACCCTTCTTCTCCTCCTGCCCCTAGGCCACTTCCCCAACTCCTACTCACATTGGTAAGCCAGGTCCCCAGAGGGAATCTAATACTCTCTTCATGATTTTAGGGGCAACTTTTAGGGACTGAATTTCTAGTACAATTGCTCATGAGCCCCTACCAGTATGTGTCCCACTGACAGCCAGTCAAAGGTACTTAGTTTTTAGAAGAGGTATATATGGTTATTAATCACAAAATGTTAACAGTCTCTACATGAGAAATATAGTCAGAGCATTTTTCAAATACCAGAAGACTGAGTCCCAAAACCAGAAAGTCAAGCACCTGTAGTTAAAGTAGTAAATACCCACATTCTCAAGCCTTCAAAACAGGACAGGCAACCTCAGGCAAAGATCCTTCTCTCCTCACTCACGGCAACTGCTCACCGTCTAGGCAGCTTGCTCCCCGCAGCTCCAGCCCCTCCGCAGTTCTTGTCCCTGGCAGTCCTCAGCAAGAGTCCTTAGCATAGATTCTGGTTGACTCAAAGAAAAAGGTGTTCGCGTCGCTGCTGCCACCACTGTTGCTGCCGCTGCTTCCAGTCACTTCCCGCACTGACAGTAGCTTGGTTCTCTCTTGCTCCACTCCTTTCTGCTATGTCAGCAAGTTCAAGGGGCATGGAAGATGTTCAAACCTCAGTATCATTACATTCGGCCCCAAGATCTTTCATGTCCCTTTCTTAGCAAAAATACGTTAACAATGCATTCAACAGAATTTTGCAACAATATAGCAAAGATAGAATGCAATAAACACAGAAAACAATATTTTAGGGTGGGGCTTGAGCACAAGCTCCCCATCAGGAATAGAAGGAAGAAGGTAAGCATTATTAGGCACCTAACAAGTGCAGCACTAAGCACTTTACAAATACCTCATCCGATGCTTACAATAACCCTGGGAGGTAGGTGCTCTTATCATCCCCAGTCTGAAGTTGAGGAAACTGAAGCAAAATAGATTAAGTGACTTGCCGAGAACAACATATCAAGTAAATGTCTGAGGCTAGATTTGAACTCTGGTCTTCCTGACTACAGACCCTGTGTCCTATCCACTATACTGCCTAGATCAGACTTCTATTGCTTAGGTCTGGAAGCAGGAGCAATGTCGGGAAGTTATAAAGGGGCAGATTTAGGTTTGATTTCTAGGTGAAAAAAAAATTCCAACAACTAGAGCTGTCCAAAAGTAGAATGGAATTGTTTGAGGAGGTGGTGGGTTCTTCTCAAGGTTGTGATGGTAAAAGTTTAATAACTGGTTCTCTGGGTGAAAATGTACACATGACATACTTTTTAAACTCAACGTACATGAAGCCTCTTTGGTTCTTGATTGGTGGTCTTCAGTCAAAGCTTGGTGTGTTATATTGGGGATTTCTTTTTGGTTCTGAATTGGACAAGATGTCCACTGATATCCCTTCCACTTTTGAACTTCTGTGATTCAGTGATCTCTTAATTTCACTTGCCAATTCCCTATCTGCACAGGCAGTTCCCTGTGAGGAACTACCTTGTAGCAATGCATGCCAGTGCATATATTGGAACTCAGAGGCTTAGAGAGTTGGCTGCGGGCAAGGAAAAGTTAAATGTGTTGCTGGGTATTTGTCACATGCAAGACTTAAACCTAGGTCTTCCTGATTCTGTTACTAAATCTCTTGCATCTTAGTAGGGGAAATATAAGGCTAATATTGTGTTCTTTTTCTATTACTTGATAGCCAAGAACAAAAGCTTCCCAGAGCTAATTACAGGGTGGCTTTGTAAGGCATATGTGAAAACAGTATCATATTAGGAAAGCTCAGAAAGCAGGAGAAAATGGCTGAGAGCAGAAAATATTTACATAATTGTGTTCCCCTCATTTATCCCAGCTGCTTCTGCAGGGCTGAGTCTAGCTCTTCAAGTTTCAATTATATTATTAGCAGTAGCCCATCTTGGCTGTAAGTGGGACACTCACTTTATACAATGGAGGATTTTTCATCTCATTGACTCCAAATTTATCATAGAAATGTCCAATTTCCCCATAATAACCCATTATCTTTGCTGCTTTAACTCTGCACACCCACAAGAAAGAGTGTCAGAATTAGGCAGGACAGCTCCTTAATTCAGTTGGCTACTGAAGAGAATATCAGCTGCTTGTTTTTGCTTCATCAAATAAGTGAAATTTTAAATGCATTTTGCTTGGTTGTGTTGCTCAATCATGAGATTTGGTTATTCTTTTTAATATTCTCTTTTAAATATGAAATTATCCAAATTCCATTTTTTCTACTTTTATAACCTCTGTTTTATAGGCTCCCCTTTCTCCTCTGACACTGTAACTGCCTAGTGAGGGCCCTCATCTCCTAGCGACTGGACTATTGCAACAGGCTGATGATTAATCTCTCTGCCTCAAGTCCCTTCCTGATTCAGTTCATCCTCTGTTCAGCTACCAAAGTGGTCTTCCTGAAGCGCAGGACTGACCATGTCATCCTTTTCTTCCCCTTTCTCTCAGCCATTAAATAAACTTCACTAACTTTCTATTACCTCCAAGATGAAATACAAAATACTGTCTGCATCTTAAAACTCTTCAGAAGTTGGTCATTTCCTACTTTTCCAGCCTTCTTAGACCTTACTCCACATCCTTCCTGGTCCAGTGACATTGGCCTCTTTGCTGTTGCTTGCACCTGACACTTCATTTCCTGAATCTGCACATATCACTGGCTATCCTCCATGCCTGGAACAATCTTCCTCCTCGTTTCTGTCTCCTGGCTTCTCTGATTTCTTTCAAGTTTCAAGAAATATCCCTGCAAGAAGCTTTTCCCAGTTCACTTTATTCTTAGTGCCTTCCCTCAGAGATTATCCACAATTTATCCTGCACTTGTCCTATTGGTACATAGTTGTGTTCATGTTTTCTCTCCCATTAGCCTGTGAGCTTCTTGAGAGCAGGATATGGCTATGGTATGTGAGCATTGATGGGGGGGGTAGGGGAGCTGCCAAAGGAGGAATCCTTTTATGAGACACTGGCTGTTGGTGAATAGATCTAAAATTGTCTTGTTTTTCAGGTGACATACCAGTTCTTGGAATTTAATCTGTTCCTGTTTTTTTCCCCTTTTACATCACTAGTACTTAGCATAATGCCTGGAATAAAGCATTAATACTTATTGATGTTGACTTAAAGGTCCATGAGAAGAGTATGGTATTGTGAAACCAAAGAGAACTTGGTTGCAATTCTGCCTCAAATTCTGACCTTGGGCAAGTCACTTAACCTCCCTAACCCTTAGTTTCTCATCTGTAAAATATGGGCAAGAAAAGCACTTACTTTGCAGGACTTTTGCAGGGATCCAATCAGGTAATGTCTGCAAAGTGCTACATAAACCTTGAAGTGTCTTATACACTTAAGCTATTGTCATTATGGGCAATTCACTTAACCTATCAGAGATTTAGACTTGGAGAAAACCAACTGGATGAAGAACGCTCATTGTCTCAACTATACTACATGACTCTATAGCTTCTCCAAGCACATGCATGACTAAATAGACATTATAAGTGAGCAATGAATTGTAAATAGAATTAAATTGTAAGAGGAGCAGGGGATGGGTTGCCTTTGGCAAATTGCTTTGGTCTTCATCTGTAGATGGGCTTGTATCTCCTACCTTTCAGGGTTTTTATGAGAAATTCTCAAAGTTTTATGCAAATGTGAATAAAATTTTAGAAGGGTCATTATTAGGGCTTATGACTTTTACTGTTTTCTAGTAATGAATTATGTGAAACCATGATTATAAAGTCTCTTGATTATGGCAAATGAAGATTGGTTAAATGAACTGGGTGTTTAGCAGTGGAAGAAAAGATTTTGAGGTACATGATAGTTGATTTACTCTATTTGAAGGATTGTCAAGTGGAATGCCAATAATATGTATCTAGTCTCACTGGGCAGCCAGGTTCCAAGCAGACTCATCTTCCTGAGTTCAAATATGGTCTCAGATATTTATTAGCTGTGTGACCCTGGGCAAGTCATTTAAGTCTGTTTGCCTCACTTTCATCATCTATCAAATAAGTTAGAGAAAGAAATATCAAACTGATCCAGTACCTTTGCCAGGAAAACCCCAAATGGGGTCACAAAGACTAGGACATGACTGAAACAACTGAACAACAATAAATCTAGCCCTAAAGGCATCAACTCTGGACAATGGATGCAAAGTTCAGAAAGTCAGATTTAGACTCAATTAAAAGAAACACTCTCTGAGTAAAAAGGGTTATCCTAAAGTGGCATAGGATACCTGGAGAAGCACTAGATTACCTCTCTTTGGAAAGGTTCGATGATCACTTTGTTGCAGAGGGGATCCTGATTCAGATACACATTGCCTGTAGATTGTACCTTAAGATTGCCCCTGAGGGAACTTCCATCTCTGAGATTTTGGGATACTCTGTCATTTCTGCACCAAGTCCAGTAGATATATAGCTATAGTGTGTGAGAGCTGATGGGGGACTTTATACCCCTGAGCAGGCAAAGAAGAAATGGAGGGAATCCTTTTATGAGACTCTGACTGTCAGTGAATAGATATAAAAATTGTCTTATTGTTCAGGCGAGATACCAATTCTTGGAATTTAATGTGTTCCTAAATAACATACAGGCACTAAAGTATCCTTTAGGGTATGATTGTAAAATGGAGAATGTCTGTTTTGGCACCTTTCTACCTTTCAAGGTCATGGAATTATGCCCAGGTGCCTATGACATTGCACACATCTGATTGAATTTAGATATATTTTCAAGACCATAACAAAACATAGGAGGAAGAAAATGAGAAGGAAGGAAAGTAGCATGGGAATGGGAATGTGGGAAAGGCAATGGGTAGAACAGCTGTGGAGTTGAGGACTTTATCATAATCTTTTGCAAATTTACTTTGGGGTAAGGGACTGACTGTCCTTACATTACATGGGCATTTTGGTTGCTTAAAGATGAACAATAAAACAAAAGAAACAAACAAGGCTAAGGAACACTGACAAACTTAGATTGAGAAAATAGTCTCTCTGATAAAAATTCTTGAGGAAAGACAGAGATTCTTCTGATATCCTGAGGGAAAATTACTCCTTTGATAAAAGTACTGGGAGGGACTATTTGAAAGCTGAGTACTGAGTGAGGCAATGAGGCCCCAGTGCATTCTCTTCAATCAGTTCATTTACATACTATTTTTCATAGTTTTGAATGTTAAAACTGAGAAATTATAAATCTAATAACTGCTTGGGGGCTAGGGGTGCTCCATTAGAATGTGAGTTTCTCATTGTCAGAGACTAATTTTGCTGTTCTTCATATCCACAGCACTTAGCAAAGCACCTGCTACAGAACATGACTGGACCTGACTTGACTATATAAATATTGTTGGGATTATATTGGACAGCCGGAGTTTTGGAGGTTTCACATCATAATGGGAGATCAGAAATTAAAGACAAAGAAGCCCTGGCTTGAGTCAGGAAATATAGGAATATTTCTATGGGAAAGAGAGGAGCAGAAGAAGGTAGATGATAAGAGAATCAGGAGAAAAAGCTGAGTACAAGAGAAGCCAGAAGAAGCCAGATGCAGAAGGGAGGAAATGAAGCTAGTTATAGAAGACAGAACAGAGAAACTAAGTGAAGCTAAAAATGATGGGCAGGCTCTTGAGCTGCTTTGGAGGGAGCTGGAACAGAAAAGCATTGCCTTGGGGGTTGAAGAAAGACTATCAGTTCATACTGTCCTAATGTCAGACAGGCTTTTTAGTTACTTAGAACCTCATTGGTGGAGAGCACAATCTGGATGCTCTGTGTAGAGCTATCTGGATTTATTATCCTCTAGTATTAGCTACAAGGCTGAGAAAGGCACTCTTTTTATTGTCCCCTATAGATTAAAGGGATGGTGAAGTAAGGAAGGGGAAAGATAGGTTTTACAGCTATTTTGTTAGGGTATATTCTCATACAT
The DNA here is from genome assembly GCA_028646575.1 of Pseudocheirus occidentalis. NCBI lineage: Eukaryota > Metazoa > Chordata > Mammalia > Diprotodontia > Pseudocheiridae > Pseudocheirus > Pseudocheirus occidentalis. The sequence continues at coordinate 179,101,354 of CM053600.1, read as the reverse complement.
TTTTGGTAAAAGGACACAATCCTCTTTTAGTACCCTGCCAAGGGTGTCTGTGTGCCAAAAGAACTTGCCATTACTTCAACAGTTAAGACTAGCAGAGAAGTAATTTCATCCAACAGTAGAACTGAAGTTTTGTCCATCATGTGATGAAGGTTTTGTTCTTTAAATAGATAAATGGCATAGTCCATACTCAGAAGTTACCCAGCAATATGTATTTTATAATTCATGTACCTCAATGTGTGTGCCTACTGTCTCCCACCCATCTCACATGTGGTACTGATGTTCTGTACCTTGTTGGGAGAGTGCAATTCAAGTTTATGAGGATATACAACAAAACTACAATATTCTGATTTGTTGCCTGTTTTTGCCTGTTCTTGCCTTCTATTGCACAAATGGTATGACTACTAATGCTTTTTTCCTTGTTCATTAGCGAATCTTTCATTGTTGAATCAATGATGTCATTGTGAGTGATTTTGTGTAGACAGGAAGCACATTGAGCCATGGTGGTGAATGGTAAAAGTTTATTCCCTCACACTACGGTAACTCCATGAATGATGAAAATTTGAGTAGTAGCAAGATGGTCACAGTTATGGGGACATTGCTCATTCTTGCCAGCACAGATGCAGGAAAACATTATTTTTCTCTGAAATTGAAAAGTAGTGAACTTTTTGTTCTCTCTTTTCCTCATCCTTTTATAATGAAATCTTTCAAGGTTAACCAAAATAAGAGGGAACATTAGACAAAGTGGAGGTGATGAATTTAAATAGACACCCCACCCCAGACTAATGGAGACTCTTCTAGATCTCTTTGCAATTTTGACTTTCATAATCCTGAATTTTTCAATACAGAAACACATCCTGACTAGCCATGTTAATAATCACCCTTTTTGCTCTGGCTATACAATGCACAGATAAGGAAGGCAGAACAATAAAATAATTACAATGTCACCAGGGAATTTTTAGCCATGTTAGAAGACAACAAATAACTTATTATTTCAGAATTACCAGAACTATTACTTCTGAGGTGGTTGGAGAGGACTTTTGCCTTTCAATGTTCCTGCCAAAGGGGCTGCTTTAATTCACAGTCTTTTTTATTTTTTGAGTAACCTTAGTAACTGTGAACTAAGACTGGTGAATACACAAACCATCTCTTACCTTTGTCTGTTTGCACGACTCATTCCCCCATATATGTTTGGCACATACCCCTTAACCCACTGGGCAGTTAAGGAAGGAGAAGAAAAGATTGGAGGGATGTGTTAACTAATTTCATATGACTCATAGAATCCCTACCTTTCCTCAAAGCACAGCTCCAGCATCTCATAGGAAATCCTTCCTGATTCCCCCAGTTAGTTGCATTTTCTCACTCTTGAAATCCTGTTGTACTGTTTTGTGCATACTTTTAATTTACTCCCTCAGTTATAAGTATCTTCTAGTAAAATGAAAGCTTCTTGAGGTCAGGGATTTATAGTTTTGATATATCACCAGAGTGTTGCATGGAATAGAAGCCTAACAAACACTTAGTGAATTTAATCAATTTCAGGAAATTGGGAGTAAGGAATGTAACACTGGGGATTGTGGATACTCAGAATATTAAGATCAGAAGAGCACAATCATGCCTTATGTGACATATGTGACATATTAGGTCTGTAATTTGTTTTTAGATTTAACAGAATTCAATGCAGTGAAGAGGAAAATGATAATTTTTATTGACTAATGTCTAAAATAAGAGTTATTGGCCTGGGGGGGGGGTACATGAATTTACACAATACAGGCCCTGGGAATTTAACAGATATTTATTGAATAGAAAATATTTAAATATTTTTACAAATTTCAAAATATTTTAGGACTTCATAGATTTAATTGGACAGCCAAAGGGGTCCATGACACAAAAATGGTTAAGAATACCTTGTCTAAAAGGAATGAATAATACAATGTGTTTGAGTAATCAGATAAGACTTCATCTAGAAAAAAAGTTTTTACTCACCTATTGTTACCTGGCCATGTCTAATTCTGAGTTATGCTTAGCATAACCCATAACTGGCTGCCCCCCAGGGCTGAAATGCTCTCTCTCCTCACCACTGCTTCTTGTCATCTTTAATTCATTTTAAGGCCCAACTCATGGACCCCCTCCTATGAGAAGCTTTTCTTGATTCTACCAGTTGTTGGGTGTTCCAATCCTTCCAAATTTCTTTGTCTTTATTTTGTATATATTTTAATTTTACTTATCTATTTGGATCTTGATTTCTCCCCTTCCAATAATATGTTCCAGGCAGGGACAACTTTTTTTTTCTTTTTTGGTCTTTATATCTCCATATCACGCACAGTGACATGACAAAGTCAATGTTTAATAAATGCTTGCTGAAATGAATTGGAATGGACTGAATCTGTTAGATCTTTGAGGATACAGTATTTCTTGCTCATTTTTCTATCTTCCCAGTGTTTACTATAGTGTCTGACACCCAGTAGGTGCTTCATTACTTCATTGGATTGAAGTAAAGGATACTCCTGAAATGTAGTTAACATTATTATACAAATAAACATTATTATACAAATACTGACCCAGAAAGTTTTGAACTCAAAATGACATGTCTATGTCCCAGGGAAAGGATGCAAACGAAGAGATATTGCTTCAGGACCAAGGACAGTGACTGGGAATACCACTGGCATGGGGCCGTTTCCTTTTTCAGCAACATTGATCATGAAGCAATCATCAAGATCTTGATTGGGAACTCATGCTGTGAAACACAATCAATGTAATATCTCGAAAACAAGTGGAAGCAGATGTCGCAGGGATGTATAATCCAGTGTGCCACTCATTATGCTTATGAAAGGAATAACTACTAGGCTTGAAAGATGGAAAATAGATGCTGTTGAGATGGTTAGGATTCTGCTTGGTTTGAAAAGATGTCGGTAATTTTAGAACCTGGGAACTGTCATTACGGAGAAGGCTGTCATTATAGCAGTTCTTACAATGTGCAAGTGTCTCCTGTAATAGGCCATGAAACCTGCCTCTTTTCTCTGTGGAGGTGTTTAATTTTGCTCAAATGATATTTTACAGACAACAAACAAAGAGAAGGCAGAATATGACAGTAAGGATGTGGCTTCCAGTAGTTGCTGATCACAGCTTTTGTTTTCTTTCTGAGGAGATGGAAAAACATGAACTGCAGACCCTTTCCACAGAAGGAAAATGGAAGACTTTTAGAAAGAAATGTGTCCAGGTTTTCAATGTATTTAGGTTATTTAGAAATAATAAACCAGGGCAGGCTCTCCTCAAATCCCTTTGACTTGATGGTTTCATTTCGGAGGTCTCATGTCCTTTGAGTTTCTTTGTGGCAAATACATCACCCCTATTTTTATTTCATTTCAAATGCTGCCTCTGTGAAATGTCATGAGTATTGGCTTAGTATTATTTAACAAGGCCTGCATAGAGTGACATAAAGAGTACTAGACTTAAGGCAGGAGAGATCCAGTTTCAAACTCTTATTCTGATGTTACTGTGTGATCCTGAGCCAATGAAATGAACTTTCTTTTTTTTAACTTTTAATTTAAATTTTTTATTTTGATTTTTGGAGGGCATTTGGGGTTAAGTGACTTGCCCAAGGTCACATGGCATTTTGTGTGTGTGTGTGTGTGTGTGTGTGTGTGTGTGTGTGTGTGTGTTAAGTGTCTGAGGTCGTATTTGAACTCAGGTCCTCCTGACTCCAGGGCCAGTGCTCTATTCACTGTGCCACCTAGCCACCCAAAATGAACTTTCTAATACTTACTTTCCTCACCTATAAAATAACAAAGATAAAAATGTACTACTTAACTCATCAGGAAGACCTGAGTTCAAATCCCACTTCTGATACATACTAGCTATATATCACTTTGGGCAATTCACTTAATCCCAAGGGTTCTAGGCAGTTCTCTAAAACTATGATTTGGCAGAGAAGCTGTAGCCCTACCCTGATAGAGGAAGTTTCTTCACCTGGGAGTTCTCTATAGAACCCAAATTTCAAATCAAGTTCCCATTTTTATTCCAGGTCATTCTGAAGAGACTGCTCTGTAAATCTAAAAGTTCTGTAGAAATGTTTTAAAAATGTAGGCCCTCATTTTCTTGCTCTTTCAGACAAATAGTTAACACACTATAATTGCTAACAATCACTTAGGCGTTGCAATGGATAGAGAGTTGGGCTTAGAATCTGGAAAACTTGAGTTTAAATCCTGCCTCAGGCACTTACTAGCTTTGTGACTGGGCAAGCACAACTCACCTTCAATTTCTCCCTCCATAAAAAGGAGAAAATGATAGCATTTCTCTTACAAAGTGCTTGTGACACTCAAATGAGATAATATTTGTATATTGTGATGGGATTGTAAAGCCCTTAGCACAGGGTCTGATGCATAGTAAGTACTATGTACATATTAGTCATTGTTATTATAAGGCTCAGATGAGATGACTATTTATCAGACAATACTCACATGTGGCCTTCTGGATCCTTGGGTACGATCTCTTGACTGAGTCCAGGTTTTACAGAACAAATCCTTTTATTGAGTATATCCATTGCATATGATGTTTTCTTTTAGTTTTAGAAAAATGCTTTCTTATGACATCAAAAAAAGACCCTTCCATGACTATATTTTGTAGTCTTTTAAGTACAGAAGTGTACTTTGTCAAAGGCTTTTTCGGCATCTACTGAGATGATCATGTGCTTTTGGATGCTTTGGTTTTCCATATAATTGATTATGTTGATTGTTCTCCTAATGTTGAACCATCCCTTGTATAAATTCCACTTCATCATAATAAATGATTTCTTAGATAAATTGCTATATTCTGTTTGATAAGATTTTGTTCAAAAAATTTGAATCAATGTTCATTAACAACATTGACCTATTATTTTCTTTCTTTTTTGCTTTTTTTTGGAGGGCAATTGGGGTTAAGTGACTTGCCAAAGGTCACATGGCTAAGTTTTGTGTTAAGTGTCTGAAGCCGGATTTGAACCCAGGTTCTCCTGACTCCAGGGCTGGTTACTCTATTCACTGTACTACCTAGCTGCCCTATGTTTTTTTTTTTTTTGCTTTTTGGAGGGCAGTTGGGGTTAAGTGACTTGCCCAAGATCACACGGCTAGTTTTTTGTGTTAAGTGTCTGAGGCCAGATTTGAACTCAGGTACTCCTGACTCCAGGGCCGGTGCTCTATTAACTGCGCCACCTAGCCGCCCCCTGCCCTATGATTTTCTTTCTGTGTTTTATCTTACTCTGGTTTAGGTATTAGGACTATATCTGTCCCCAAAATGGATTCTGTTCCAATTCTTTCTCAAATTTTGAGATAATTCTTTAAAATTTAGATAGACTTCACCTGTGAATTTATCAGGTCCAGTATTTTTTTCCTTTAGTAGTTTCTTTATTTTTATTTTTTTGAGGGGAAAAGGCAGGGCAACTGGGGTTACATGACTTGCTTAAGGCCACAAAGCTAATAAATGTGTCAAATATCTGAGGTCGAATTTGAACTCGGGTCCTCCTGATTCCAGGGCTGGTTCTCTATTCACTGTGCCACCTACATGTTGTAGGAACGGGAGTTCATTTATAGCTAGATCTATTTACTTTTCTGGTTATTTATGATCTCTACTTGCTCTTCTGATAGTTTGTGTATTTTATATTTTTGCAGGTATTTCTCTAATGTTTTCAATTTTGTTAAGCATATTGTGCATAATGTGTTCAAATGATTAATTATTTCTTCTAGTTTTGCTGCAATTTACCTTGTTTATTTGCTATTTTGCTGATTTAATTTTATCCTCCCTTTTAAAAAATCAGATTAGCTAAGAGCTTATCAATTTTATTAATCTTTTCAAAGAACCAGGTTTTAGTTTTATTTTTCATTTCTCTGATTTTTAGTTCTAATTTATCTCTTTCCCCTCTAATTTTTAATGCTTCCTCATTTATGCTCATTTAAATTTCTTGATTTTCTAATTAAAAATTCATATTCAATGCATTAATATTCTTTTTCTATTTTGTTAATGTATGATGAATGTAAGGATATAATTACTCTTAGATCCAGGCCAGAAATTTTATTTATTGTTTTATCATTATGATTTTCTTTTATATAGTTATTAATTATTTCTTTGATCCGTTCTTTGACTCACCCGTTATTTACAATCTCATTGTTAAGTTTCCCATTGAGTCTTTATTTTTTGTTTGTGGTCTCTAAACTAGTTTCTATTCTTATTTTATTATAATTAGTAAAGGATGTGTTGACTTTTTCTGCTTTTTATATTTGTTTGCCACACTTGTGCACTAGTATATGGTCAATTTTTATAAAAGTACCATGTATTATAGAGAAAAAAATATATAAATGTACATACATACATACATACATACATTCATACATACATATGATCTCATTTGGAAGATGCCCTGTCTTTAATTCTGATCGCATTCTAATTTCTCCAGAAATTTGTGCAATTGCATTTTTTCCCCTTGGTTTATTTTTCTGTTAGACTTATGCAAAACTGATAGATGTTGAAGTCTCTAGTCCCTATTGTTACTATTTACATATTCTTGAAGCTCAGATAATGTTTCCATTATGAATTTAGATAAGGCATTTGGATCATATGAATTTATTACTAGTATTGATTTGTTATCTATTTATGCATCCCTTTTTAGTTTTGAATGCTTGTTTTTGCTTTGTCTGATAGCATGGTGGCAATTTCTGCTTTTTTGGATTCACTTGGTGCATAGTAAATTTTTTTTCCATCTCCTCAGTTTTATTTTGTGTATGCCTTTGTTTTTAAATGTGTTTCATGTAAACAACAGATTGTAGAGTTTTGTTTTTGTATCCAACCTGTCACTTTTTTCATTTTATTGGATTGTTTAATCCATTCACATTTTAAGTTATAAGAGTAAGGTTTATATTCTTCTGCATCAGTCTCTAAAATAGTATTTTTCAAGTTATGATTTCCCCCCTCTTCTGATATAAACACAGTATTATATTCCTTGAGTTACTTTACATTAATCTTTTTTTTTCTTCAAGGTGGCCCTGTTCCCACTGGCTTTCTTTCCCTTACCCTGATCACTCCTCTCATTTGTTACTCTTTCTTTTTCAGTTTTATTCATTCATTCCTCTCTCCTGTATTTTTTCTGATTGTACATTTCTTCCCATTCTCTTTTTCCTCTTAGTTAAGCAGGATTCCCCTTTTCTCTCCTCTTCTTCACTTAGTCTTTTTCATTAGTTTCAAATTTTCGTTTTGTATCCTTTTCCAAAAAGGATTTTGATTACTTTCTTTGGTGTTCATCTTCTCTTTCTGTTTATTTAAGACCCTCATTCTTTAATTTAATATCACTATAATCATCTGGTCTCTCTCCTCTATATTCTTCATATAATCAAAGCTTTGAAAATCTCCACTCAAGGTTCTACTCTCTAAGTACTTTCTGCTACTGCCTTGTAGGTCTCTCCCAAGGTTTCCTCTTTGCATTTGTGCCGCAGACTAAGAACAATACCAATTATTACAGATGTCAGTGACGAAAGTGTCCCCTGGCAGGGCACCTCCTCTTTCTACTGATGTATACCCTCTCTTCTTGAACTTTTCCTCTCTATTTTGCCTGGAAATCTTCCTATGTCCATGTTCTCAATAAATGCCAGTTATTACCAGGAGTTTCAACTTATGTCCTTCTGCCAGGACAAGTAGACTTTTTAGGTACCAGAACCTTCAGGCCTCACATAGTAGAATGTCCTCATCTCCCTTCACCTTTAGGACTATTCATCAGGGTCACACCCTCACCTCCAAGATAAGGTCTTCTTTATCCTCATTTTTAACGTTTCCCTCCTCTTCCTCACCCATGCCCCTATATAATTTTATCCTTGCAAAATCACAGAGGTCACCTTCCTCTCAATGATAGCCTTTGATTTAACCATGACACATCACTCATTTTTTTATATACTTCTTCTCCCCCCCTCTGCCCATGTACCAGCCTGTGTTATAACATAGTCCCACAAAAGAAGCATTCATCTGTATCCAAGTGCTAACAGGTTCTGTATATAATGCCTTCTATCCACCTCTTCACTGTTACCTCTATCATATTTCTACTTTTATCTGTCTTTTTGTGTACATTTAGGATGAAGTATCTTACTGGCCTTTCTGTTGTCACTCTGTTTATTTAAGACCCTCATTCTTTAATTTAATATCACTATAATCATCTGGTCTCTCTCCTCTATATTCCCTCTATATAATGTTTCCATCTGCGTTTCTACAGTCCTTCTGCATTTCTGTTGCTTTAGGTATTCAAAAAGCAAATAATCTCTTCAATTATGGGTTCCCTTCTAAAAATACTTCAACCTTTTTAAAAAAAATTGTGTCTATTGATTGTGTCTATTAAAAAAGTGTCCATCTTTTGTCCTGTAAGGTTAAGATCAGATTTGCAGGATATGTCACTATGGGCTGCATCCTGGGCTCCAATACTCTTCAGAACACATTGTTGCATTCCCTCCTCCTTTTTCTAGTGGGTGTAAAATAGGACCTCGTTGTTCAAATGTCCTTTTCTTTGCGTGGGAAGTTCTTTTTCTTAATGGTTTGTAGAACTTGTTTCTTAATTGAATTGTTAAATTTAACCACTATGTATCTTGGAGACAACAGCCTTGTGTGTGTGTGTGTGTGTGTGTGTGT
>CM053600.1:179072204-179092223 GCA_028646575.1 Pseudocheirus occidentalis | reverse complement strand
GGGAGGGGCTTTACAGTGGGATTGCTGTTATGGGGTTGGGGCAGGAGCAAGACGGGGAGAAAATGTGTAATTCAAAAAATGTAATGAAAATGAATAATGTAAACAAGAAAACAAATAAAAACTAAATTTAAAAAAGCATAGCTTGCTAGATTAAGGTATGAAATTCATTCCCACCTTAATATAGGAAAAACACTGAGAATATGAAGAAGGTCCAGAGTAGGACAACCAGTGTGGTAAAAGGCTCAGGTCACGTTAGCATCAGCTGAAATCACCAGAAATAATCAAACCCAGAGAAGAGAAGACCGTGTAGGGATGTGATAGCTACGTTCAAATATTTGAAGGGCTATCAATGGAAACAATATTAGAATGAGTCTGTTTGGTCACAGAAGTCAGACAAAGGAGCCATGGATGGAAGTTGCAAAAAAAAGTCTATTTAGAATTAATGTCAGGAAAAAATATTCCCAATCATTTAAGCTTTCTACAAGTGAAACTGGTTATTTCCAACGGTGATGGATTCCTGCTCTATGAAAGTCTTCGGAGATGCTAGATGGCCCCTCAATGGATATGTTACAAGGTTTCTTTTTATGCCTGGTTTGGGGTAGATATGCCTGCTAAGGTCCCTCCCATATCTAAATTCTATGCTTCTGTGATAAAGGTATGAGAATAATAATAGAGAACTAAGGTTAGTTTCAGTGATGTAGAAGACCAAGATCACTTCTGCATCCCAGGACAACCTACTAGACAACTCTATTTAAAAGTCCACCATTATCTCAAGTGCATCATGTGCTCATAAAATCTCATTTACCCAACCATCTCCCATGTCCTCATCTCTCTTCTCCAACTTCTCTCTTTCTGGCAATGGTGCCATTCTTCTTTCAGTTGCGTGGAGTTATTGGTTATTGGCTATTCCTCCCCCTGTCCTCATAAACCAAAATCATCAAGTTGTATCAATTCCTTCTTCTTAATGGCTTTCACAGTCATTGCTTCTTTTCCATTCTCATGATTATGGCTAAGGTAATGACTTTTCTGCAGTCTAGAGCTGAGGTTCTCAGACATTTTGTTCTTAGGACCCCTTTACAATCTTAAAAAGTATTGACTTCCCCTAAAAGTTTTTGTTCACATGGGTCACATCTATTGATATTTACTATTTCTGAAATTAAAACATATCAATATTATTATCAAAAATGGTTTTGACCCCAAAGAGCCACTGAAAGAATCATAAGGATATTCAGGAGTCTCCTGATCATGCCCTGAGAACTACTGGCTGACCTTCCTAACTGCTCTCCCCATCACATGAATATTCTCTCTCTCATATGTCTTATACATGGATGACAAATCCATTTTTTCTAAAAACGTCAAATCAGGCCAATAAGCATTTATTAAGCATTTGCTATCGGCTGGGCATTGTAATAAGTGCTAGAGATACAGGAAAGGGGAGGGGAGAATACCACTTGTTTCAAAGGATCTCAAAGTATTAGTAGTATTTTGATGCCATCGTTTCCGTGCATAAAAATCTTCAGTGGTTTTCTGCTGCATACAAGATAAAACCAAAATACTTTGTCATATATTTACTTTCCATGTTTTGGATTCATCCTATCATTATGTTTGGTGAATTTCAATTATAAATTTTCCGATTCATCCAAATTGATCTACTTATTCTCCAATGAATATGACTTGTGCCTCTCCCATCTTCATGCCTTTGCTGATGCTACTCCATCCATCTTGACTAACGTCCAAAATTACAACTAAAATGGGATGATTGGGGTTGTATTCCAGGTTGCCAACATCCAAGTGTCTGTGCTTCCTCTAAGCCATTGTTTCACCAACTAGTGAGGGACTTACTGTGAAGTATGGGAGATTATCATGGGTACAAAGCTTATTCCCTAGATATTGGTGGCCTGGAAGAAAAGAAATATACACTTATTCCAGGGCCCTGAGATGCCACCCCCAAAGGCCCAATGATTATCACATCTTACTCTTGGGAATCACTTTCTCCAACCAAAATTCCAGCATGATTGAAATCCAGTGAAGCAATGGTCCCCTTGCTGAGTGACATGGTACCCATGCCTTATTGGATTCTAAATGGTAATGGCAATGCATATCAGGATACAGGGTCTCTCTTCTGAAACAAATCAGCAGCTCATCTCTATGTTCTTTCCATTTTCCATTCTCTGCCTTACCACACATTACATAAGGCAATGGAGTTTGGGATACCCATCAGTTCAAGAGAAACTGCAGATAGAAGTAGTGAGACTTGGCAGCAAGGAGAATGTAATTGGATGTGCAAGGAAATATGGGATGTTAACACACCTCCTATCTATCATAAAAAAACCAAAGGTCTCTAGGTGAATGATATCAGCATAGTGGTAGCAGGTTGATACTTTCAAAGCCTTCCTTTTAGTCCACTCATGATACTGCACAAGTAATGAGCTAGCTGCAACAAGGTCTTAAAGGTCCCTAGCAACAAAAAATACCAAATAGAAAAAAGCAACAGTCATAAACACATCTGTCTTCCCCTAAGTTTACTAAATCCCAGGTCTATGACCTGAGCCAGAAAAGACCCAAATCCAGAGTTCCTGAATCATCATCTGAAGATAATCTCTACTGGAAGTATAAGTAAATCATAGGTTGGGGAGCACATTTTGTTTCCTAAACTCTTTTGCTAACTCACAGGAAGAGTAGCCAAGGAAAATGAAACAGACAGAGCTCTAGGTTTGGAGTAGCTGTTGTACTATTTGAAAATTGCTTAGGCCTAGAAAAGTTGCATGCTTATAGCCACAGAGTGGGTGCATTACTATTTTTAGTGTATATTGTTTCTATCTTTCCTATGCTGAATAAAGAAATATATAAATATGCATGTGTATATACATATGTATGTGTATACACATACATATGTGTGTATATTTGTATACTGAAGTGTTTTCTGTCCAGTCCTATAGTGATTCCATATGACTCTCTGGTTCCAGAAGACATGGCAAGTTCAAGGAATAGGCTTGGTTTTATAGCATAATTGTGGCTCAGAATTTATTCTATTGGGTAAATTCACTCTACAACCCCCAGATCAACAAGATATCATAATCATCTAGAGAGAGGCATATATGGGTAAGAGAATCTTTGAGAACCATAGAGAGCTTGAACTTAGAATTTCCATTAAGCAGGTTAGAATGCAAAGTCCACCAGAATGACCACGGGATTCACTCAGAGCCCAATCTTCCATTTTGAATAATAGCAGGCTAGTGACTAGCCATGCTGCCTTCTGGTTAAAAGTACACAATTAGAGACACATTGTATGTGTGACAACCAACTTTGATAAACTGTACTCTTCTCAGCAATGTACAGTTATAAGACAACTCTACACGTCTTGGGATGGAAGGAGATATCTACATTCAGATCTACATTCATAGAAAGATCTAGAAAGAACAGAGTTTAAATGGAGACTGAAGCAATCTACATGCTATCATTCTTTTTCATGTTTGGTTTTCTTTCTTTTTTCCCTTGTTCACTCCATTGGTTACAACCATTCTATACAACCAGAATATTGTGAAATGTGAAAGTATTTGCAGATCCTATACTTGATTACTAGCTGCCATGGGAGGGGGGGGCGGGATGGGGAGGGAAAGGAGGGAAGAAAATTTGAAACTCAAGGGATTGTGGACCTGAATCTTGTAAACTAAAAGTAAATAAACAAGTCAATTTAAAAAAAAGAAACCTATAGCATAAAAATATTGTCTGTGAGGTTAAGTAACCAACCCATGGCCATACAGCTAGCAAGCATCATAGACATAATCTGAAGGGAAACACATACTGAGCAACTACTGTGCTAAGTGCTTTATACACCTTGTTTTATTCTCACATCAACCCTGTGAGATAAGTGCTATTACAATGCCCATTTTCTACATTGAAGGAACTGAGGTAGACAGAAGCTAATATGACTTGTAAAAGATATTATATTTAGCAAGTGTCTGAGGCTAGATTTGAAATCAGGTCTTCTTGTCACTAAGGACAGACTGCTATCCGGTAGGTTTCTCTCTCTTTCTCTCTTTCTGTCTCTCTCTTTCTCTCTTTCTGTCTCTCTGTCCTTCTCTGTTTGTCTATCTGTCTCTCTCCTTTTCTATCTCACACAAACACAACTTATGAGACACAGTTTCTTCCTTTGGCAAGTCATTTGAACTCTCTGTAACTTGTTAGAACAAGATTCCCTCCCCCAAGGTACCTTTTGGCCCCCTATCTTCTTCCTCACTTTCCAGGTTCCTTTTGTGCATTGTCTTCCCCACATTGGGTTGTAAGCTGCTTGAGGGGAGGAGATGTGAACTGTCTTTTTTTTATTATTTGTATTCCAAGTGCCCAGCACATAGTAGGTGCTTAATAAGTGTTCATTGAATTGAACATGGATGTCACAAACCTTTTTGGTCTTCTTTTAAATGTCCTAAGTCAACTTGATCTGTCCATCTATTACTGGTGACCCAAAGGCATGTGTGTTCTTGTTTTGTATTCTTCCCTTCCCATGGCACTTGAGCATATAAATGCAATTTTCACCCACAGTGTTCTATTGTATAAAATAAGAGAGAGGTGAAACCAAAACTATATTGAAGGGACAATTTTCATGTGACAGTCACTGGAAAATAACCCTTTTGATTAGGTTTGTTCCATCCATGTGGATACATTTTACAAAGGAAAAAGATCTTTATTTGGTTATTTTAGAGATTATTTTTAACCAATCTGTTTCCAAGTAGCTTCTAAGTTCTATACTGAATGACATTATTTATTATGGGGATTCTTGGTTGGAACCCTGAGACCAGTCCCCAAATGCTTCAAGAAACTGACTTCCTTATATTTATTTAAACTTGAAATGTGTTTCGGTATACCACCCTCAGAGTGAGATTGAATGGACAGGTGGCTTTCTTTTAGAAATGCTGAGACTTAACCTAATTTCATGTTCTGCACCCAGTGGATACTCCATGAATGCTGTGAACTGAGACAGCCTAAAATGAGATACTGCAAGATATGTCCATCTTTCTAAGCTCTGACTTCTCCCTCTAGATGAAGTTCAGTACAGACATGAAAGCTTTTATAAACCACAAAATCTTGCTCTAATTTTATGGTTAACTCTAGTGACTGCTGGATCTGCCATTGCTATTTGTGCTCTGGTCTTTTCCCCTCAACTAGATTTGAAATTCCTTAAGGAAATGGTCTCTTTAAAAATTTTATTTATCTTTGCATTCCTCCCCAACCTTGAGTCACAGCTTCTTGTCATACTGAACTCTTTTGTGGTGGTGCAGGGAAGTGATCAGAATTTGACATTCTCCAGACATCTCTTTCCAATTCCCCTAAAAGGTCTACTCTGAGTCTAGATGCATAGATTCCCACAGTGGGCAATATCACCCCTGGGGGGTGCTGGAATGGTCCAGTAAGGTGGCAGTAGCCTCAAGAACAATTGGATTATACATTGAATAAAAATAAGGGCTAGCCTAACATAACCTCAGAGGATCACTGAGTAATTTTTTGAAGGGGGTAGTAGGCCAAATAAGTTTGGAGTATGCTCTATTTTTTTCTTTCCAGCCTCAATGTAAAAAACTTGACCACTTTCATTTTGAACAATTCCAGATATATGACCTCAACCACACAGTCTCTCTCAAGAACAGACTCCCTCGAGCCATGTCATAAGTCAGACTAATAGCTGGCATTTATATTGTGTTTTACATACATTTTCTAACTTATCCTTACAACAATCCTGTGAAGTTCCCGCTATTTTTGTCCACATTCATGTATGAGGAAAGTGGGGCTTCTGGTTTGTCATAGCTACTTACTATCCTTGTCATATAAGCTAAGTCATCTAACTGTCCCAAAGCATTCTTCCAACCAATTCAAAACCATACTATACCAAACTATACCTCCTTTATTGATTCCCATAATAACTTGGTGAGACACGTAGAGATAAGATTATTCCCATTTTACAGATGAAGAAACTGAGATGCAGAAAGGTAATGACATCTTTAAGGTCATAGAGTTAGAAACTGGTAATGTCAGACCTTGAACTCAGGTCTCCTTATTCCAAGTACAGTACTCTATCTATCTGGCTATGATGATGGAACTTCAGAGCTGGGGTCCACCTAGAGAAGAACTGTGTGAATTCACCTCTTCATATCACATATTGTATTTCCCTGAATGCTGTTTTTTAACCAAAACAATGATCATACAGAATAAACCATAGGTCTAGAGGTAAAAGAGACTCAAGAGGTCCTCCAGTCAAGGGTTCTTGACTTTTTGTGGCATGGATCTGGTGAAGCCTATGGACCCCTTCTCATAACACTTTTATCATTGTTAGGGGAAAGGCTAAATTTCAAGTTGAACATAAAGATCTATTTTTCCTATCCAAGTTCATGAATCTCTTGAAGTCTATCCATGAACCATCAAGTCTTCCATGGATCCCAATTTAAAGACACCTTGATCTGGTCCAACTCCCTCATTTCAGTGAAGAGAAAAAACTGATGCTTGGATGGTTCAAGTGGATTTTCCAGGATCCCACAAGTTGTATATGTCAGAACTGGGATCTGAACTCATCTATTTCAATATCAAATGCAATGATCTTCCTACCATACCACATGGCCTCCAGGGCAGGAGTGTCCTGGAGTCTGTTCAAACAGGTTTGAGGGAGTCTAGTTTTAAAATTTTCGGTGTCAACATTTACATCTTGGAAATTGGTAAACACTGCAAATCATAGCTTGATTTATTGCTTTATTGATTTCTAGACTTAAGAAAGTGATGGGGAAATGTTAATTATGTATGTTACACTTAAAGTACAATTCTTTAAGTGTGTGATTAAAGTTAAAGTGTTAGTTTTTCATTTAGTCTTCAGGTTATTAGGCATTTACCAGGATACCCTGTTCCAGGATGAAGAAAAAAGGATTAAGATTTAATTAAGATTCAAAGTGCTTGACATCTGGGTCCTACCCAGGAGCTCATGACCTACAATCAGAGAAGAGAAACTTTTTACAAAAAGTTTCTTGTCCATACAGAATTTCTCCTCCCTCCCCTCCCAGCCTATAATAATACTTTTCCTATCCTCGCTTGTCTTAAAGTGAGCTATTTAAAGGAAAGGTACTACATCAGTCCCAGCCAAACAAACAGAAAGACAATGAAATAAATAGACCTTTCTCCATAGTCTCATTCCATTTGTTTCAGAAATAAATCAAAATTTCATTTTATGACTCCAAAGTAATGGGTGACATTTAAGGCCTCTATAGCCTGACTCTAAGCCACCATTCCAGCCTTATTTCTCCTCACTTCTCCTTCTGTACTCCGTATTCTAGCCAAACTGGCCTGCTACCTATTTACTAAGCATGTTCTACTCTCTTCTGCCTCCATTGTGCCAGCCTCCACACATGCTTAGAAAGTCCCACCTCCAGGTAGAATGTCCCACCCCAGGTAGAATGTCTCACCTCAAGGTGGATCATCCTGCCTCCTGATTTCCACTTCATGGAATCCTTGTCTTCCTTCAAAGCTCAGCTAAGGTCCCACCTTTTACATAAAACAACCTTTGATTGCCTGAGCTAAAAGAGTTCTCTCCCCATTCAAATGCATAACCCTCTCTCTGCTCTCCCTTTGTCCTCAGTGATTAGTATATATGTCAGATCCTCTACCATTTTAAGAAAAAGCTAAGCTCCTTGAGGGCAGGGAATGTGTGATTTTTCATAATGCTATCATCGGGACTTAAACACAGCATGTCTTGCAGGAATAAATGTTTACTGAATTTCATTGAGCTAAGGAATTTGCCATCCAATTTTAATTTTTAAAAAGGATGCAGGAAGATAGAAGCAAGGGTAAGATAAGTTCAGAATAATATGATGTTTACTAAAAGAATAGCATGAAGAGAGCTAAATTCCCAAATCAATCAGTAAGCATTTATTAAGCAATAAGTGGACAACTGGGTTGTGCAGTGGATAGAGCACTGGACTTGGAACCAGGAAGGCTCATCTTCATAAGTTCAAATCCAGCCTTAGACACTTACCAGCTGTGTGAGCTTGGGCAAATCACTTAACCTTGTTTGCCTCAGTTGCTCATCTGTAAAATGAGCTGAAGAAGGAAATGGTCAATCACTTCAATATCTTTCCCAAGAAAATTTTAAATGGAGTCACAGACGTGGACACTGCTGAACAATAAAAAGTGCTTAGTATGTGCCAACCACTGTGCTAAGCACTGAGAATCCCCAAAAGAAGTAAAAAAGGACCCTACCCTCAAGGAGCTTATATTTTAATTGTATATTTATATATATATATATATATATATATATATATTTAATATATAATATATTTATATATTCACATAAAATATAAAAGTTAATAGTTTAATTTTAATATTTAAACAGATGCAAAAATTGGCAATGCAGAAGATCCACACAGAGTTGAAGAGAGTAGTAACCTTGAAGGGGAAGACTGCAATGGAGAGTGTGGGAAGACTTCCTGCAGAAGGTTGAACTTAAATCGAGTCTTAAAGAAAGCTAGATACTCTAAGAGATGGAAATAAGGAGGGACAGTATTCTAGGCATTTTGAATGGCCATACGTGTCCTCAAAGATGGAGCATGTGCTATGAGGAACAGCAAGTAGACCAGAGTAGCTAGATAATCGAGTATGTGGAGAGGAGTAAAGCATTAGAAGACAGTAAAGATAGTAAGAGGCCAGGCTGAGAAGAGTCAAGTTAAATGCCAATCCAGGAAGGTGATATTTGATCCTAGAAGTAATAGGGAGCCACAGGAGTTAGTTGAATTGTAGATGCCATAGTTGGACCTGCACTGAAACTATTGATGAAACATAAGAACCCCCCAAAAGAGGCATTTTAGCTCCACTGGGACAAAAACAAAGATTAAAGAAGACATATGAGTATTATTTGGATTCATTGGGATAATCATAACTGACCAAAGAGAAGAGAAATACTCCATTTTTATTTTCTCAGTCAAGGAATGTGACCTTTGAAGAGAAAAGGATAGAACAAACATGGCAGACAGAGAAGTGATACCAAAAATAAGTAAGTAGATATTAAGAGAGTATACAGATGTCCTAAATGAGCACAAGCTACCAGGTCCAGGTGAACTATATCCCTGGCTACTGAATGAACTGGCAGAAGTGATCACTGAGGCATTATAACTGAAAGGTCACAAAAAATGGGGAAAGTACTACTATATAGGACTACAAGAGATGAAATGATGTTGGACTTTTCAAAGAAGCGAAGAGAACGGAACACACAAACTATAGTCCAGTGAGTATGTCTTTGATTTCTGGTGAAAGTCTAGAATATATTGTTGAAATTGATTTGTTGACATCTAAGAAGGAAGCAGTAATCACAAAGAGTAAGCATAGGTCTATGGAAGATAGGTCATGACATAAAGCTAACCTCATTCCTTTTTCAATAGAGTTACCAAACTAATACATCAGGACAATGCCTAGATGTCATTTTTCTAGATTGTTAGCAAACACTTTGCTAAAATTATTCATGTTACTCTGCTGGAAATGATGGAGAGATGTACTCTAGAGGATAGTACAAATAAATGGATTCAGAAAGGGTTGAATGGCTGGATTCAACAGTTCAATGCCATCTTTGAAGGAGGTCTTCCATGCAGTGCTCCAGAGATCTCTCCTTGGTTTATGCTGACTTGGATAAAGACATGGGTAATATGTTTATTGAATTTGCATATGATACAAAGCTGGAAGGGATAACTAACAAATTGGATGATGGAGTAAAAATCCAAAAGACCTTGACAGACTAGTGTGTTAGCCTGAATCTAAGGTGAAATTTAGCAGGAAGCTTCTCCACCTAGTTGATGAAGAGACAATTATGAGGGACAAGATAGGTGTTGCCTGCAAGTATTTGAATGTCTTTGGTGTGGAAAAGGGTTTGTACTTGTCTTGTTTGGCTCCAAAAATAAAAATTAGGAACAATGGGCAGAATATTAAGTGAGGTCTTGAGTATATGACTTATGTCACTTAATACCTTTTCAACAGGGGCTGATATCACCCACCATCATTCTATCATCAGAGGAAGTACTAGTTCTTTCATACCAGCTCCCCATCATATCAAACTACTCCCAGTCTTAGGCTATCTAGACAGAAGGATCTGTCTCCACCTAATCCTGAACAGATTAAATTAATTCAGCCTGTATTGGAGTTTGATCAGGATAAGAAGATTCAATACATTTTCATCATCAGTAATGTCCATCTAAAGGAGAGACTGAATTTGAATTTGTAATGGGGGGGAGGACCTGGGGGAAATCTCCAAGTCTCCAAGATACTGATTACTAAGATCTAAAATCATTTTTCACACGTACATGGTAATGGCAAAGGTAAGGGATGGTGAATGGACAGTCCAAATGTTTCACTGGAACCCTCACAATGGAGATAAAAACAAAAGCTCTCAAGTATATTTAGTGGGGAACTTATGGGAGACCATAGGCAAAGGCTGTATAGGATAGGCAGGAATGGATAGATTGCAGGAAAGATTGAAATATGAAAGATTACCAAGATATTTGAATGTTGAATTTCTGAATATTTTTCTATATATTTAATGTAAGGGGCAGTTAGATGGCACAGAGGATAGAGTACTAGGCCTAGAATCAGGAAGACCTGAGTTCAAATCCAGATTCAGACATTTAGTAGTTGTACAACACTTGGTAAGTCATCAAACCCCGTTTGCCTCAGTTTCCTCATCTGTAAAAATGTTCCAGAGAAGGAAAATGCAAACCACTACAATATCTTTGTCAAGAAAAAACCTTAAGGGGACCACAAAGATTCAAAAATGACTGTACAACAACAAAAATTTAACATAAATGCTATTTTTCCTCAGAGTGAAAAAATAGAATGAACAGTGAATTTTAGGGGGAAAAATCAAGACCTCAGTTCCATAAAATTGAGAGAAGACAGAACAGACAATGGATGGAAGCCAAAAATTGGGCAACAGGAAAAGCAGTTAGCAGAGGGTGAGTGAGGCACTGGACAAAGGATAGGTGAAAAAGCAAATACCACTGGCCAAGAAATTCTTTTTCATTGCCAATAAGCCTATGGTTGAAACAACAAATCAAGGATCCTCAATGTTCAATAGAAAATCATCAGGGCATAGGACAGATTGCTTTCAACTACAAATGATTAATTTTGATAAATCGGTTTTTGAAAAACTACTTCACACACAGTGTGCTTCTGGTGAGCTCATCCTACTAGAGAGAATTCACACCAACTTCTTAACTCACACATTTGATCTGATGCCATCAGAAAAAAAAAAATTTAAGAGAGCAATCTAGGTAGCTGAGAGTACTAAAGAGGGGAACCTAGGCAGTAGGAAAGGGGATGCATTGTGTCTTCAGCACCTGTTGATGGGATTAAAATCCCAGATTAGAATGTAAGAGCACCTGGATAATTAAGGTAAACTTTTAGCAAACTGCTCTAGATCCTAGTACTTGGTGCTGAGCCTCCAAGATACAAGACACTTCAATACATAAAACTGTAAGTGTGGTAACCTGTTAATTGAACCTATATAACTAACATGTATTTGAGTCTAAAGATGACTTTGGCAGTCAGAAATTCTCGCCATAAATAAACCATAATAACCTTTGTCCTTTTTTCATCATTCTCTGAATTATGAGACCTCTTATTCAAACAGCCAATAAATTGATGGTCATCTGTATGGAAAGTTAAGATCTTCAAATTTCTCAGATTCCAACAAAGATTGTGATTATGGGTCCAATAAATTTGCAAAATTTGTCATAGGACTAGTCAGATTCTTACCATCTCCTCCTCCTTTCATTTTCTTTCTACTTCAGGCCCACCCCCTTCCACCAATTACAATGACTGAAGATGCCAAAACATATAAATGGAGTGGGAGAGGAGTAACAGAGAACATTTTGTCTTTCCACCAGTCAGTCTATTAGAACCCACAGGAAGCAAGGAAAAGTATCTTGACATAGAGGGCACATAAGAGACACAGCTTTTCTAGATGAGCAGAGAACATTAAAGAAACATCACTGGGTGGGGCTGCCAACTCCTTGAGCTGAACTGAGGATTCCAGTGCCTGACTTGCCCTGAGGCCCAGGAAAGACCTAAAATTGCAAAGAACTACAATATTCTTCATTTCTAACTTCTTCCCTTTCCCCCAAAGGCTTCTAGCTATACAGAAAATATTCTCCAACAGAAGGATGAACAATAACCAGAGCAAAGGGGTCTGCAGGAGGTCTCTACAAAGCGGACGTCCAGAACAGGTGTTGTGAATTAAACCTTAGGCACCTATATTTCTAACATGTGTGGCTCATTACTATTATGCTCTAGTTTAAGCTTCCTCCTCCCATGGATGCTGTGTGTATTTGTAGGAAGGAGTGAACCAGGTTATCAGGATAAATTTTTTTATTAACTATTTTTATCATATTATCAGTGAGTAGTAGTAGCTACCGCGTGGGGAGCTGGGAATGATGCTGTGCTATCTTTATCTCCTCCTTCTTCTTCTATCTCTACATGTGGTCTCTTAGGGTGCTATACCCTTACATGTGGGTGCTCTATCCATAGGAATATAATTTTTGTCACTTATATCTTGTAAGATATTTGGATGTTTGGGGGCTAATTTTTTAAAAAATTTTTTCAGCTGGGACAATTTACCTTTCATCCTGTACAGTTTTCATGTATTATTTCTTGAAATACAGCTCTGGAAAAAACAGGCTTTTAAAAAGCCTTCTGGCATTCAAATGGAACCATTTTACCAAACCTTTAAGCCCAAATCACTGTGGGTTTCATTGAATGGCCAATAATAGCCCTAGCCCAAGTCTCTGTTGCTCACTCTTTAGGCTCTAATGGCTTAAAATGATTGTAAATAGCAATTGTTCCTTGTTCCAATCAGAAACTCTGAGGATGTCACCCTCCCAGACTGACACTTTCGTGTCGGTAAACTAGGCCATGTTTTGTGTTGGCATTGTCTCAAACTGAGACCTAAGAAAGACCTTAATTTAGAAAGGCAAAGGTCACCCCCTGCCTCCTGGGCCATCGCCAATCACCTTGACGTTTGTCTTGTCACTGGACTCCAATGTTCTGGAGAAAATAGTGAGGTTGATGGCTGTGCATAGCTCTGCTTCAATTAAATCCAATTCATGATAAGTAAAAATGTCACCCTTGTGAAGTCATTGGTCCTCTTCAAGAACAAAGGATGAACAACAACAACAAACAATTCTTCAACAAACTTTATTAACATGTTAGTTTTGTGTGTGTGTGTGTGCGTGTGTGTGTGAGAGAGAGAGATCTCTGTGACAAGACCAGTGGCTTGCCATATTTTTCAACAAATGGTAGAGGAAATGGACAGAAGGGTCATATTCATCCAAAATACCCCATGTTAAAGAAACAGATCCATAGATGGGAATGACTTGACCACAGCAGCTTTGTGACCACAGGGATGTTATTTAATAAATAAGGTGCCCAAGGCAACTTTCTAAAACTATAAATTACAGAAAACTGTCTTCCTATATCAGTGAAGGAAATTTCCATTCTGGGAGTTTCCACCATAATAAAAATAGATCAAACCACTCCTTGCAAATATATGAGTGTGTGTGCGTGTGTGTGTGCGTGCTTGTGTGTGTGCTTGTGTGTGTGCTTGTGTGTGTGTGTGCTTATAGAGCTGCAGTCTTAGATCCCTCCTAGTTCTAAAAATCTATGAACATCTTTATTCAGAGGAGGGTGAGGTTACATCAACGTCATCGTGAAGGGCTTCAGGTAATGAGGTGGACCTCCCTCTCTTTGGCAGAGATGCTGGCCCCTGCAAGGACAGAATGGAGTATGTGTTGTCAGGTATAATAAGCAGAGCAATTGCTTTTTCTTACCTATTTTTCTTTGTGTAGCATCCCTCTCATTCTCTCTGACTTCCCCTACTGCAGAGAGGAGAGTATTCTGACCCTTGGTGGGGAGGAAGAGAAGGGTACAGTAGGAAATAGTGAAATGGAGAATGAAGGAAGAGTGATAGAAAGGGGTGGTGGTCAGAAAGGCACCAGAGTGGAATGGTAGCATTTATTCCTTCTTGGGTGGATGAGTTCATTCTCCTCACTGCAGAAATGAACCAGACACTTCAAGAGTCAGTCAGAGGACCCTTTGAGTGGCAAAACACCAATTAGAAAAGCTTCAGTCCATACAAGCTTCCCAGTCCATGCCCTAGGCACCCAGGGCCCAAGCCTAAGTCCTCAAGATGTCACCAACTTACCCACCCCTCTTGTTGTGCAAGCTGACCAACAGCTGTGAATCATGTCATATTGTCTATTCTCCATTGTTCCCTCATGAGAGGAAGGGTCATTTAGGGTACATAAAGACGGCCTTCATCTGGGACTCCTGGAATGGAAGGATCTTACGTCCCATTTGGGCTCCCCTGGGTCTGGGAGAAGCTGCTAGCACAAAGACAAGCAGTAGGTATTTTGTGTGTGATGATTTATTGCATTCATTGATTTTATGCCAGGAATCAACTCTGGTATTTAGTGTTAGAAAGGGTCTGTCTGTTTCATCAGGGAGTGAGCTCCATTGTTCCAAGATCATATGACTAAGGACCCTTGAAATATTAAGTAGAGAAGAGGCCAGATTTCTAGTAGAATGTGGACTAGAGAGCTATTTCTAACTTGGTCAATCCATGATAATCCTGGGTACTGGATAGTGGTAGAATCAGAGTCCAGAAGACCTGAGTTCCATCCCAGTCCTGGGAACTTGCTAGCTAAATGACACTGGGCAAATTACTTAAGCCTTCTTGGCCTCAATTTCCTCATCTTTAAATTGGGGGCAATAATAGCACCTACCTCCCAGAGTTGCGGATAAAACAAGATGGTATCTGGGAAAGTGCCTTGTTGACCTAAAGGCACTATGTAAATGCTAGTCGATATTAGCAGTCCTTGGATAATTCCTTTGTGTGCCCCCCCCCAAAGGACAGGTAAAACTGGGATATAGAAAATCTGTGATCCTCTCTGAAAAGGTCCACAAAATACTGTACCACTTTTTATCTGATCACAGAATTAGGAAAAATCGTGTATCCCATCAGTTGGTGAATGACTGGGATGAGCAGGTATATTACGACATGTAAATGTAATGGAATATTATACACAAAAAGTGTGTGAACATGAAGGATTCAGAAAAGCTTAGGGAGACTTGTATGAACTGATACACAACTGAATAGGAAGAAATAAAAGAATAACGGATATGCTAATCACCATTTTCTTTATGGTGAGAGACCTCAGAACTTTGGTCCGCTCTGTGACCAATTGTGACTTCAGCTGGGCAATGATGAAGCATACTTCCTAGATCTTGGAAGAATAGTGATAGACAAAAGTAGAAAGAGAAAGACATTTTCCCAACAAGGCCAATATGTTGCTTTATTCTGATGACCACACTTCTGAGTTTACAAGAGAAGACCCCTATGGATGGGATGCATTAGGAGGGTAGTGATTAGAGATGCAACTGAAAGAGAAAGAAAAGGGTTAAGGAAGCTAGGTGGCACAGTGTGTTCTTAATATCATGCTACCTGCTGCTTTGTTCACGTTGTTCTGACTTAACTAAGCCTAAAACCATTAGAAGGCATTCTAGAATTTAGAGATATTAATCAAGAGTAATGACTTCTAGAAGCAAGGGGAGTATGTTCTGGGTGTCTCTGGATCCCCTGCTCAAGCTCTTCCTACTCCCTTTATTTTACTGGCATTGGAAATGAATACAACATAACAATGGCCTGTATTCCAGCTGCCTTCTAGCATGTATCACTGCCTCTACAACCAGCAGCAGTAGCAGTAACGGCATGCGGTCTCTTCATCAGAGATAAAGGTAAGAATAAGTCAGGAAAAGAAAACCAATAGACATCACAGTGGATGTAGGTGATGTGCACCAGCTCAAGCGCAAATCATTATAAACATTCCAAAAGATGATGGTGACATTGAAGTGTTGCTCTGGTCCATGTGGCTGACAGAAATCAAAATGGTAACAGATTCCATGGCTAGAGAAAACCACTGACAGGGGAATAGTGGAAAGGGCCCTGGTCTGAGAATGAGGGGGCCAGGGTTCCCATCCCAGCTCTGCTTCTCATGAGGTGTGTGACCTTATGCAAATCACTGAATCTCTGAATAGTTTTGTCATCTGTAAAATGAGAAGCTTGGAGCCAAATGCCTCCTAAGGTCCCTGCAAGTTCTACCTGTCTCCATATCTTCATGGTGTAGTAACTGCTGGATTTCTGGTCTCTGATCACTTTGAAAAGGCTGTCTACAATAGATGTCTCCATTTCTTCTCCTCTCCTCTCTTCTAAACTTTCTGCAATGTGGCTTCCAACTTCATCATTCAAATAAAACTGATCTCTCCTAAGCTACCAATGACTTCTCAGTCACCAAATCTAATCACCGTTTCTCAGTCCCCATCTTTCTTGACCTCTCTGCAGACTCTGTCAATCACTCTCTTTTCCCCAATATTCCTTTCTCTAGGTTTTCATGGTGCTATTTTTCTCCCTCAATTCTCTTCTTACCTGTCTAATTGTTTTTTCTCAGTAACCTTTGCTAGATCTTCATCCAGGTCACATCTGCCAACCACGAGTGTCTTCTAAGACTCTGACCTTTCTCTTCTTCCTCTATATTATTTCACTTAGTGGATTGCATCAGCTGCCATGAATTCAATTACTACCTCTTCAGATGATTCTGAGAACTGTTTATCCTAACTTCTCTCCAGATTTTTAGCCTCATATCCAATTGCCTATTGGAATTTCTTCAAATGGATATCCCATAAACATTTTAAATGCTATGTCTACAATCAGTTTCATCCTCTATCCCCTAAAATCTTCTCCTCTGGTTAATGTCCCTCTTACTATTGAAGTTGCCATCATTCTTCCAGTCACCCTGGCTCTCTCCCTCTCACTGCCATATCCAATCAGTTGTCAAGTCCTATTATTTCTGCCTTCCTACATCTCTCATAAAGACTCCTTTCTCTCCTCTAACATTCCTACCACCCTGGTTCAAGCCCTCAAGACTGAGTTATTGCAACTCCCGTTACTCTCCTTGACTCAAGTTTCTCCCCATGGTAACCTATCCATTCAGCTATCAAACTAAACTTCTTAAAAAAACAGATTTGACCAAGTCAGTGGTTTCTTGTTACCTCAAGGACCAAATGCAAAATCCTCTACTTACCTTCATAATCTGGACCCTTCCTATCTTTTCAGTCTTCTTATACATTACTCCCCTCCACATACTCCGTGATCCAGTGACATTAGCCTCCCTGCTGTTCCTCACATGGAGCTTCCGTTTGCCCTGAACATTTTCACTGACTGTACCCAAGAACTGGAATTTTCTCCCTCCTCATCTCTGCCTCTTGGCTTCATGGCCATCCTTCAAGTCTCAGCTAAAGTCACACCTTCTTCTTCCCTAATCCTCATTAAACTTAGTCCTTTCCCTCTGACATTATGCCCAATATATCCTAAAGGTATCTTCTTGGTACATGGTTATGTAAGTACTATCTTTCACATTAGACTGTGAGCTCCTTGAGAGCAGGAACTGCATGGCTTGGTTGGGTTTTATGGCTTCTCTTTGTCTCCCCGGTCTTTAGCATAGTTCCTGACACAGAGTGTGTGCCTCATTAATATTCTTGGTTGGCTTCATTTTCTATAAGAGGAATGATGAGGGTGCTGACTGTGTAACAAGTAAGATCTGGGTTCAAATCTTACCTAAAGGATTTACTAATTGGATAACCAGGACAAATCACTTCACCTTAGCCTCAGCTGCTTCTTCTGTGCCTAGCACAGAATAGGAACTTAATAAATGCCAACTAACTGGCTAATAGAATAGCAAAAGACTGAATATGTTTGTCATATTAGTAGTTCTTACTCTAGACCAGTGGTTCTCAACCTTCCTAATGCCACAACCCTTTAATACAGTTCCTCATGTTGCGGTGACCCCCAGCCATAAAATTATTTTTGTTGCTACTTCATAACTGTAATTTTGCTACTGTTATGAATTGTAATTTAAATATCTGATATGCAGGGTGTATTTTCATTGTAAAAAATTGAACATAACCCACAGGTTGAGAACTGCTGCTCTAGATAGCATAGACAAGCATGTCAGCCATAGACTAGATGTAGAGCAGGAAAGAATTTCAGAAGTCTTCTAAGCCCACTCTCACTTTACAGATAAGGAAATAGAGTCCCAAAGAGATTTGGTAATTCATCCAAAGTCACATAGGTTGTTTGCCACAGAGGCAAAAATGAAATCCAGATCTTCTGAATCCAGACCCAGGGCTCTTTCCATTATAACATGTTATCTTTAACCGCTGTAAGTGCATAGAGAATGCTATTTATGTAGTCACTTTTTAAGACTGTATTTTCTTATCTGTTCATTGTAGCAAGGAAGCAATTTCAGATCTTTGAAGACTATGCCAGCAAGCGAGCAAGTTTGAGAAAACCCTAGCAAGCTGGAGATGTTTCAAGACCAGGGCTTGAAAGGGACCGTGTATCATGCCCAAAAACGAGTCTAGAGATATATAAAAAGGTTTATCTCAGGCTTATCAAATTGGTCACAAGATGGTCAATTTTGGGCAGGTTTTCAAGGTCATCTCCTAAGTAATACATGGGTTGTGGACAAAGTAACTACCCCAGTGTTGGAGAATGAAGAGAAGTCATTAAAAGTATTTTTTAAAATGTAAGCTAGTAAATAGCATTGGCAAAGAAAGCATGGCATGGGGTAGTGGTCTCCAAACTTCTTTGATGGTGCACCCTTAGCATTAAAAAAAATAATTTTAGCACCCCCTCACATGTATGTATATTTACTTATTTATAAGTTAGATACACATACTACTATAATAATAATTGTGTACATTATAAAACTTGCACAAAAATAAAAACTATAAAACAGATAAGATGAAGTAATAGTTTACTCTTGAGTCAATCCGGAGTCACTAGAATTTATGGAGAAGAGAAATAATAATCAGAGCAAGCATTTACATGGCCCTTTCCAAATGTTATCTCATCTGATCCTCACAGCAGTCCTAGGAGATCAGTGTTATTATTATCCCCATTTTACAGATGCGGGAAGTGAGGCAGACAAAGGTTAAGTTACTTAGACAGTTGTAGTGGAAGTGGTGGTAATATTAGTAATCACGTTTATATAGAACTTTGAGGATGGAAAATGTTATAATTATTATCTCAGATGATCCTCAGAAAAACACTGGGAAGCAGAAGCTATTATTATCCATAAGTGACTTGCCCAGGTAGACTGATGAATAGTAATGATGTTGATGTTTATTATTGTATAATGCTTTGATTTTTAAGGGTGTGTGCCAAACGTTATCTCATTTTATCCCACAACAATCTTAGGCAACAAGTGCTCCTAATATCTGTATTTTACATTTGAGGAAACCGAGCCTAAGAGAAGTGAAGTAAACATAAGGTCACACAGTGAGGCTGGATCTAATTCAGGTCTTCCTGATTCCAAGTCCAGCACTTTACCTACTGAGTGACCTAACTCTTCTGGATTTCATGGTCAGACCTGTAATTTTGAAAAATCACTCTATCATATATGTGGAGAATACATGAGAAACAAGAAAGGCTTGAGGCAGGGGGAACTATGGGAAAGGCACTATAATAGCCCAGACAAGATGTGATAAGGACTTGAATTAGACTGGTGACTGGACTCCAAATGTGAGAGGTGATCTAGACTTTGACACAAGATTTGGCGATTGATTGGACCTGTGAAGTGAGGAAGAGTGAGGAGTTTAAAACATAGAGGTTGTGAACCTGGCACAAGAGATGCAACCTCAACAGTAATTGGGAGCTTAGGGAGAGATGTTTTGGAGAAAACATAATATAATGAGGTCTGTGATGCAACTCACACCTCATCCATGCCTGCTTATCCCATGGCATTCACTCTATCCCATTTCCAAATGAAAAGAGTGGAAGGAGGCGAGGCTCTTCCTGACAGTGTGAAGCTTACCTGCTGAGAGGTACTTGTGGAAGCCACAAAGTGAACTAGGGGATAGGAGGTGGGTAGGCTAGGGGTGAAGGGAGAAATC
>CM053600.1:179056207-179071704 GCA_028646575.1 Pseudocheirus occidentalis | reverse complement strand
CTTCCCTCTCTGGTAACTTGAATAGGTAATGGATGTGTGGGTCAGATGGTTGGAAGCCCATCTGCTGATCTGTTTCTTGGTCTGCTTGTAACC
Organism: Pseudocheirus occidentalis; assembly: GCA_028646575.1. Lineage (NCBI taxonomy): Eukaryota > Metazoa > Chordata > Mammalia > Diprotodontia > Pseudocheiridae > Pseudocheirus > Pseudocheirus occidentalis. The sequence continues at coordinate 179,071,611 of CM053600.1, read as the reverse complement.
TGTGTTTGCATTCTCTGGAGTTCAGGGTGCTGACTTTTCCCCCTGAACTAGGTATACGATATGTGTTTGACTGATTAAAGTGAGACTGTTAACCCATTTTGAGTTGCTTTCCTTTAGAAAAGCAGATCTAAGAACCTGTGCTAGCAGCCATCCTGGGTACACTAGGGTGCTTGCTGATACAACAGATATTGCATATAAGAAGTGAAATAAAAGGTGCAATTAAGAACATGTAGGATGGAAGAAAGAGGTGAATAGGTCATTTAGTAAGAGAATGAAATAAACATATGGATAATTTGAGGGTTGTATGAGGATCCACAAAATATTACGAGCTTCAGAGAAAGCCGTCCAACATGAGTACTGTAAGCACTAGATCCTGTATGAAGAATGTTTACAAAAGCAGGAAATATGTAGTCATAGACATATCGCTATGGATATGGACATATAGTAATACATGCATGAGAATGCATGATACAGAATGAGAATGTGTGGCTGGATCATGATCTGTACCATTGAAAGGAGAACTCTCATTATAGCTCAGAGCCAGAAGGAAACTGGGTGGTCATCTAGTCCAACATTAACCCTAGACAGAAAAGGAAATTGAGATCTAAGGAAATTGAGTGACTTGTCTAAGATCACACAGGAAGTATCAAAAGTGATATTTAAGGGGCAGCTAGGTAGCGCAGTGAATAGAGCACCGGCCCTGGAGTCAGAAGTACCTGAGTTCAAATCCAGCCTCAGACACTTAACACAACAACTAGCCGTGTGACCTTGGGCAAGTCACTTAACCCCAACTGCCCTCCAAAAAACAAAAAGTGATATTTAAACTAAGTTCTTCTTTCTCCTGAGCCAATTCTCTCCCCAAATTAATGGAATAATAGATTTATCAAAGCATTACCCCTAATAGAATGGAATCTTAAGGACAGGGGCTATGTTTTCATTTTGTCTGGGTTTCCTCACTGACTAGTATATATTAAGCACTTAATACTTGTTGAATTATATGAAATTGAATCACTATAGAGAGGTCATACTATGATCCTTAATAATGGAATGTCATGAGCTCATTAAAATCACAATTTCAGGGAACTCAAAGGGCAGTGAAAACGTGGATTATGGGTATAAGTAAAGCTGCAATGTGTTTTTCATATTGGCAATGACACAAGAAGTAGAAAGAAAAGATATACTCAGGGACATGGAAAACTGAGAAAGAAGAAGGGTGAGTCAAATAGGGTGTCAGGAATAATAAATGAACATATTAAAGTGTTGCATTATTTTAGATGACATATCAAATGAAACAGAGGACCATCTTTGCCATGACAGATATATCACCTATGGAGGACTTAAGTATGTTGGGTAGAAAATAAGTATTTAAGGAAAGACAGAAAAGTGTTACTAAGACTGATAAGCTATAAATGGGGTGCACTATTGAATAAGAGTACACCTAACTAAAGGATTATGGATGCAACGAAGTTTTGAAACAACTGGTCCTACCCACATCTGAATCAATTCCAGGGTCAACTGAGCATTTCATCACTACTTTAAAATGGTATTCTCAAACAGATCCAGTTTCCTATTGTAGTCACTGCATAGCACCAATTTGACTCCACTCAAAACAGGTCCCCTAGTAATAATGTTTTGAAGCATAATGAACCTTTTCTTCCAGCCTAATTGCAGCATTCATCAGCAGTTTTCACATGTGATGCTTAAAAGAGCAGGCATTTTCCAGCAAATGAATCTGCTCTGAAAAGCCCAAAATGTTTTTCCTTGGGTAGAGACATAATAAACCAAACCTATTTCCACAGATAACACTCGGCATTTCTTTTTATGTCATTTCTGTTGGGTCATGGATTTTTCCTTCTATTAAATGCATGCCTCTGTCCATTCTGAATGGTGATCTTTTTTTCTCCCTTGATAAAACCATTGTGGTATAATAATGGCCTACTTAGATGATCCTGATAGTGTGTTTGACTTCCCTGGTAACTATTTAATTTGAAGCACAAAAATCCATTAGTGTGAGCTTCTAGAATATAAAGCTGAGCATCAAAGCACTTATTTCTGAGGGTCAAGAGGAAGAATCCAAGGCCATTACTTCTTTTAGGTTACAGCATAGTCAATCAGGTGTTTTCATGTGACTCCACAATGGGTCACCAGGTCTTATCACTTATCTGTAATGGGCCACTCTTAAACTTCAATTGTGAAAGACACACCCTCAAAGCTACTCCATGTAGCCTTATGCCAGGTGGGTAGCCAGAATCTCACCTCATCCCCCTGCTCCACAAAGCATTGGATGATGGGCTTGATTTCTTCTTGTACTTTCGATTAGATAGTGGCTTTAATATTAACTGCAACTTTCATTCTGTTGTGTACCTTTAAAGACGTTATCTGTGGTGGCTAGGTGGCACAGTGAATACAGCACCAGCCCTGGAGTCAGGAGGACCTGAGTTCAAATCCAGCCTCAGATACTTGACACTTACTAGCTGTGTGACCTTGGGCAAGTCTCTTAACTTCCATTGCCCTGTATTCCCCCCTCCAAAAAGAAAAAAACATGTTATCTACTGTGGAACACCATTTGAGAAGACCTCCTTGGTCCTGCTGCAGACATTCTGCCAAGATGCTTCCAATATTTGTGCAGGGATGAGAAAATGGGTATATAGTCAGTTGTTATTGTAATTTTCTTAATTGTTTTGGGGGGCAGTAATAATATGCATGATAATTTTGTCCCAAATACTCTTTTTCTCCCATGGATATTTTGAAAATTAAACCCACATTACCTTTCAATTGGCATCCCCTCCAGAATGGACCTCTTCCTGTAGGGATACTTGATTAAGTTCGGTGGTTTTTCCCTTACCTGTCTTCTTCAGTGCCATTTCTACTTTCCATGTCACCCATGGGGGCCATGATGGAGCTGTCCATATATATGGTAGCTCCACTATAGTAGATAGAAAGAAGAGTTTGCTGTTGTCATCATAAATTACCTTTCCCATGTCTTCTCCATTTGCTGTCCTTCTACTTTTGTTCTCAAATGCTCATTAAATTATTGTGTTTAACTGGGTATCCAACCAGTTTTCCATCAACTCCTCTCTTCATTGCTTCTTATTGCTTTAGGAGATGATACTGCACAGACTCTTCTGCCACCCTCTCAAAAATTGTTACATTTAACTGATAGGTATTTTCTATTGCCATATTGTTCACCTTAATTTTGTATTCCTTGCATAGAGGAGTATTTTATTATCAATCAACAAGCTTTAATTAAGCACTTGCTTTATGTCAGGCTTTATATTAAGTGCTGAGAATGCAAAGATAAAGCAAATAAAAATGTCACTTCCCGTAAGGAGTTTACATTCTAATGACAGAGAAAATATCTCTCATACATATGTGACTACACAGATACATGAACAGTTAGGTGGCACAGCAGATAGAGCACTGGGCTAAGAATTGGGAAGATTCATCTTCCTGAGTTCAAATCTGGCTAAGTTCAAATGAGATACTTACTATCTATGTGACCCTGGGAAAGTCAATTAACCATGTTTCCCTCAGTTTCTTCACTCTTAAAATGATCTGGAGAAGAAAAAGGCAAGCCACTCCAATGCCCTTGCCAAGAAAACTCCAAATAGGGTTATGAAGAGTCAGAAATGACTGAAATGACTCAATGAGGAAAACACACATGTACATCTTGTATGTTGTGCTTTATAAATACATATGTTTATAATTATATTTATAGTTAGAGCCAGTTGTTGTTGTACTGGGTAGGATACTGGATCTCAGATCAGGAAGACCTGAGTTCAAATTCAGCCTCAAATATTTACTAGCTGACCCCAAGGTTGTGAACCTCAGTGATTTAAGGGATGATAGTGGGCTCTACAATAATAGGAAGGCTCAGAAGAAGTATGGATTTGGAGCATGAGGAAATGACAAGCTCCATTTTGGACATGATTGGTTTGATATGCCTATAAAATATTCAACTTTAAATGTCTGATAATAAGTTCATTATGTAAGACTGGGCTAGAGAGATAGATGTGGAAGTCATTGAACCCATGGGAGCTGATGAGATTAAAGAGAAAGTATAGAGAGAAAAGAGAAGAAAGTACATCGAGGGAGGCCTCATAGTAAATGGACATATGGATCATATGAGCAAAAGGGACTGGAATGGAAAGTAACATTGGAAAAGAACAAAGAAAGAACAGAGACATGAAACTCCAAAGAAGAGGTGCTATCCAGGAAGAGGTGATCAGTAGTATCAAATGCAGGAAAGTCAAGATGGATGAAGAGTGAGGAAAGGCCATTCAATTTGGAGAGTCAGAAAGACAAACATAGAGACAGAGAGACAGAGCGAACATTTATTAAGCACCTACTATATCCCTGGCACTAGGAATAGAAGCACTAGGAACAGAAATACAAGTAAAACAAGAGATCATTATTTATCTGTAGAGAGAAAGAAGTTCAGTTAAATGATGAGATCAAAAGTCAGGTGACAGAGATTTAGAGGAGAGAAAAGAAGCAGAGTTTCCATGTAAGGAAGGTTTTTTATTTTTCCTGGAGGTTAGCTGAGAAGGAGAGAAGTTGGGATGGCAGAAACTAGGAAATATTTCTTTGACAAAGGAGACAAGAGCATGCTTATAGGAAACAAGGAAGGAAGTAGCAAATAGGGAGAGTGAGGCTCTTACTAAATGCTTATTGTATTTTTGAGTGAATCTTCTAAATTGATGTTTCCCCTACATGGCATAAGTCTAAACTGAAAATGTTTAACCTGAATAAAAGACTCAATTGGGACATTATATAGCTGTCTTATATTTAATAGGCTATCAGTGGAAAGGAATTAGACTCATCCAGGGTCTCCCCAGAGAGCTGAACTGAGAACAACAGGAAGTAGTGGCAAAGAGGAAAATGTAAGCTTGATATCAGGAAAACATGGCTAATAATTAGAGATATAATTATAACAGCCAGAATTTATATGGTACTTTAATGTTTGAAAAATATTTTACATGTCTTTTTTTGCATTTGATCCTCATGATCGTCTTGTGAAATAGGTGTTATTATCCCCGATTTACAAGTGAAAAAACTGAAGCTGAAAAGTTAAGTGCCTTGCCATGGGTCATATAGTAAAACAAGTGTCTGATGCAGGATTCAAATTCAGGTTTTCCTGATTCCAAGTTCATTAATCTTTCCGCAGATAAGTTAGACATTGACCTATAACACTCGTGAGTGTGACCCAAGCCAGATTTTTAAAAATTAGGAAATATTTAACTAAATAAATAGAAATACAAAATAATAGATAATATTAATGTATGGTTTTCTATGTCAATATGGACCCTCAGGGATCCATATATGTAGTTTCACAGCCCCCATTTCTTTCTGAGTTTGACACCACTTCTCTGTACTACCTACCTGACTCAGATATCCAAATGCAGAATAGATTGCCTCAGTAGCATTTCCCTTCCTTGGAAATCCACAAGCAAAGACTGGATGACCAACCTTTTGGTTATATTATAGTGGGAATTCCATTGGGAGTATGAGTTGAACTAAGTGGCCACTGAAGTCCCTCCTAACTAAAATACATTCTATGAGACTTTGATTGATTCCAGCAAAGATCGAGTATTTGTTGCCTGAAGTCCTCCTTAAGATCTTTTTAATCTCCTTATGGCAATTAATTTACACTAATTAAACTTCCTTAGAAAATGATGATCATCCATGTCTCTGTGTTTTTTTATTAATTTCCTATTTTTCAGCATCAGTGGATCATTTAAAAACATCAGATTGGAGTTGTACTAGAGGTATACTGACTGGGTCCTCTTTGAATTTTTTTTTTATTTATAGTGATCTTGATCTTTGCTCTAACAAGTCAATGTTATAAGTGCACATAGACAACTATTTCAAAAACTTCTGTTACCAAACTTCAGAAGGAAACACAGAAAATCAGGACAGATTTGAAATTAACATGTTGTATTTGTTATATTTTTATAGCTATGATTAAAAAAGATGCACAGTTCCTCACATAATCCTCTTTTCCTTTTCTACTTTATTGACTGAAGTGTCTTTCTGTTTGATGTTCATTACAATCATGATAAAAATGAATGTTCTAAAATAAAAAATGAGAAGAAGTGTCACTACATCAATAACCAGTTATTTCCTGGCTCAGAGATAATCAATTTCATTTTATAATGATATTTAAAGCTCAGCATGTATAGGGTCTCCTGAGTCTTCTTGGGGAAAAAAATCAAGATACATAGGAACAAAGCTTATAAACTTTAGTTTCTTTTCTTACCCCTGGCTCATATTTCCCAACATATTTTTTCTCTGTCTTCTTTTGTTCACACCTTTACTTTGAGATCATCAAGTATTAAAATTTGTTACTAATAATTTTAAGTGCCACCATATTAGATTTTTTTTGCTGCATTGCTTTTCTTTTTACAGGAAAAGTTCAAACTGGAAAGGACTTTATGAAAAAAAATGTGTTGTTAAAGCAAAATGCATGAATAAGATATATTTCCAAAGATGAGGGAGGAGGCAACAGTTATATGACTGGAACAGCTCACATATAACATCCATTCCAGCTTCGTCTAATGATCCTATAATGATAAAGACATCCAAAGTTCTTTCCTGCTCTAAATACTATGAACTTTGGAAGAGTTTGACTTTTGGTCCTAGGTGTGTGAAATAGGTCATTTATCTTAGGCATCCCCTACTTTGTAAAGTATCATAAATTTAGAGCTGGAAAAAGTCTCAGTGGCCATCTAGTTCAAACCATTTATTTTAGAGTTGGGGAAACTGAGGCCCCAAAAGGTTATTTGCAGAGTGTACTACAGATAATAACTAACAGACTCAAAATTTGAACCTGGATTCTCTACCTATAGATCTTGTGCTCTTTCTATTGTACCACTGTATATGATTAACATCCATCATATCCAACCTTCACTGTCCCCCAAGGGTATCTGCATTTTAAGTCTTAGTTTAATTGTAGAACAGAAGACACAATCCTCTCCTCATTAAAGAAACTTCAAGTACGGAGGTAAAGGTAGATCTGATTTGTAGAGTATAAAGATCTTTCAGGCACCCCTGAAATCGTACCATAAAAGTGGCTGCCTGGTCCACCTCCGTATAAAACCAGCTCCTTGTATTCACACGCCTCAAATAGTGATTTTCACTCAGTGCTTAAGAGAGGTAGAAGAATGGTCTTACACCAACACAATGGAGCCAGACTCTCTGTACCATATCTATTACAACTGCAAAATTTCAGTTATCAGCTACCGTAGAATATCAATAAGGAACAAATTAAAGCAACTTCAAAACCCCAGAAGGAGAGCTATGAACTCTCCAAAGTAACTCTGGTTGGATTTTTACCAACACAGAATTATTCAATCTACATTACCCCCTGATTTAAAGAGTTAAATGAGTGTATGTTCCACATGTTAGCCCAGATGTCTGGGCTACATGACATATGATGATTATAAAGATTACTTTCCACTTGAAAAACTGATTTCAATAGAAACTTTCAGGTTAAAGTAATTCAGTCACTAAGCAACTAGTGTCATCTCCTTTTAAGGGTTTCATAGGACAGAGAAGTATCAGTCCCCTAGCTTCATTTTCCTAACTTTGCCCTCTCTGACATAAAATCCCTTTCCTTTACAGGTGGGAAGGGCAGGACCTCTCACTTAATCAGAGTGTCTTCAAGATCTGAGACACAAAACTGACCAATGACAAGAGTTTCTTCCCCTCAAGGAGCCCAAAGAAAGCAATAGAAATCTAACATTGCCGTGAGGTCTAAGAGGATAAGTCAGCTGACGTGGGATGTCATAGGAAGGTGAAAAGACAACTTTTTTCCCTTTAGAATTAATTAATGTGGGGGCAGCTTGGTGGTACAGTAAATAAAGCACCGGCCCTGGCGTCAGGAGGATCTGAATTCAAATCTGGCCTTAGACACTTGACACAGTCATTAACTGTGTGACCTTGGGCAATTAACCCCAATTGCCCTGCCTTCCCCCCTCCAAAAAAGCAGCAAAAAGAGAATTAATCAATGTGAATTCAGAAATAAAAAGAAAATAAATCTCTCAAAAGGTAAAGATTCCTGAACAGACTTTTAACCAAAGTTCCTTGCTATGCCAAGTATGGAACATATTCAGTCATGCTCCATCTACAAATATCATTATAAGCAACTCTTGACCATCTGTGCCTTTAAAAAGAGTAGAGGCCCATAAACTAAATGAATCATTCAAAAATCTTCTAAGTTTGGCTTAGAAGTGCTGCCTCAGTCATTAAATCACAAAACTGTAAACTTTCTGACTTGTAACAAACCTCACTGACCCCCTAATCTAACCCATACTTGAACAAGAATTCCCTCCCTGACCAATATAACAAGTTATTTTTGTTGAGGCATTTCAGTCATGTCCAACTCTTAATGGTTCTATTTGGGGTTTTCTTGGCAAGATACTGAAATGGTTTTCCATTTCCTTCTCCAACACTTTATACAGATGAGGAAATCGAGGCAAACAGGGTTAAGTGACTTGCCCATGGCAAGCATCTGGTTTATTTATTTCTTCTCAGGTCTTCCTGACTCCAGGCCCAACACTTCATACACTGAACCACCTAGATGCCCATATAACAAGTAAATGTTTGTATTTTGCTTAAAGGTTTTCAGTGCCTAAGAAATCACGACCACAAGAAGCAGCACATTATACTGCTGGGCAGTTCCTATTGTTACAATGCTTAAATATGAGTCTGCAAATTCCACCCATTGCTCCTAATCCTGCCTTCTAGGACCAAGGAAAGGAAGTCTAATTCCTCTTTGATGCGAGATCCCTTTAGAAAATAGTTGGAGAGCTATCATGTGCCCCCTGCATCTTCTCTTCTCCAAACAAAATACTCATAGTTTCTTCAAATAATCAATATTTTTAAAAAAATTGGGCCATATAAATTAAAACCCTTCACCACTGATGCTTTCAACTTATAAAAGAGAAGCACTCTGAAGTATATTAAAGCACATAGAGCGACTTACTCTCAAACGTCTACCCTTTTTATGTGACCAGTGCTCAGTCTTTGCTGAGCACTTCCTTACTGTGTGCTCTGCCCTAAGGGTCTATCTCTTTAAACCACTTTTTCAAAAATGCGATACTGATCTTATCAGCTCCTTCAGGTTCCATTGTCGTCTTTGTGCAGAAGACTCATAGATCTAGTGATTGAACATTACTATCTCTCCTGAGTTCCAGTTTCATATCACCTTCTCATTGCTATAGACATCTCAAACTCAACATATCCAGAACAAGTCATATTATTTCTCACTCCCCCCCCCCCAACCAATATGCTCACCCAGACCTCCCCTAAACTTTCCTGTTTCTATGCAGGGCAATGCCATTCTTTTAGTCATGAACTTTCAAAACCTTGAAATCAGCCTTAATAATAGTTAGAATTTATGTAGTTCCAATGTGCAAGACACTGTGGCAAATGTTTTTGCAAATGTTAACTCATTTAATCCTCAGAGCAACCTTAGGAGGTAGATGTTAGTATTGTTCCCATTTTACAGTCGAAAAAATAAACAAAATAGAGGTTGCATGACTTGCCTGAGGTCACACATCTATTAAACATCTGAGTTCACATTCAAATTCAGTTATTCCAGACTGTAGTCCCAGCACTATCTCCACTGCACCACCTAGTTGCCTTGATTCATGACTATCTCTTATCACATATATCCAATTACTTGCCAACTCTTGCTGATTCTACCTCCACAAAATCTCTCACAGTTATCACTCACATGGCCACCTTCCTAATTCAGGTCTTTGCCACATGGATTGTCACAATAGTCTCCTATTTCATCTCCCTGCCCCCTGTTTCTCCCTTCTTTAATTCCTCCTTCCAACATCTGTCAGGGTGATATTCCTCAAAGACAGATATAACGATGCCAGTTCCTTAGAAGCTACAGGCATTCCCTGTTTCCTCTAAAACAAAATACAAACTCTTGCATTTGGCATTTAAGGCCCTATAAACTTGGCCCCAGGCTGCCTTTCCTAGCTTATAACTCTCTGACATTAATTATTTTCTACATACAACATTGCATCTATCACTTCCCTTTATCTACACAAGTTTTCCCTCATACCTGGAATTCACTCCAACAGAACACCTGACTCTCTGAATCTTTAAATCCCTTCAAAGCTTTTCTGAAATACAAGTTCCAACATCAGGCCTTTTCCTGATTCCCCTGGTTACTAGTCCTATGTCCTTAAAATTACTTTGGATTCATCTTGTATATATTTTTGTATTTATATGTGTATATGCATTGCCCAATGGAATGTGAACTCCTTAAAGGGAAAAGAAATTTTGATTTTGTCTTTTAATACTCTATAGAAGTAACTACTATATTACTAGGTACTTAATATAAGAGTTGACTGATCCGTTTGTGACTGATCTCTTCTCTCATCCCTACTGACAATAATCTAAAGTCCAGTGGGATGTGGAAGGGGTAAGAGGCTATAGTTTTTTACATTATAGGGGTAGCCCATTCATGTATAATTATTATTTGTCCCAATGATGCATTTCCATGTTTCCTTTATGAATAAAGCTTTGAACAAAGAACTAACTAAAATCATTAGTATTCCAATGGATCCATTATCTCATCACTGTTGGAATTGCTTCTAACAGGACATCTCATAACCCCATCCACACCTCATTCACTGCAACTCTTTTCTTTGACTTTCCATAAATCCTACATATAAAGTCTATTCAACATGGCCATGGCTTCCTTCTAGATCTTAAACTATGACATGGAAAACACTGAAGTACTTAAACCGTCCTTTGATTATCCTTTATCTTGTTACTTGTTCATCCTTTTCCAATAATGCATTTCCTGGATAATGACCTTTATGATACTTCTTGAGCAGAAGTTAGTGTCATCAATATGCTACAGTGCATGCCTACCAAGCATCTTCTATATAGTCCATTTTGAGTCATCTGAAATAACTATAGTCCATGATTCACAGCTACAGGAGCATCTGGGGGATCTTTTAAAAGTAATATAGTGTCTCAAATGCTATATAGGACAATCTTTTCCTTCTGTTGAATTCTGAACTTAGATCAATGTCCATATCCATTGCAGCTAGGTAACACAATAGATAGAGCACTGGGTCATGGTTGGTGTTTAATAAATGCTTGCTCCCTCTCTCCCAATCCAAGAAGCATATTTTGACAATTTAATTCAATGCAGATCCCATTCAACTGTATGCCATAATGCAGCAGATAAGTACTTTTAGAGGTGAGAGAGGAATATATTGTGAGGAGAAAGGGATAAATAGAATAGGGTAAATTATCTCAAATAAAAGAGGCAAGAGCAAGCTATTACAATGGAGGGGAAGAGTAGGAAGGTGAAAGAAAGGGAATGAGTCAACCTTTCTCTCACTGGATTTGGCTTTAGGATGGAATAACATACATACTCGATTGGGTATCTTACCCTACAGGAAAGTAGGGGGGAAGGGGATAAGAGGGAAGATAAGAGAAGGGAGGGCATATTGGGGGAAGGGGTAGACAGAAGAAAACACTTTTGAAAAGGGACAGCATCAAAAGAGAAAATAGAACAAATTGGGGGTGGGATAGGATGGAAGGAAATAGAGTTAGTCTTTCACAATATGACTACTATGGAAATGTTTTGCATATCCACACATGTACAACCTATATTGATTTGCTTGTCTTCCCAGTGGGGGTGAGTGAGGAGGGAAGAAGAGAAAGAAGCTGAAACTCAAAGTTTCAAAAACAAATGTTGAAAAATTGTTGCTACATGCAACTGGGAAATAATATATACAGGTAATGAGGTAGAAATCTATCTTTCCCTAAGAAAGTAAGGGGGAAGTGGGTAAAGGGAGGAATGGGGGGACATATCAGAGGACAGACTGGGTCAGGGTGGGAGAGTGGTGGGGGAAATATTTGGAACTCAAAATTTTGTGGAAATTAATGTTGAAAACTAAGAATAAATAAATAAATTCTGAAAAAAAGAAGATAAGCACTTTTTTACCTGCTTGACTTTTGCCTTATGTAAGACCAAACTTTTTTAAATGGCTCTACCTGGGAGACTGTTGAGGTACCATTGTAATCTAGAACTTAGGGTAATTAACCACAGAATAATAATTAAACAAATTGGAGTATGTAAATATCGTGGAATCTTCCCACACCACAAGAAATGACAAATATGAGGAATTCATAGAAACTTCTAGACACTTGAACAAACTAATGCAAAGAGGAATGGGCATAAGCAAAAGAACAAAATAGACAATGGCTATAATAAACCAAAACACAAACAGCAAAGGAGATCCTGGTTATTTGTCTGATTAAACTTGATCCTAGAGAACAGATGTTGAAATATGATTCTTAACTCTTGACAGAGAGTTGTTACAAAACAGAATAAACATTGTCAAATGCAGTGCTGGATCAGATGGGTTTGTTTTGCCATTTGTCTTTGTTCAAAATGAACATAGAAAATGAAGCTGGGGGTTTTATGATGTGACTATTGGAAAAATGGCATCATTAAAACTATATAAAAGTGAGGCAGCTAGGTGGCACAGTAAATAGAGCACCAACCCTGGAGTCAGGAGGACCTGAGTTCAAATCCAGCCTCAGATGCTTGATACACTTACTAGCCGTGTGACTTTGGGCAAGTCACTTAACCCCAATTGCCCTCCCCCCCCAAAAAAAGGCAAAAAAACTATATGAAAGTAAATTTTAAAATTCTTAAAGAAAGTAAGCCATAGTCTAAGATTGAAGTTCCCCATGTAATGATCTCTCTCCTTTGAGTTTCATGTTCATGTGTGTTTCTTTTGACTATAGAATGTGAGTTTCTTGAAGTCAGGGAACCATTTTGGCTTTGTCTGTGCATTGCTAGTGCCTAGTATGGTACTGGGAACATAGTATTTTCTATAAATGTGTTTAAATTTAAGGGATTACATTTTGAAAAGGTTTCAAAAAGAAACATAATTCTACTTGAATAATCCAACTTATTTGGGAAGTCAGTGCTAAGATCTGCAGCTGGGTTGTAAAGGCATTACTAGGCTCACAGCTAGGAGGTCATAAATGTCAGCAGGAGAAGGCTTGGAAAATGGGGAACATTGTCCCTTCACAGCAGAGCACTTGCTTAAATGGAATGTTATGCTCTAAAGTAAATTACTTCTAGTCTATTTGTGAAACTCAGTTGGAATCATGTTTCTTATATAAACAACGGCTGGAGATAAATCTGCCCAAGCAGGCATGCTGATTGGTATTTTTAGCTATGCAACTTTTATGCCCAGCTGTGAGATAGAAGAGGGGTATTTTTAACCCCCCAAACAAATTTCTGGATACTTCATTTAAAACACAGTAATATTACATACATTCAAGTGCTGCTGGTCTCTTGGTAGTGTCAAAAACCCACTCATTCCTCAAAACTGGCCCCCAGTGGCCAGCTCACTTGCAAGGCATTTCAAATGCTGCTGAATGGAAATGGTTTCCCAGGGAATTTAAATGAGTCACCTAAGCACTTTAGGATCAGAAACAACAGACAAAGCACAGTGAAGGCCTTGCCACAGAAGATCAGACCTAAACATATAAGGAAACAGGCAAGATGCTTTTGTGGATTTTGTACTGTCAAAGGGAAGGGAATAATTAGTTAAAGAGAATCACAAACCTGCATTTGGGAGAGGTCTCAGAAGCCATTTACTCTCACAATCTTATTTTACAGATGAAGATATTGACATGTAGGGAGATTAAACAGTTCCTCAATGTCACAGAGGTGCTCAGCATCAGAAATGGCATTTGACCCCAAGTTTTCTGACTGCAGAGTCAGTTATCCTTCTATTTTATCACACTCTTTGCCTTCTAGTGCCATGTATAGAACATGATAGGAGCTTAATAAATGCTTGTTAACCAATTAATTAAAAGTTAAACAAAATACTGGTATGGCAGGACCTTTGTAAAGAAAAAGATTATTAGAGTTTCAAAATTCCTCCAATTTTACTGGAAAGGTGAAGGAAAACACCCAAAATGAAGACTACTAAGTGGAGAAAAGAAAGAAGAGAGAGCTCTGAAGGTGTGTGAGGCCAAGTGAGTCACTTGGTTAACTGTAGCTAATTGAGAAAAAAACTAAGAGATACCTATTTCAAATGAATGCCTGTGCTCCTTGAAGGCTACCATGCCCATTTTGATCCCCAGGGGACCCAATGGAATATTTTCAACTAACTGTTGTTTGGAGATAACAGCAAAATACATACAGAGGGGATCAGAATTAGCAATTTTATCTAAATAGTAACTTGGAAGTGTTTTGGTCACCAAGTAAGTGAACAAGTAGAGGATTCCCATAGCTACAGTTCAGCACTCTCAAGACACCTGTTTCTGAGGTGTCCTTTCCTAAAGGAAAGAGAAATAGCCACTTTAACAAAGCATTTCACTTCCTTGGCCTAAATCACCAGTGAGTGCAGTTAAATCTCATTTCCAATGAGATGTTAAACCAGCTATGTTAATAAGACAAAATCTAGAGCAAAGCTACAGGAATGCCAATACTGGCAGTCCCCTACTTACACATGGGCTGTGTTCCAGAAGCTCCCTTGCAAATCAATTGATTAGAACTTGGAAAAAAACTTCCCCACAGGAAAAAATAGCTACAAAAGAAGATAGAGTTCCCAGGCTAGCCCACAAGGCTTTTTTGGCCCAGAGTTTAGCTGAAACCCTGTATATTTTCTGTGAAAAAGACATTTTAAAATACATCATCACAAAACTAGTTATGGAAAGAAAGAAACTTAATTTTGTTTCGTTAATTTTTATTGGATACACGAGTAAAAACAAGTATGTTTAGGGGGAAATGAAAAAAACTAAATGGAATATACTGTGACCATAATACAAAGAAATTATAGACATTTTCAAATATGTTAGGGATTAGTAGCACTGGTTCTGGTTGTATCTAGTATATTTCCAAATTCTTTCTTTCTCCCATGAACTAGTATTCTTTTTTACTTGCCATCCAAGAAAGAGTAGGATAATTTTTGTCATGAGTAGATGAAAGAGGAAAAGTGGAAAAGGAGATTTCTCTGAACTGACATAGGCAAGAAGGAACTATGCCCAAAAGACTATAAATAAGTGCATATTCTTTGACCCAGCAATACCACTTCTAGGGTTGTATCCCAAAGAGATCATAGAAGTGGGAAGAGCCCCTATATGCACAAAAATATTTATAGCAGCTCTTTTTGTGGTGGCAAAGAATTGGAAACCACGGGGATGCCCATCAATTGGGAAATGGCTAAACAAGTTATGGTTATATGAATGTAATGGAATACTATTGTACTATATAATATATAATACTATGAGGAGCAGACTGACTTCATAATAACCTGGAAGATGAACAAACTGATGTTAAGGAGAAGAGTAGAACCAGGAGAAATTTGTACACAATTACAAACTCAACATATGTG
>CM053600.1:179010273-179055707 GCA_028646575.1 Pseudocheirus occidentalis | reverse complement strand
TTATGTCAAAGAATCAAAATTTCAGGTCATCCAAAAAGGGATATGAAACATCTACAAAACAGCATGAGATAAGTATACAAGACAGAAGCAAACCAAGTGTTCTTTGACTGGGAAGTATAAAGAATCTGACTCTAGAGAACTCAAGTTCAAATCCCAGCTCTACCACTTACTAGCTGTGTAATCTTGGGCAAATTGTTTAATGTCTCTGGACCTCAGTTCCTCATCAGTAAAACAAGGAATTTGGTATAAGATGGCTCCCTTTCAAGCTAACAATCTATGCTCTTCTGGCTATATGGGAGCAATGTCATCATACAAAAGATGGTAAGAATTGGGAAGGGCTTTCTGGACATGGGATGATCCAAGGAAGATAACGCAACATGACATTGTTATAATGCAAGCTCTATGAAGACAGGGACTGGTTTTGCCTTTCTCTGTATTTCCAAAACTTGACACATAGTAAGAGTTTCATACTGACAGTTAATTGATTGATTGATGACTGGTTGTAGAAGTGATCATTTAGCAATAAGAAGTCTACAACTCATATTCTGTAAGTATCTGCCTCTTCTCCTTATAAAGACAGCTTTCCTTGAGGTCTTTGGAGTCTCAACAGAAAGATCCAGCTTGTCTCGCTCTGAGTGACTGACTCAAAGATTTTCTTTACCTGGCCTGGTTTCCTCCTTCCTTCTCTCTCATCACCAGGAGACTGACCCTGCTCTGAGAAATGACACAGCAATTGTACTTAAAGTTGCCAGGCAAAGGAAATGGCAATTAGTCACAATTGACCAGGAGATTTTGCAGATCTCCAGGTCATTACCAGAGTCAGACACTTCAGCTTGGCAGCCTCCTTATTAAGCAGCTTCTCAGCAGTTTGGAGCTGCAGGAGAGATACCAAATTACTGGGTGATGTGGCAGGAATTCCTGGCTCTTCTCCTTGTATTGGAATTTAATTTCTGTCTTAAATAAATCTCACTCTCTAAAGGGGTTTGACAGGACCTGAGCCATTAAATGAAGAGTAAAAAAACCAGGAAACCTAATTATCAGCTCAAAAGATATGCAGGGACAGCTCTGGCTGGCAAAGAAGGTGTGAGATCTGTCTGGAGGAGATTTCAGTACTCTGGCTGTGTCTGAGGCAGCAGCTAATGCAATTACTTTCCTCCAAGCACCGTGTCTTCAAAGAGTGGCATTTAAAGTGGCCAGGGAGTGAATTAGAGAAAAGAAGTTGCAAGTTTTATACAGACATCATCAAAAAGAGATCAGGGTGTGCTTACAAAGAGGTCAGTCCTTATAACCCAGTTGTTGGTCACTCAGAGACATGTGACCTTTGTGGAGAAGGACACAGGTAGCCCTTCCACAGGAGGGTGGGGGGAGGAGGATGCTGGCAGTAATGAGATTCTCCAACTCAATTACATTGGCTCTTCTGCTGAAATAAAGGTTTCCACTGACATGAAGCAGTTTCCTGAAAGATGAAGGTTACCAGTCCTTTTACCCACAGGTTCTTGTCTATAAGAGCCATTTCATTCTCTATTGTAGCAGTAACCAGGGTGGGGAGATCTGATCTTTGCCCCGGTGTGCAGATATGGAGAGGGTAATGATAGCACTTGGATTCCTTCAGCAGCTAGAAACCACTGAGCTTAGCTCAGAGTTAGCAAGCATAACAAGTTAACATAAGGAGCTCCCAAATGCTGACGTCCTCTCCACCTCAAGGTAGATGCAGGCCAGGTGAATACCTCTCTGGCCTGGCTCCATGCTGGTTCCTCTCCTCCTAAAGAGCCTCATTCTTTCTTTCTTCTTCCTTCTTTTATTTTTATTAATTCTGTCCTGATTTCTTCTTTCTTCTTTTTCTTCTTCCTTTCTTTTTTCTTCCTTCTTTCTTTCCTTCCTTCCTTTCCTTCCTCTTTTTCTTTTTTCTTTTCTTTTTTCCTTCTTTCCTTCCTTCCTTCCTTCTTAAGTACTAGTGCTATGAAACATTTAAAATGCTAGGTCCTAGAGACAGAAAGAAAAAAATTAAAATAGCTTTTGCCCTAGAGAACTTGACATTATTTTCAACAGAAGCAATAATATCTTGTTGTCCCCAGGGTCCCCATTGACAGATACCAATGTCCCAAGATTTCTGTCTTTCCTCCAAGAAATCTTGGGATGTGTCCTGGGGTCTCTCTCCTGCATATGGAACCTTATGGAGTCCAGGGTCCCTCCCACCCTGGCTTGACAGAATTTATCTTCAAAAATGCTTTAAAGGACTGTTTTGTCCCTCTTGCACTGAGAACCAAGATTACTAGTTAAGCTGTTACCTCCTGTGGAGGAGAAGAAAGAACTCTGAAGAGGGGTGGCTAGGTGACACAGTTAATAGAGCACTAGCCTGGAGTCAGGAAGAGCTGAGTTCAAATCCAACCTCAAACACATAACACACACAGAAAAAAAACTAGCTGCGTGACCTTGGGCAAGTCACTTAACCCCAATTGCCCTACCTCCCACCTCCAAAAAGTAAAACAAAAAAAGAAGAAGAAAAAGAGCTCTGTCTTAAAAGTCAAGATCTGGGTTCAAGTCCTGGTTACCCAATTTATTAGCTGACATTGGACAAGTCATTTCCTTTCCCTGGGGCTCAGTGTCCTCAACTATAAAACAAGGTGATTAGACTATATGACTTTTAAGATCTCTTCCATTTCTGAAGGCCTATGATCTTACTCTGTGGGAATTGCAAAATTCAGTACAGTTCCCAGGACTTGTCCAAGGTGCCACATTTACCAGTGAGGGAAAAACTCAGAAGTCCTAAAAGCTTGTGTTCTTGGTATAGTAGTATAAAGATACCACTGAGGCATGAAAGTGAGTGGCACACAAGAGGCACATGAATGACAGTGCCCACTGATGTTCCCATTCTACTCTCAGGAGAAATCTTTATCTTTTGTGATCTTAAACCTGACAATCTACCACACTTCAAACTGGTGTATGCCCCTTGGCAGTTCTGCAAAGTTACCTGTATTTCCCACCCACACCCCCAAGACATCCCACCATGTCTTCAGTCAGAAAAATTGAACAAGGGAGCTAATTTTACATAGGACATCTCCAGTTCCACCTTGGTTCTCCTCTCTCCTGTTTCCTCCAATATATCCAACCCTTGTATATTTCTCACTCTCAACAGAAAACTTCAAGTCAAAGCCGCCCTTCATTATGTTCTGTACAAGGAGCTGTGTGGGTGGGGAAGGAACATTTCTTGTAAAGAAAGCTCTCCCTTGTCAGTAAATGGATGCTAATGGTGCCTCCCTATTCAACTATCCTCCTTTTTGAAAACTTTCATCCCTGCCATAGATAAATTTTTTTTGATGAAAGTTTTGCTATTTGAATGATTGCCAACAGGTTACAAGCTGGTATGATTGCAATTTACAGGATTCCATAAATCACTCAGAGACTGAAAAGCTTTGTAATGGGAAAGGCTTTAAATTGACATCCTGTCTTTTGCTAGGGAGTGGAAAATGATCTCATGAACATGCTCCCCAATTGTATTCCAGGGCTTTGGGCAAACATCCTTGCACTAGAGGACAACAGAAAGGCAGAATCATCTTAAAAGGTGACCAGAAGCCTTCCACATTAATGGCACAGAAGGGGTGAGAGAGGACAAAGTGCTATAAATTGGTTTGAAGAATAGGATTCATAAATGCCAGCATTTCTGATATTTCTCCTCCATTGTGAGCTTGGGGACCATGGGTACTCTATGAAGGTTTAGAAAGTCCAGATCTGCCAACAACTTTAGGGAGAATCCTAGCCAGAAGATTGAGTGGTACAATCCCATACAGGGGACTAACAATGGTTCTAATAATCAAAATCTAATGAACTGGCTGAAGTCCATATGTTAATGGCTCTAATTCAGGAATTCCTTTTTTAAATAAATCTTTTATTTATTTATTTTTTGTTTTCAGCCTTTATTTCCACAATATTTTGAGTTACAAATCTTCTCCCCATCTTTCCCCTACTCCACCCCCAAGATAGCAGGCCTACTAAATAGCCCTTCCCCCAACCTGCTCTCTCTTATAACCTCCCCATGCTACCCCCTAACTCTCTAGTAGGGCAAGATTGATTTCTATACCCCAGTGCCTGTATATCTTATTTCACAGTTGCATGTAAAAAAAAGAATTTTTTTAACATTTGTTTTTAAAATTTTGATTTCCAGATTCTTTCCCTTCTTCCTTCCTCACCCACCCTCACTGGAAGATAAGCAATTCAATGTAGGTAACACATGTGTAGTTAAGCAAAACATTTCCATAGTAGTTATATTGTGAAAGATTAACTATGTTTCCTTCCATCCTATCCCACTCCCCACTTATTATATATTCTACTTTGACCCTGTCCCTTTTCAAAAGTGTTTACTTCTAACTACCCTCTCCCCAATCTGCCCTCCCTTCTATCATTCTCCCTCTTATCCCCTTCCTCCCTACTTTCCTGTAGGGTAAGATACCCAATTGAATGTGTATGTTATTCCCTCCTTAATCCAAATTCAATAAGAGTAAGTTTGACCTATTTCTTTTCATCTTCCTCCTCTTCCCCTCCATTGTAACAGTTTTCTCTTGCCTCTTTTATATGAGAAAATTTACCCTATTCTATCTCTCCCTTTCTTCCAATATATTCCTCTCTCCCCTCTTAATTTTATTTTTTAGATATCATCCCTTCATATTCAACTGATCCTGGGCCCTCTATGTATACATGTGTACACATATACACACACTCACATATATTTGTGCACACATACACCCTCCTATACATACATTTATATGTGTGTATACATCCATATGTATATATATATATGCATATATATAAATACATACACACATATTCCCTTCAACTATCCTTATTCTGAGAAAGGTCTCATGAGTTGCAATTATCATTTTTCCATGTAGGAATGTAATAGTTCAACTTTAATATGTTCCTTATGATTTCTTTTTCCTGTTTACCTTCTCATGCTTCTCTTTTTTTTTAGGCTGTACATGTGTAATTACACAGGACATCTCCACAGTGGACATATTGTGAGAGACTGATTATATGTCTCATACTTCTCTTGATTCTCGTATTTGACAGTCAAATTTTCTGTTCAGTTCAGGTTTTTTTCATCAAGAATACTTGAAAGTCCTCTATTTCATTGAATGGCCATACTTTCCCCTGAAGTATTATACTCAGTTTTGCTGGGTAGGTGATTCTTGGTTTAAACCTAACCCAAACCCAAATCCCAAGTCACTATATATCACCTGACTTATAGCCCACCATTAAGCTCCTCTTATATTTCTGTCTTTGTCCCTGTTTTATTTTAGCTTGAAACCACTTAAGACATGTCTGGGCATATTGCTCAAGGTGTTCCCTGACTCTGTCTCCCCTAATAATTATTTCATACTTTCTCCTTGAATCATTATAGTGCACCAGGCTCACCATGGTGCAAGGATCTTATCTAAGTACCATCTTGTCCTGCCCCGCTGACCAAACAAGGCTTCCAACCCCTTTGCCCAGAACACGACCCTGACCAGTTCTGGGAATTCCAGCACCCTCTGAATACAACCTGCTGAATTCCAGTTCCCCTCATACCATGACCCTCCACCCTGTGCCCTCCATCCATTTCTAGGAAAGATCCCTTGTACCCTTGTACCATACTCCCCTGAGTCATATAGATTTAACAATGGCTGATCTTTGCTTCTGTACATCATAGCTTTTGCTAGCTCCCCTCCCTATTATAATTTTGTGGTTTTACCCTATATAACCAAGATCTGAAAATCCAGAAATCACTGCCAATTTGAGTGAGAACTCTGTTATTCACATGCTTGATCAATAAATCCACATCTAAATTTATCTTGAACCCAGGTCTCAGCTCACTCTTATTCTCTGCACAACACTTTTACTTTTGGAACAGCATATTCCAAGTTCTTTGATCCCTTAATGTAGAAGCTGCTAGATCTTGTGTTATCTTTATTGGGTTTCTACAATTCTCAATTTTTTTTATTCCTAACAGCTTGTGATATTTTCTCCTTGACCTGGGAATTCTAGAATTTGGATATTATATTCCTAGGAGTTTTTGGGGGGAGATCTTTTTCAAGAGGTTGTCAGTGAATTCTTTCCATTTCTATTTTGCCTTCTAGTTCTAGAATATCAGGGAAATTTTCCTTGAGAATTTCTTGAAGGGTGATTTCTAGGCTCTTTTTTTGATCATGGCTTTCATGTAGTCAAATAATTTTTAAAGTATCTCTCCTGGATCTATTTTCCAGGTGAGTGGCTTTCCAATGAGATATTTCACATTGCCTCCTATTTTTTCAATTGTTTCGACCTGTTTTATAGTATCTTGAATTCTCATCATGTCATTAGTTACCATTTGCTCCAGTCTAATTTTGAAGGAATTATTCTCTTCAGTGAGTTTTTGAAATTCCTTTTCCATCTGGCAAATTTTCCTTTTTAAGGCATTCTTCTCCTAATTGGTTTGGGGGGGGGCTCTTTTGACATTTAAGTTAGTCTATTTTTAAGGTGTTATTTTCTTCAGTATTTTTGGGTCTCTTTTAGCAGGCTGTTGACTCACTTTTCATGATTTTCTTGTATCATTCTCATTTTTCTTCCCAATTTTTCCTCTACTTATCTTGCTTGATTTTCAAAATCCTTCTTGAGCTACTCCATGGCCTGTAATCAGTTCATAATTTTCTTGGAAGCTTTTGATGCAGGAGTTTTGACTTTGTTGTCTTCTTCTGGTTCCATGCATTAGCCCTTTTTGTCCCCCCAAAAAGAATTCTATTGTCTGATTGCACTTCCTTTGCTTGTTCCTCTTGCCAGCCTATTACTTGACTTTTGAGCTCTTTGCCATGGCAGAACTCTGCTTCCAGAATGGATAGAGCTTTGTCCCAAATTGCTGGGGTTTTTGCAGATGTTGTCAGAGGTCTGGGGAGGGCACTCTCTCTCCAGCCACCACAAGCTCTGGCACACTGGATTTCTCACCCCAGTACCACAACCCAAGACTGTCTGTGACCCAGATCCAAGTGGGTCAAAGCAAAA
Organism: Pseudocheirus occidentalis; assembly: GCA_028646575.1. NCBI lineage: Eukaryota > Metazoa > Chordata > Mammalia > Diprotodontia > Pseudocheiridae > Pseudocheirus > Pseudocheirus occidentalis. The sequence continues at coordinate 179,048,699 of CM053600.1, read as the reverse complement.
GCAATTACCCTCTGAATGATCACTTGGTCCCCCCATGATCTGCAGGGCAGGCGTTCCAGAGGAAGCCACATGGTAGCAGCTGTGGCTGCCAAACCTCTACCACCTCTTGCTCAGGGAGCAGGAACTGGATCATGCTCTTCTGTCACCTGGTTCCAACAGAGTTCCTCACTGACCTTTTAATTTTTATTTGGCATTTATGGGTTGAGAAGTTTGGAAACAACCACAGTTGCTGGTGATTCACTCTCCTGAAGTCTGCTCTGGTAGGTCTGTGCCCACTGGTTGGGGCTATCCTGGGTCTGGGCCCATGCAGCTCACATGGCACTGAGCTTGATTCCCAGTTTTGTGTGATAGACCCTTTCTATTGGCCTGCCTGGATGAATTCTGTTTCCCTCTGTCATTTTGTGGGTTCTATAGCTCTATAATTAGTTTAGAATCATATTTTACAAGTATTGGAGGTGGTTGGAGCAGGAGCTGAAGCAAGTTTCTGTTTTTGCTCTGACATCTTGACTCGTCCCCTTATCTAAACCAGGAATTCTTAACCTGGAGTTTGCAGATCCTAAAGGTATCTGTAAATAAACCAGAGCATTCATGAACTTGAATAGGAAAAAAATTACATCATTATCCCAATGTAATTGGTGTCCTTTATAATCCTGTGTATCTTCCTTTTATGAAATATTTAAATGTTTTAAAACTAAATTTAAAAAATATTATACAGAGAAGAGGTCCATAGGCTTCATCTGCCAAAAAGGTCCACGACACAGGCAGGGTTAAGATGCCCTGACCTACTGAGAGCTGTGTTTCAAGCTAAGTTTTTTTTATTTCATTCCAATCATGGAATGTTTTTTGAACTAAAAGAGGCCTTAGAGATCACAGAATCATCAAAAACATGAGAGTGAGAAGGGAACTTGGTGGCCATCCAGCCAACTTATACACCAAAGGAATCCCCTATGATAACATGTCAGACATCTGCTTAAAGAAGTCCAAGCAGGGAGAACCAATCACTTGTTATGCACATTCCAATTATGGAACAAGGTCACTGAGTCCAACTCCTTTGTTTTTTACCAATGAGGAAAGGCTCAGAGAAGTAAATTCACTTGCCAAAGATGACCCAGTCAGTTTCAATTAAAGTTAGAACCTCAATTTATATCTCCCTGCTCCCAAAACAAGTCCCCTTCCAACAAATATATGTAACAATATTCCACTTGCTCTGTGTTTATGTTTGCAAAATCTTACAGTTGGAAAGTTCCTCAGAGGTCACATGGTCCAACCTATACCAGAACAAAAATCACCTATACATCATTCTTGTACAAGGTTCCTGACAATCTTCCATTCAGCTTTTGATGGAAGACCTCCAGTGGGGTTTTATAGGAGATGCATCTCCTTCAGGACACTGAGTCCATGGAGAGCCCTTGTTGTAATCTCTAGCAAGACTAGGGAAAGTCAGACTTTTTGGAAAAGGATCTCATTCATCCTTGTGAGGGAGGGTTGGGGCCTCATCTTTGAAGGAAAAGGAGGGAAAAAAAGTCTTGCATTTGAAGCCAGGGGACCTGACTTCAAAACCTAATCACTTGTTTACTATCTCTGGGACCCTAGGCAGATTATTGAAATACTTTCTAACTCAGTTTCCTCATCTATAAAATGAGTAGTTTTGACCAACAGTTGTCAAACTTTTTGGTCTTAGAACCTATTTGTATCACTAAAAATTATTGAAGACCTTGCAAAAAGCTGCTGTGTATGTAGACTATGTCTATAAATAGCTGCCATATTAGCAATTAAATTATCATAGTATTAATATGAAATTAACTTTGACCTCACACCACCTTTCCCCAAACCATACATTGTGAACCACTGGATTAGCTGAAATAGTCTCAAAGGTCCTTTCCACTTCTAAGCCTTGCTCTATGGGGTAGTCAGGAAGCAAGCTGATAATGGGATAATGAGAAGCATGAAATTATTGTCTTAAAATATACAATAAATAACATGGCAAGATTCATGAGAAGTTCAACTCAATTTATCAATAACCAGCTACATTCTGGGCATTTGCTAGGTGTTGGACATGCCACATAAAGCATATAGGATCATAGACCTAGAGCTGGAGAAGACCTCAAGGGTCACTGAGTCCAACGCCTGCATTTTACAGATAAGGACACTGACACAGGGATATGCTGGGAAATGGTTACTTGCTCTCTTAAAAAAAAAAAACAAAACAAAAAGAAGTACATGTGACATACTTTTAAATCTAAAAACAAGAACAATTAATATTTTCTGCAATGCTCTCTTAAGGCAAGACAATCAGCAAAACAATAAATTAAGCCCTCATGGATAATGTTTGCTGACTTCCAAGATGTATATGCTAATACTGAAAATTTAACAATCAGCTCTAGAAAGCTGGTTAGAGATGACTCCAGCACATCCTTGAAACTGAGAAGCTAAGAGATTATGACTGTCACATTCCAAAAGTAAAAACAGTACAGGTCTTCAAAGAGTTTACATTCTAAAACCAGTAACTCTCAGAATTCAAGTTGGGAAGACAAGACAATTGATCTCCTCTTACTACATGCTTGCTGTAAAACAGGGGATACTAAACTAACTTGGGATCAGGCAGTTTATACTGCCCTACAGACATTCTAACAAGGACTCCAACAGGTATCAACTCTACCTGCTTTAGGGGCTCAGGATATTCAGGGGTTTAATCTTATTTGAATGGTGGAAGAGAGAGTAATGGATTACAGGTTCATAGATCTATCACTGGATTGTACCTTAGACACCATTTAGTGAAATCTCTTTATTTTACATACCAGGAAACTGAGGCACAAGGAAGTTAAGTGACTTACCCAAGGTCACACAGATAGCAAGAGTCCTAAGCAGGACATGAATCCAGGTCTTCTTGACCCCAAGTACAGTAGTACCCTATCATTTAAGCCATGCTTCCTGCTTTTCAAAACATAGAGTATTGTTTGGGGCAGAGCAAATTGCACAGCCAAGAAAGGGAAGGAGAGGAATATTCTCACTCCATCTCAGGCTGTGGCAGGAGGGCACATCAGGGGAAGCAGCTGGTTCAAAATGGAGAAGAAACCCATTAACTGTCATTAACAGTCAGAAAAAGTTCATAGAGAGTCCTGCCTTCACCTGCACTTCTTGTAATGAAGTTTCTTAGGGCGGAAGAAAGGAGGAGAGAGGAGAAACTGAGGTGTTCAACTTATGGTGGTCCCTGTTATATCATCACATGTCTTGGTCTCACTCTCTGATATCTAAGCTCGTTGGATTCTAAGCATCAATGATTCAATACTAGAAGGGACCTTTGAAGACATCTAATAGAACTCAAACCATTTTACAAATGAGGATACTGAGTTCATGAGGAATAAAAAAAACATTTGTTAGGCTCCAACTGTGTACCATGTACTAGGATTAAATGCCTTGCTTGAAGCAAACGGAAGAGTTGGGGTTTGATCCCTGATCTTCTGACTCCAAGTCCACCAGATTAATGGAAAAGTATGATCATGGCACCCCCAAATAGTATCTTCTTGTTTAAGAAGTGCTAGCTCATGCACCTGACAAGTCACCCAATACCTCTGCTACCTAGTCCCCTATTTTTTTATATACTGAGTTGAGTTTTCTCAGATATCAGAGGACTAATTAAGTAGCATCTCTCCAGGTGAAAGGCCCATTTGAAACATATGGGCTCAATATTGATTCTCCCAGCATTAATATACGACTGTAACTTGTACATCATGCACTCCAGGCCTTCACTTGATGTTGGTATCACAGAATGGGGTATTCTAGTTCATTTTTTTCTGACCATTGCCAGTGGTAATTGACCCAAGATAGAAGTGCCAGGAAGAAAAGAAGTGTCCTCTGCCCCTTCATCCAACAATAAAGCTGCCACCAACACTAATTATGACTCCCATGAAGGTGTATGAAGATCCATTTTCTCTAGGAATTAATTTAAAGTGGCCTACTTTTCTACATACTTAATATTTTGATTTCTTAGTTTATCGATTCTAAGGCAGTTTTGCTTTGTGGGGAATGGGCAAATAATGGAATGACACTTTTCTCCCTGGAACCTCTAACCACAGCACAAAATCTTAATTTGTTTTGCTTATAGAAAAAGTCAAGATAGAAATATGTTTTGATTCTACACAAATTGTGCTAATCAGATGAGGTAATTTCATTGAGACTAACATAGAAGAAAATACAAAGATGGAAGAATATGGAAACCATGGCTGGTTTGTTAAATCTATTTGGCTGTAATGTACAAGTCAGAAGATGAATTTATTATGAGAAAAATTTATTACATGGAAGGAGGAAGGGACAATATTACCCTTAGAATGACAAGCACATTTTCTGTCTATGCCCCTGGTCCCATTTTTTATTTGAATTATATCATTTACTTTTATTACACCTCATATTTTTATTTTTTCACATGATGGCCATAAAATTTTATTTCATGAAATTTGAATGCACTTTAATAAAAATCTGCAATTTAAAACGAAACCATTCAATTCATGGATACAACTTATTTTACATGAGTCAATGAATGTGTTTTCAAGGACATTTGAAAAGTAATTTTTCCAAAGTAACAACACTACCAAAAAATAATAATAATAACCAGCATTGATTCAGTGATTTAAGATTTGCAAAGCACTTCAGAGATGCCATCCCATTTGAGCATCCCAACAATCTTGTGAGGGCACATCCTATGAGGATCATCCACCCCGTGTGTATGTGGTGTGCCTTGCAATTTTTAAAGTGTTCCATAAATATTATCTATCATATTATTAATATGCTGTGTGGTGTCAAGCTTAAATAGAAACAGAGACCACTAAACCCTACATAATGACCTCTGTGAACCTCAGATTGACTTAGAAAACCACACATTAACATTATCTGTATTCCATTGTGTATTTATTTGCTAAAGCTTTCCCAGTGACATTTTAATTTGGTTCCTGCCACCCTTAGGAGTGTGTTTGACATCTCTGATAAGCTATAGCCTAACTATATTCACTATAGATCTTTCTGTTGTCCTTTGATCCTCCCCCAAAATGAACAATAACAGGATGTTGCATGTCTAAGAAAATTAAGACTCCCTGGGCTAGAGAAACATAGCCTAAGACAGCTTAGTTATTTACCCAAGAATACACAGATAATAATTGCCAAGGGAGAGTCATAACACACAGTTTCTTGTCTCTGAGGCCAATGCTCTATCTCTTATGCCTCATTGTCCCTATGTGATCTAGAGAGAACAGGGTCTATGCATGTGGTTTCTGTAATGCCACCCATCTAGGAGTACAAATGAACTATTTCCATTAAAGCACAAAAATTTTAGTTGAAATAATGTTTTCATCTACATACTAACTAGCTATGTTTCTATCATAGTTTGATCCAACAAGCATTTCATTAATAACCTTCTGTGTGCAAAGTACTGTTTTAGGCACTGGGGATATAAAGTTTTAACAAATCGTGGTTCCTGCTCTGGTGGAATTTATATTTTGTAAGAAAATGCAACCGGGGCTCATTTTGGAAAGAGTTGTGTGATTTGGCCAGACGAGACTCTGGGAAGCTGTTGAGCCCCCCAGCTTTGAAAAACTCAGGTGTTGGTGCTTCCCTCTCTGGTAACTGAGTAGGATTTAACAGTCAACATGTCCAGCAAAAGGGCAAAGACCAAGACCACCAAGAAGCACCCTCAGCACGCAACTTCAAATGTATTTGCTACGTTTATCAGGACTCAGATTCAGGAATTCAAAGAAGCCTTCAATATGACTGATCAGAATAGAGATGGTTTCATTGACAAGGAAGATTTATGTGATGTGCTTGCTTCCTTAGGAAAGAATACAAGTGATCAGTACCTAGATGTCATGATGAGGAAAGCTCCAGGTCCTATAAATTTTCTTATGTTTCTCACGATGTTTGGGGAAAAGTTGAATGGAACAGATCCAGAAGATGTCACCAGAAATGCTTTTGCTTGCTTCCATGAAGAAGCTCCAGGTACCATTCAGGAAGATCACTTGAGAGAATTGCTGACAACAATGGGAGTCAGGTTTACAGATGAAGAAGTAGATAAGCTATATAGAGAAGCACCTATTGATAAAATTTCAATTATCTAGAGTTCACACGCATTCTTAAACATGGAGCAAAAGACAAAGAACAAAAGGAAATGTCAGATTCATGCCAACAGTTCTTATTTTCATTTTGTTTATTTCTGAGACATTCTGATACTGTTTGTATACACTCAGCTTTACAGCTTTTGCCTCTTATGTATTTATTCCAAGCTATTTGGGGGTACACTTGCACCTCTGTAACCAGACTGGGAAAAGCAGGTTATAACTTTTTAAAAACAGAATTGGAGAAATGATCCTTGACTTGTGAAACCCTAAAGGAAAAAAATCTCAAATTTCTGGTTTAGCTGGATTTTTTACACTTTTTGTAATAAATACTTTTAAAATAAAAGTTGTGGAAAAAGTAAAAAAGAGAGAGAGAATGTGACCAAACAGGATTAACTATAACACATCATCTTGCATATTATGTACATCAGAGGAATTCAAAGCAAAACAGTTTGTTGGATCCAGGGAACTAGAGAGAAGATTTTTACCAGTTAATGGAATCATAGAAGGCTCTCTCTGAACACTAGCATTCCATCTGGGCTATGAAGGAAGGCTTAGAATACAATCCCAAGGAAGAGCAGAAGTGGCATTTCAAGCACAAATCACAGCATGAACAAAAAGCATGGAAGCCAGAAAGCACAGAGCATGTCTGGAGAATGGAGCCTGTGGTTCCAGTTTGGCTGGAGCATATAGTATTCAGTGGACAGTAATATGAAAGAAAACTGTAAAAGGAGGGTGGTGCCAGTTTTAAACTGTCCATTTATTCTTATCAAGTTTCCCAGAGGGGCCTAAGGATGGATGTGATTAGGATGACTAAAACCTGAGGATGGAGAGAACAAGATGGTACTTGTAACAAAAGGGCAGTACCATTACTGCACCCATCTTCCTTACCCCCAAGTCTTGCCATTCATCATAACTTCAAAACACTGGCATATGTGGGTAAACAATGGCATCATAATAGGACTTACCCTATATCTATAAATCTATAAGTGCCCATAGCTTACCTCTTCCCATCCTTCTCCAATAAAATATTAATTGTATGCCAGGTGCAGTCTACAGCATGCCAAATTAGGCCAGCTCTACTAGTGGACTCACACCCAAGAGCTTTTATTTTTTCCAACTCAGGAACTTCTCACATAACTACCCCTTCATTTCTCTCCCTATCACATCTGAACCATTAGAGAAGAGGATACAAAAAGTTCAAAAAGTATTAAGGCCCCAGATCCACAGAAATGGATGGAATTAAATCTAGTGAACCTCCTGAAAAGCTCAAATTTTCTTGGGAAAATACCTATTCCATCACCCATTCTTGCTACCTGTGCCCTCTTCCTCATCCTCTTCTCCATCCACTATTAGGCATTTAAAGTAGCCAAAACCCTCCAAGTTGATGTTATTTGGAAATGATGGAACACTCAGGGAAATAGTTTTACTCCATCACCCTTAGATTTCTCCCAAAATCAAAATGAACAACAATAGAGTAGGACAACTCCACTGACCTGAAGTGGAGGGTCAGTAATCCAGAAAAAAATGCTACCGGTCTTTTTTTAGGGTATGAAACCAATCCATTGATACTCAAAGCGTTTCTGCAAAGTTTTCTCAACGTTTGTACAAAGTCATACTTATTCCTCACCCTGAAGTGGAAGTGACCTTGAATTCTCCAAGGTTATGCTAGTGAATGTGTGGTGGGAATAATATATTAATCTTCCCTGCACCCCCATGCAATTCATGCTAGTTTTTCTTTAAAAGGTATTGAAGCCATCCTTAAGACTTAACTGGCTTAGAAAACCAAAGGCTAAGGCTGTTAGCACTACTTCCTGGTCACCAGAGTACAAAACAATAACAAGGATCTCCAGGCACTCTCTGATGTTGGCCTGGAAGCCCACCATGGACATTTCAGGAAGGGGAGCTTAGGTCATCTGAATTACCTCATAGTCTCCTCTGTATGTAACTCTTGAATGTTCTTCCCTGGTTATGGTTAAGTAATATTTTGGTAACTGTTAAATGACCTACAAATGGCTCACTTCCTTCCAATATTGGATTCAAACCCTAAGGGGACAGATCTGAGTAGAACCCCACCCAAAATACAAACTAAAGTGGATTCTACCAAGCCAAAAAGGTTTTCAGTACAATCCCAGCTACAGTCTCCTTTCTGAAGACCAGCCTGATTAAGTACAGAGATTCACTTGTCTACAGAAAATGCTACAGATCATGTTCAAGGTTTGAAATTGACCCACTTGCTCAGATCCATTTCAGGAAAGTTGTCTCCATGCAGTTTTGTGGTTGGTACGGTTTTTTTTTTAAGTCTAAATAACAAGGTTAAAGTAAAACTGGGTAGAACCAATCTTCATGGTAAAGCACTGCTGCCCTCAACTGGTTTATTCCTTCTTTCTATTATGCAAATCCCAACTTCCCCAATGAAGGTTCCTCAGCTAACTGTTTTTTTTTCTTTTTAAGCAAAAATGTTTATCCTTTTTGCCATCTGAGCTCAAGACAATGTGAAAATCAGTTTGAGTCAAGTGGATGTGATTATAACCACTTGTTTCCAGTTTGCAATATTTCAAATGCTATCATCAACACTAATTGCTCCTGAAGAAAAGTCCATGATAATGGACCAGAACCCATGTGGTTTATAGAGCTTGGGATAGATATTACCCCTCCTATCCCCACCTTTCCAGGAAATGATAATCAATTAGGTAGATGAAATGGACTGATACACAGATGAGGTCATAATCATGTATTTAAATGTTTCCTACTGAGCTTAATTTGCCTTTCTCATTTAGACAACAATCAAAATACTACAATAGGGAGCATAAGGTGGCATTTATACACAATACAGCCAAATCATCTACTCATGAAGACAAAAAAAATGTCCTTGGGCCACATCCTAGCATTTGAAGAGTAGTATTGAAAACCAAGATACACCAGTGTTGGGGGGCGGGGGAGGTGGAGAAGATGGGAAGGACAGAAGATTTTCCCAAGATGAAAGTCTCATGGGGATCAGGACGATTTTATTCTCATATTTGAGTCTCTGCCATTCAGCACAATGTCTGGCACATAGTAGGTACATGATAAATGCTTACTTGACTAACTAAATAGTCAACTTTTATAAGACATCTACAGTAAAGAGGTGCCAAAGCAAGACTGATTCCATTTATTCAAACATGCCTAGAGAATTAGGGTAACCCAAGGGGGTAAAACAACTCTATGGACACATGTCTAAAGTAAGAAAACACAAGAATGTAAGTGCTTTGAGGAAAGGGATTGATTCCTTTTTTGTCTTTGTATTCCAGCATCTAACACAGTTCCTGAGTCAGAGTAGGTACTTAATAAATGTTTACTAATTTATTAACTAAAGAAAAATCTAGAAATACCCATCTTTTCTCCTTTTCACAACCCTACTCTAAAGTTTAATTGGACTAAGAGATTTCTAAAATGTTATGGTTAGACCAACCAACCAAATTTTATTATGGGTTAAGACTATATGTTTCAAGACATGAAAGTTTAATCACCATGACCAAGATTAGCATTAGGCAACCTTAGTCATTCACTGTGCATCAAGGCAGTGGAACAAAAAGGAAGCTTAAAGTTTAGTCTGAGATCTAAGGGGGAGTCTAGGGAGCTTACAAAGTAGGGTTAGTGAGCATTTATTGAGGACCTAGTCAACATGAGGTAATCTGCTAAATGGTAAATAAATGGTGAATCAGAAGGGATAATGCATCAGGACTGTCTAGAGCCTGCATCCAGAGCCTCCTAGAGAGATCCATAGCAATAGGTACCTGGACAGGTGCCAAGGGGGCTCTGCTGCCTTTTAAGGTAGAGCCATTCAGGCCTCTCTGTTTAGTCCTCTATTGTCTACTCAGCCATTATGGATTTAAAGGGTCTTTTCCAGTTTCTGACTAGGATTCCCTCATTCATTTAACTTTGGAAAGAATTTCTTCTTTAAGAAGTGATGAGAGAAGAGTTGCAAGAAGGCAAGCCTGAGGTCAGGAAAACCTTCCTAACAAGGAGAGCTATCCCACAGCGAATTTGAATGCCTGAAGAAGTTATAGGTTCCCCATCTTGGAAATCTTCACATGAAGCCTGCATTGTTGGAGATGTTACAGAAGGGATTACTGTGGGGCACAAGACTGTCTAGATGACAGGATGTACTGAAGCCAGCTTGAGCTGACTAAAAGAAGCCGATTAGTAAGTGTTCAGTATAAGCTTTTAACCTTAGGAACTGGCAAATTCTACAAACCAAGGTTGATTGTCTAGACTTAAGAAAGTGATGGGGAAAATGTTATTAATGCAGATTAAACTTAAAAGAGTTCCACGGTCCCCTTTTTGGAGTACTGGTTGTTAAACATTTGCCAGCACAATGCTGAATAGATGGCTGTTGGTGTCTCTTCCAGTTCTGAAATTCTGTGATCCACCAATTCTGTGACTGGATTAGAGTTGGCCCAACTCTTCTGAAGGCCAAAGAGAAAGGCAGAACTTAACTTGGCTCCTCTCCCAGAAGTCCCATGGCAGCCTGATTTGAAATTACAGAGAAGAATAAAAAACACACTTTCACTCTTCTTTTCCTTGCCTTTCAGTTGCTCTTCTTCTCTTCTATCATTGGAGTGGCACCCTATCTGAGGTGTTGCTATTTGCTGTTCCTGTCTTCCAATTACCAGAACAATTAGCTGGATGTCATTATCTCTGTCCAAAAGTCTCTTAAATATTTCAAGCAGCAACCACTCTCTAATATTAGTAACAGATTTAATCTCAAGTATCCTTTCGTATTTTCATAGATTATAAAAAGGAATTTATACAGGATGAGACCGGGTGCTTCTTTTCCCATTAAAATGAGTATAAATAGCTTATGAAAGATTGTTCTCTATAACAATTTGCATAACAAATACACTTCATAAGGAACTGCATAATATATACCCAGTATTATAAACTCATGAATACTTTGGATAATTAAGTAGAGTACAGAATATAAATAGACCCAGAAAATTTAAATAATTTTGCTGAAGCTTATCTGTAAATTGAAGGCTGAGAATTGGGGGGAGGAAGGAGTGGGTGTTATTGTTTTATTATCCATAGGACAAGAGGTAGATGTAAAGCCAGAAGGGACCTCAGAAGCCATCTAGTCCAGCCCATTCCATTTACATATGGGGAAACTGAGATCTAAGAAGGCTGAATGACATACCTATGATCACACAGGATTCCACATATCCAGGATTTAAATCTGAGTACTATGATTCAATTAGAGTATGTTGTGTCTCTTAAAGATGTGTTTGCCTGAAGTTTTAGAACAATTTAAAAAATAATTAATGGCAATCAATAGTCTATTTTATCAGGTTATTTAGTATTCTAGGCAATTCAATTCAATTCAACCAACATTTGTTGAGTATCTTCTGCTCAAAATTTCATGCCAGAGGCTGAGTATACAAAGACAAAAACAAAACAATCCCAACTCCTACAGAGCTTACATCTGACTGGGATGATCAACTATGTGCCCAAATAACTTTGAGTTCTTTTAAGTATTTACAAATTGTGCAAAGTTCTTTGTAGACAGAGAGGGTTCTATTAACTGAGGGACTTAGGAAAGACCTCCTACATGAAGTGGCATCAGAGCTATCGTTTCCTTTGAAGGAATGGTGGGAGAGAATCAAAGAGACAGAAATAAAGATGGAAACCCTTCCAGGCCTGGCCACTTGTGCAAAAATGAAAAAGTGCATGGAAACAAAAGGTGAAATGTCATAGAAACCAGCTAGTTCCACCACCCTATACTGCCAGGAGATTGGGTGCTATTTCATTCACCTTTTTTCTATGCACGTGTTATCACAAAAATCACAAATCTAGCAGGGTGCCCGGATCTGATTTGATTCATTTCCAATGCTTTATTGATGCCTTTTGACTTTTTTATTCACTATGACTTTGGGATATACTTTCCCCCCTTCCTCACCCACACACAGTATACATATGCTACAATGCTCCTCCATAACAAAGAAAAAGAGTTCAGTAGTTGTACGATGATCACAACTGACAATGCATGGAACGTTCTGTCCTCCTAGTCTGTTACGCCTCTGCTAGGGTTCATCTTTCTTGTGCAAACTCCTGGAAACACTGTGCTATGTCATGGAAGGAACCATGTTGAAAGTGACAGATATGAAATTAATCAGTCACACTTTTAACTGGTTTTCTGCCCCAATACACATGAGCAAAATGCAATTTTGTCTAAAGATCAATAGAAGTTCTTCAAGATTTCAAATGCAAACTGAATCCAAAATCCCCCTCACTGCATGTAATTACAATCAAAACATGCAAGACTGGTCGTAATTTCCCTTTCCTTTCTTCCCAATACAGAGCCCTTCCTCACGAAAGAGCTAAGGAAATATACAAACAGCTGCATTATATTTCTGCAAAAACACAAATACTCTCCTGCTGTTATCCCTGGAGGGCAAGGACTATTGCATTTTTTGCCTTTACACCCCAAGCAACAAGCAAAGTGGTTCACAGACTATAGACCTTCAAAAATGTTCATAGAGTTGAATCAAAGGTTAGGTTTTATGGAAGGTGTGTCAAGAGGACAGGAAACACAGGGTTTGAAAACACAGCTGACACTTTCTCCCTCATTGTCTGTGTCTCCAGGACAAGACACTTCTTTCACCACATGTATAAGATGATAATGCTGTGATAACTACTTCTTGCTGCTGAAGACTTAGTTTCCAAATGATCCAAAAAACTTCCTCCTGCTTTAGTCAGTGATTACACCCTGAAGCTCAGCCAGTCATCCTGTAAAAGGAGGGAGTGGGAGTGACTCTGAGAAAACATTAAAATCCATTCATTAAGTGCCTACTACATGCTGGTCTGTGCTAAGCCTGGAAGAAATATAAAAATAAATGACACTTCTTAAGTCTTAGCTCAGGCAAGGTCAACCCAAGTGTGGGCACACACAATGCATGGGGATAAGGGAGAGAGAGAGAGAGAGAGAGAAGCTGTTTGTCTGAACCAGGCTGTGTCCCCAAAGTTTTGATCTTTCTCAGGTGGTGGCTTTCATTCCCTGCCCCTGCTCCACATATTTCAAAAGTAGATTATGCCCCCTCTTGACTTAGGGCTCGTACAATGCCATCCTTCACCTTGAGATCTCTCATGAGAGATCAGATGTGTTCTGATCGTAGCCATGTTACCATCCACACCATGTTGCCACCATCCACCCCCTAACTCAAGTTCTGTATATGCTGACTTCCTCATCAAAATATAAGCTCCATGAAGGATGTGTATCCCCAGTTCTTAGTTCTTGATGCTTGAATGCTTTTCTTCATTAATTCATTTAAAAAACTATTCATAGAAAGAAAAATATGGTACAGGTATAAGTGAGTTATATAATGCAAGGAGATTTCTGAGCAGAGGAAGACATGTATGATTTAGATTTTAGAGGATCATAACCACTAGAAAAAAATGTAGCCTTCTTACAATGACTTGGGAGTACTGGAAAGGATTGAGATCACTCATTTTTATCAGCTTTGTAGCTTACTATTCAGATGGTGTAATGGATAGAACACCAGGCCTAGAGGTCGAAAGACCTGAGTTTAAATCCAGCCTCAGACACTTACTAGCTCTACAAACCTGGCCAAGTCACTTAACCTTGTTTGCCTCACTTTTTTATTAGTAAAATGAGCTGGAGAAGGAAATGGCAAATTATTTTAGTATCTTTGCCAAGAAAATGCTAGATGGAATTATGAAGAGTCGGACATGACTGAAATGACTGAATGACAATAACAGCATTGTGATTATAACATATAGTTTACAGGATTATAGATCATACAGGTAGAGTTGGTAAGAAGCCTAGGATTCAGCTATTCCAATCTCTTTTTACAGCAGAGAAAACTTCAGAGAGAAATAACTTGCAAGTCACATGGGTAACTAATAGCAGAGCTAAAATTTGAATCCAAATGAAAGATCCTAGATAATAGAGCTGGAAAAAAAAGCTCAGAAGTCATCTAATCTAACCTTTACATTTGACAAACAAGGAAACTGAACCTCAGAGAGTTTACGTGTCTTGCCCAATGTCACAGTGGAAATAAGTGTCAGAAGTAGTCTCTTCACACCTATATTTTGGACAGACTCTGCACATGGATAATAAGCAGCCTCTTGACAAAAAAGAGGAAGAAAGCTGATTAGGTGAACTTTAACAAATTGTATCATGCTTATAAATGACCCTGAGCTTTTTTCTGGAACAAAGACCCCCCCTTAATGGTAATATGCTCATGATGTGCTGTGTTATAAGAAAAAAAAAGTGAATGTGATAAAAAAACAAAGAAGCCTGGGAAGACACATAAACTGAGGCAAAGTGAAGTAAGCAGAACCAGAAAAACAACATATACCAGGACTGCAACAATGAAAGTGGAAAGAAGAACAAAATAATAGAAACTGAATCTTGAGAAATTAGAATGACTAAATTTGGTCCCAAAGAAGATATGTAAGAAAACTCTCCCCGTTACTCACGCATGTGTGTGCACTTGCATGCACACTTTGTACAAGAAGGGACCCATGAGTATGGAAAATTAATATAATGTTGGATTTTTCTTAATATGTTGGTCTTAATTAGCTCTTTCTGTTCCTCTTACTCATTCTTTGTTATAAAAGATTACACCCTTGGAAGGGGAAAAGGAGAAATATTGAGAAATTGAGGTGATGTCAACAAAAATGTGTAAATAAAAATGTACTTTTGATATGTAGGCATTCTTTGAGTATTTTGGTGTAGTTTTAGAAGATGATATACCACAGTCCCAAAGGTGTAAAACTGCAAGGGGCCCAAAGAGAAATGGAGAAGTGATGGGTAGGGCTAAGTAGGTAGCAGTATTTCACTAACAAAAGTGCATAAGTGGCATGAAAGATATCAATAGGATGAATGACCATGGGGAAAAAATGGCCAATCACTGAAAGTGAGAGACAAGCAATGAACAGTGGTATCTACACAATGTCATCAGTTCTCAAGAAAGGTCACTACTACATTAAGAGACACCCCCCTTCAGAGAATTTATGGGAACACATAAACAAGAGTCAACTGAAAAGAGAAGGCATGCCATATATGGGCTATGACCACCATCATGGAAAGGAGTGCCTCCATTGAGATCATGGATCTCACTGATGAGTCCACTAAGGTATTTCTAGCAGTTAGTAAGTTAGGACTGGTGTTGATTTCCACCTCTACTTTTCATCACTTCATCACTATTTCCTTTCATCAAATGATCTTTTAAAAGAACCTCTAGTAGGGGCAGCTAGGTGGTGCAGTGAATAGAACACTGGCCCTGGAGTCAGGAGGACCTGAGTTCAAATCCAGTCTCAGACACTTGACACACTTACTAGCCGTGTGACTTTGGGCAAGACACGTAAACTTAACCCCAATTGCCCTCCAAAAAAAAAAAAAAAACCTCTAGTTGCTATTCATTGGCTCACTTCTTCGATTCCTTTCTGGAGTTGAGTAATTTTTTAAATACATAAAAGTAGTTCCTGTGACCCAGCAGACAGGTATTAAAGATGGCATTTGCAAACTTCATTGTTTCACTCCCCAGTTCATGGGCTTTTTGACAAGTGAAAATAAGAACCTTCAGTCATTTCAGGACAAACATTCCAAAACTAAATGGTTGACACAGTAACAGTCAAAGGTTAAATTCACATATTTCATAGTCATCTTGACGAGTCTTAACCTTTGAAGTTTGCTTATGGAAATCTTTAGCCTTTCCATACAAAATACATACCTATAAAAGAGTGTTGTGAAGCTCATCTTACCACACAGGGAGCCACAAAGAGATGAATGATTTCAAGCACAGAACTCATGAGGATTGTCTGGTAGGGTGGAGTGAACTCGAGAGCTGCATCAATTGAGGAATTATTCATACTAATCACATCATTGGCACTTTAAGAATTAAAGTGTGTGTGTGTGTGTGTGTGTGTGTGTGTGTCTATACCAGCATTAGGGCTTAAAGTATATCCTAGAACCTTCCCACTCCTACTCCAAATAAAACCCAAGACCATCCTTTCCCCATTCTTTGTCAGAGTGAGATCCTGTGCCTTTTTCTTATTAGGATTTTCAGAATAATTTAAAGTCCCTGACCCAGGTATTTCCCATTAAGACCAAAAAGCTCACCAAGATGGAATCCTCCTTTACCCAGAATAGAAGGTATGAAAAGACTATGACCATCCCTAACAAATTTAACATCATCATAAATAGTAGTAGTAGTAGTAGTAGCAGTAGCAGTAGCAGTAGCAGTAGCAGTAGCAGTAGCAGTAGCGGTGGTGGTGGTGGTGGTGGTAGTGGTAGTAGTAGTGGTAGTAGTAGTGGTTAGTAGTAGTAGTAGTAGTGGTGGTTAGTAGTAATAGTAGTAGTAGTGGGTAGTAGTAGTAGTAGTAGTGTCATAGAGATAATACTAATAATAATTCACATTTATTTGGTGCACATTACATAAATTATCTCATTTCAGCTTCAAAACAATACAGATGAGGAAATTGAGCCTAAAAGAAATGAAGTGACTTGCCCAGGGCCACCCAGGTAGTAAGTGTCTGAGGCAGGATTTGAATTCAGGAATTCATGACTTTGTGTTCAGAAATCTATCTTCTATACCACCTAAGAAATAACATTTGTTTTTATTCAAACTTCCTGCCCTCTGCAAGCCCTTGAGGAGGTAACTAAAAGGACCTTTGATGGAAGTGTTCCTACTATTTCTTTATTTGAAAAATCAAGAACACTAACCACAAAAGTTCTCAATTTATCCTGCCTCAAAAGGAATACATTTGCAAAATTATCTTTTAGAAAAAAAAGAGTTGATTAGTTACATTAGCTGTTCTGTCAACAAATTCAACTCATCCTAATCAGTCATAATTAGCTCTGATGTGATGATGAGAGCTGTAAATGGAGAATAAGTTGATGTTCTGGACATCTCCCCTGGGGAGCTGGGTAAAGTCGATTGTAATCGCCAATTTGGAAAGGGAATGGGCTTGCTTGGCCAAATTGGCAAAAGAAATGTGTGCCTAAGATCAACTAGACATTAGAACATTTGGATACATTTTACAAACTTGGCATCCAGTACTTGAATTTCCCTAAGAATAAGTTTTTTAGATCCTAGAATCCAGACACTTTCAGGGCAGTTACACACAAACAATATTCAGAATTTCCTTTTTGTTCTCCCACAGATATGAGAAAATATAAATATGAAAAACCAAGACACTGATGGGAAGACATATGAACTGATGCAGAATATAGTAAGTAGAACCAGAAAAACACTATATACACAATGTTTACAATGGTATAAATAGAAAAAGAAAACCCTGAAAACTGTAATTATAACAACAAAAATAGCATTTTTCTATACACAATATTCTGCATTTTAAGTACAAGCCTGCCAAAAACAACTATATTTAATTTAACATCAATCTATCTCCAAGCCATTTCTAGCTTGGAGAAAGAGATGTTCAAACTGGCATAGTTACTCCACGCCTTCAGCTAACAGGATTAGTTGAGGTAGAGAAGAGGAGTGAGTAGGAGGAAGGAGTTCACCCAGCCTTATATTTGGCAGCTTTCTATTTTAACTAGTTATTTTGGCTCTCTAGGTTCAAATATCTGTTGTTTTTGTTACAGGACTTCTGTTAGCACCCTCTAAATGTGGCACCTTGGGACCAAGCACTGATTGTCCCACCATAGTTACAACTCTGAATTTAGACATATAAAGACAAATACAGTGAAACTTTTGTAGAAAGAAGTTAATTCCACAAGAAGTGTTATAAGCATCATAAATGAGTAATAGAGGAACCTAATTATTTCTTATATCTGCCTATATTCTCATACATTCTTAAAACAGTAGAACACAAAGAAAATCTGAATATGGTTTGTGCTTTACTGCCCTAAAAGTGTCTGGATTCCAGGATCTGAAAATATATTTGTTGGTTTGAATGTTGGTGGGTTGAGTTACAATGTTTTTATCATTAGGTCAAGGCAACCTCAGGTGGGCTTGTGCTGTTAAGACCAAAAATAACGAAGACAACTTATCTATGAATGACCTGCGAACATGATGTCATTGGATAAATCTGGAGTGAGCAGGAAGTAGACTGTATAGTGACACAGATTTGGGAGGGAGAGGAAGAAAATGAAAAAAGCACCAGACCATCCAAGACAAAAAGCCTTCCTGAGCTAACTCCTCTCTCCCTGTAATACTATTCCCTTCAACCCTGCTTCATCCAGTGATATTAACAGAGATCCTTTATTCTTACCCATTGCATTCAGCCTGGTGCCTCGCTACTCTATAAGAAGATAAATGCAGATAGCAGGGACAATTTTTTTTTACCATCTGGAGATTGAAATACAACACTCAGACCCTCAGTCACATTCTCAGCATTTACTGAAACTCTGGTGCTTTTATAGATTTTTTTTTCAAAACCCACACCTGTGAGCATTCACAAATTCCTGGCAAGTGTCAACATCATCTTTCTTGTATGGGAAGAAACTAAATTAGGCTTTTAGCAGTTAACTCTCTGAAAATCTGGAGAAATAATGCCTTCGTCCTTAAATTCCACCTGCTCTTTTGTTTCCAGGAAGGTTCTGCTCCATCAGCTTTAAGTACGACAGGGCATCCTTGCTGAAGCAGATAAAGGTCTAATTTCATCTTAACTGCTGCCTTTACCAAGTCGCCTCATGGCCACTGAGACCCTTAAGCCTATTGGATTTCCATATATATGTATTTCTTTGCTTCTGTGTGATCTCAGCAGGGATAAATGAACCCAGGATATTAAAATGTAATTTGTTCAGATCTTTGCCTTCAGGGTGAGCATGAAGATGCTGCTATCAGCCAGAAAATTTGTGATCTAATTTAGAAGCAGTGAAGCATGCCCTCTTTTCTTAGAGACTCCAGAAAGCTGAACTCAGTTCCCACTTTTATTCAGTTTTCTTAAGAGGTTCACTCTTAAACAGAAAGCAGTGAGTGCCTCTCCCATCCCCCAAGGTGACATGTGCCCATTCATAGGAATACTCACTCCTTCAGCTGCAGCTGTTAGTGAAAGCCATATCCTTTAGTTATTGGCCTGTTGAAATATCATATTGTAAGGAGGACCCATATTTATAATCACTCTTTCCAAGGCATTCTGCATGGGAATTACAACCAGGAACTATTTTGGTTACACCCAGTCTATTCTGGTTCTTCAACCAGCAAACCTGCTTAGCTTACAAAGCAGTGGTCATAGAACAAGAAAAGGCTGGATTACAAAGAGGAAAATATGTACTTAATGTCAGAAAAAGCTTTTGAAGGAGAAAGGGTTAAGTATTTCTAGAGAGTCTATTATGGGTCAGGCTCATTGTACTCAGTACTTTTCACAAATATTCTCTCATATGATCCTCACAACAACCCTGAAAGATAAGTGCTATTAATATCCTCATTTTAAAATTGAAGAAATGGAGGCAAATTGAAATTAAGGGACTTGCTTAGGATCACAAAGATAGTGTTTGAGGCTAGATTTGAATGTGTCTTCTTGGCTCCAAGTCTTTATCTCTATCCACTGTGCCATCAGCTGTCACCTAACACGTAGGGCTACCCCAAAGTGGAATGAACTGTGTTGGGACCCTCACTCGCTGGAGAGCTTTAAGCAAAAGTTGACTGACTCAGTCTTACATCTGGAAGGGAAGTCAGTGGCTATCTACTCAAAGCCAAACTTCAGAAGGACTCTCCTCTGCAATATACTCAAGCAGCATTCATCAAACCTCTACTCAAAGACCTCCAGTAAGGCTTTGTTGTAGAGGACATTCTTGTTCACATGTGGATTAGATGAGATATCCAGTATGGTTGCTTCCAACTCTGAAATTCTGTGATTCTGTGATACTTAACAAGTGATCATACAACCTTTGCTTTCAGACTTCCACTAAGGGAAAACACACTTCCTCCTAAGGCAGCCCATTCAATTTTTGGAGAGCACCAATTTTTAGGAAGATTTTCCTGACATCAAACCTAAATTTGATTGCTTATAATTTTTACCCATTGCTACCAGTTCTTCTTAATGAGGCTAAATAGAGTACCCCTAATCTATGTGATAGGTCTACCTACACTTGGAAACTACTCTCATGTCCCTTTGAAGGCTTCCCTTTTTCAGACTAACCATCAAGAGTTCTTTCAACCCATCCTCAAATGGCATGCACTCAAGACCTGTCACCAGCTTAGTTGTTCATCCTGTGGGTACAATCCAGCTTATCAAAGCTTTTCATAAAGCTTTGGGTAAATAGCCATAAAGGTGGGTAGCACCCAGCATAATACTCACATGTAGTCTGAGCAGGACAGAGTACAAATCAACCATTACAACTTTATTCTAGAAAGTGGTTTCTCTTTTGCTACAGTCTAAGAATGCACAAGCTTTTTTGATTGCTAAATTGACAGCTCTCACAATGATTTAAGGAAAGCAATTTATAGCTGAAAGCTCCAGGGGGTATGGAGCTTTTTTAAGTACATTTTATTTTTTATTTTTTCAATAAAGAGAAGTCTTTATTGAACATTTGAAATTGTACAGGAGTTAATTCGCATGCTTTCTTCTATCTGTACATATGAGGAGATGACATAGTACAGTAGGAAGCATACTAGGCTTGGAGTCAGGAGAAGCCTGGGTCCAAATCTCAATCTCTGATGCTTAAAAACATCTTGGACTTGCCTGAGCCTAATACTTCTCAGAGTATTGGTTCTTTCATGTGTAAAATGGGAATAAAAATCCTGGAATTCTTATATCACATGACTGCTTCAAGGAACACATTAAATATATTCAAAACACTTTGCAAACCTTAAGGTGTTATATATTGTTTTTATACCTTATCCATTTTCATCCCAGACTAAAGACAACACGCTAAATGTTGAACTTGGTCCACTGACTGTCAAGCTTTTTTTCTTTTATATTTGTCTATGTAAGTTTGATCCAATGATTTAAACAAGACTCCCATTCTCTGAAACCTTTCAGAACTAATTATGGAGGAGACTGGATTCTGGTGTTTCTTTTAGCTTCTGGTGAGCTAACAAGAAAGGGAACAAGTGATAATGGGAGTCAATAGGAGTCAATAAAAGGAATCTAAAAAAGATAGTTTCATAAAAACACAAAGATAAGCAATAGGGATTCTCGGTAGATGGGTGCCTCTCAGTGAGTAGAAGGATGACCTCTCATTCCTAAGGAACCCACAAAGGGCCCCAAATTGCTTACACATAAACTCATAAAAATAAGCAACAGTGATCTCAATAAGATTGTTTATTTTTATGAACTGTCACCCTGAAAAGAAAGTGAGAGCAATCGCTTACAGTCTAAATCTCTCTTTAATGCTATGATTTTCAAATATATGATCAATACCAAAAGACATCATGGCTTAGTAGAAAGTGTATCAGTTTTAGAATCAAATGAATGGGTGAATGAATGAACAAAGGAATAAAAAGGCATTAAGTCCGTTATGCCAATTGCTGTGCTGGGCAAATAAATACAAGTTACTATGATACATACTCTCAGGAAACTCACATTACAATAGGAGGAGACAAAACATAAAGGTAGCAAAGAAGAGGTGTTTTGTCTTATAAAGTCACAGGGATGTTGAGTCGAGATATTGGGAACCAAAGTGTCACGTTCTTTCCAGCAACAATGCTAGAATTTATTTGATTACCTGTTCAGAATTGGAAGTGGGCTGAGGGAAGCATGAGGCCCAAATCTAGTGTCAAGAAAACCGAAGAATAAAGTGAACTCTAGCTGGAACTCATCCATCATTTTTATAGCAGGTCATATAAGGCACTCACCAATCAGAAAAACATGACCCCAGAAGAAGAGTTATGTAGATTAAAGAGTTAATTACACCAGGGCATGGTCTTTGATCCTCTTAGTAAGGCAGATGACCTAAGTTCACATCCTGACTTTGATATTTCCTAGCTATGTGCCCATGAGCAAATTTGTTTATTTATTTGAGACTTTGTCTCCTCATCTGTGAAATAAGTGTACTTCATTCTTCCAAGTGTTATGAGGAAAGCACATTGTAAAACAAAGAGCTTTATCAATGTGAAATTATCATCATTATCTTCATCATCATCATCATCATTACCACCATCACCAAACATTAAGAATAAGACATTTCCTTCCCGGGCTGATAACTCCAAGTGGAAGTTAGATAGTATCTTAATTCCAACTTCTTTTATTTTAAGAATCTGAAAAACAGGGGGCTCTGATATATCAAGGAAAAATCTGAAAGACAATCCTGATGTGATAACATTTGGCCTATAAATCATGTTTGGAATATGGACCTTTGAGGCTATTTTATCCAACCCCTCATTTCAAAGCTGAACAAACTGAGGCCATAAAAATGAAGTGAGCTTCCTATGGTCCCATAGGTTGTAAGTGAGCTACCAGATTAAGTCCAGTGATATAGTGGGTAAAGGGCTGGCCATATAGTCAGGAACACCTGGGTTCAGTTTCTATCTCTGACACATACTAGTTGTGTGACCTTGGGCAATTTACTTAATATCTGAGTGGCCCAGGCAGCTTAATGAGATGATAAATTACAGATTAGTTGCTGAAGAGTAGGAGGAATTCCCCACACCAATGAAATCCTAGGTCAGGGTCAAAAATTAATTATGCCCAGTATGTATACATAGGTACATACAAACACACACTCACAAAGTAGTTGGAAAGAAGAAAAAAGAATCAATATTTCTGAACTAACTCCTGAGTAATTCAATAAGAAAATGCTAGGCCAGCAGCTGATTTTCTTAAGAGGTCAGCATTTCATTTACAAAAGTCTAGTAACTGTCATAAGGAACAAATTTTTCCCAAATTAAATACAGACTAACCAAGAATGCTGAAAGTGCCATGTTTTCCAGTTTAAAAGTATGTACGTCAGAGATTCATTGGATTTGGTAGACAATGACTGAACCCTATTGCTGAATACTAATTTCCTAAGAGATTCTTAATGATACAATGAAAAAGAACCTTGAGGCTTTTTTATATTCTCCTCTTCAGTTCAGCCATGATGCTGACACGAAGGTAAATAAAATTCTGGGCAAATGTATTGTGGAAATGCATTAACAAGTGAGAAATAAGTGTTACCTATTTGTGTGGCAGACAATGTCTGCACCTCCAGACACCCTCAGCAGTGACAACAGGAATCCATCAGAACACATCTTAAAATTCTGTCCACCTAGGACCCAGGTTCTATCTTGATCAAGCTCTCTCTCCCTCCCTTCCCGCCTTCTCTCCCTTCCTCTACCTCCTCCTTTCCTCTCTCCCCTCCTCTTCCCTTTCTTCTCTTGCTCTCCCCCTCCCTTTTTCCTTCTCTCTTCAGTATTCTCTCCTTTCCTGTTCTCTTCCCTTCAGTTCCCTCATCTTCTTTTCTCTTCTCTTTCCGTCTCTGTTTCTCCATCTGTGTCTGTCTGTTTCAGTCTGTCTATCTCAGTCTCGGTGTGTCTCTGTCTGTCACTCTCTATTTCTTTCTCTGTTTTTCTCTTCCCTTGAGAGCATGCAACAAATCCTTCCACTGAACATGTTTTACCTATTTTAAATATGATTCACAAAAGAATGATTCTTTGGAGGATCTTTGAAAGACCATAACTTGAGCCAAGAAGAGAAGACCCCACACATCCCAGTAAGTTTGATATGAAATGTTCATGATGAAATCTCCTTTTCTTTTCATAGAACCATAGATTTTAGACAATTCATAAGAAGACACCTTGGTATCATAGATTTAAAGCTTGACGGGGCCTTTGAGATCCACCCCTTCATTTTATAAATTAGTAGAGACCTAGCTATCCAGTTAGAAACTGGCAGTTAATACTCCTACCATAAGGCCTTAAGATTAGATTTAAAGAGACATTAGATATTGTCCAATTTCTTCTCTTCCCAGATAAAAATCATAGGATTTTAAACAAATCTAGATCAACCTGTAAGAGACTTCACAGGCCATGTAACAAGAGTTTCTAACCTAGGGGTCCACAGACTATGAAGGGGTTCATGGATAGATTTCAGGAGGTCAATAGATTTAGATAGGAAAAATAATTACATTCTTATTTTTACTAAACATCTAAGTGAAATTCAGTATTTCTTTCTATTATAAATGTAAGTAACATCATGTAGGGGTCCAGAGGCTGTACCAGACTGCCACAGAGGTCTATAACACACAAAAACATGAAGAACCCCTCTTCTAGACCAAACCACTTGTTTTAAAGATATGGAAACTGAAGTACAAGCAGGTTAATTGGCCTCCTGAAAATCAGTAGCAAGCAGGCAGTCAACATGAAGTGCCTACTATGTGCCAAACACTTCACTGTGCATTAGAGATACAAAGGAAGGTAAAATTCCCTGCTCTGACAGAGTTCACAGTCTAGTGGAGATGACAAGCAAGCAACTTTGAACAAACAAGTTATAAGAAGAATAAATCTGATATAATAGAGTGAAGGCTCTATAAATAAGGAGACCAGGGAAAAAAATTATCTGTAGAAGGTACACTTCTAGCTGGGACTTGAAGGAATCCTGGGAAACCAAAGTAGAAAGGAGGAGAGAGAGGTTTCCAGGCATGAGGTACAGCCAGTGACATGCCTAGAGTCAGGAGATGATCTCTTGTTCAAGGAAAAACAAGAAAGCCAAATGAAAGCTTACATGAAGGGGGAAGGGGGAATGTTGTAAAGTACTACAAGACTGAAAGAGAGGAAGATTTTGCAGGCCTTTGAATTCCAAGCAGAGGATTTTATATTTGATCCTAAAACTAATAAGAAAGCATGGGGGTTTATGGGAGGTGGGGGTTGTGCTGACGCGGTCAGACTTCTAGAGTGGGGAGAGACTTGTGGAAGGGAGACCAACGAACAAGTTATTGCATTTGTTCAGGCATGCGGTGATGAGGCCTGGACTAGTGTGAGGACAAGGAAGAGAGAAGGAAGCTCTTCTGATGATGTAATAACAAAGATAGAATCGATAGATAGACTTTAGCAACAGATTTTCTATGGAGAGTGAGAGAAGATTCAAGAATAACACTTAGGTTGTGAGTGTCTGTGACTGAGACAGTAGAGACCTGACAGTGGAAAGGATATTTAGAAGTTGGAGGTGTTGGAGGAAAAGATAAGTATTCAGTTTTTTTCAGATAGATTGGGTTTAAGATGTATACTGGAGGGGCGTCTAGGTGGCGCAGTGAATAGAGCACCGGCCCTGGAGTCAGGAGTACCTGAATTCAAATCCAGCCTCAGACACTTAACACAAAAAAAACTAGCCATGTGACCTTGGGCAAGTCACTTAACCCCAACTGCCCTCCAAAAAAAAAGCAAAAAAAAAAAAGATGTATACTGGACATGCAGTTTGAAATGACAGACTGGAGGTCAGCAGGATGGTTAGGTCTGGATAAGGGAATTTCAGAATTATTAGCCTAGAAATGTTCATTAAATCCATAGGAACTGATAAGATTACCAAATAAAATAGTACAGGGGCAGAAGACAAGAAAGCCCAGGACTGAGTCTAATAGGAAAGCCGTTGCTAGTAGGCATGACTTTGATGAATGCCTAGTGAAGGAGATGGAGGAGTGGTCAGATAGGCAGGTAGGGGAGAGTATCACCACAAAAGCATAGACAGACAAGAGAATTCAGGAGAAGAAGAGGAATGTCAGTGTCAAAGACTGAAGAGAGGTCAAGAATGATAAGTACTAAGAAAATACCATTAGATTTGACAATTAAGGGAAAACTAACAACTTTGGAGAAAGCAATTTCAGTTGAATGATGAGGTTGAAAGCCAGTCTGGTTAGAGGTAGGAAAAGAATGAGAGTAAAGGAAATGGAGACCTTCTCGAGGAGTTTAGCCACAAAAGAGAAAAAAGTTAGAGGATGACAGTGAGTGGGGATAAATAGAACAAATGAAGTTTGGGGGGCAGGGAGGAGAGAAGAAAGAGATCTGAGCAAAGATTTCAATTTTTGCAGCAAAACACGAGGCAATGATCTCATGGGGGTGGGGGAGGGGGCACATGGAAAGTTTGAGGAGGGTTGGAAAAGTTTGGGAGAGCTGCTGTAGTGAATTGATTAGGGAGGTGATTGATTACCTTACAAGATTACCTTTCAACAATGAGTTCCTAGTTGAGTTTTTGTAACATAAATTTATCATGGAACCAGTCAGCACAGGTTGGTGATTTTTCTCTAACTGTGTTCAGAAACCCGTATAAGAGTAATGGCAGCATAGAGTGGGAAAGATCCAAGACTGAAGCAGATCAAGATCAATAGTATGACAAGGGAATAAGGGACTCACGTGAACTGGTTCATTAAGGGGTCAAGATGGGGAAAGGAGGAAGGTATAACTGGTAACCCCTGGAGTCCAGAGCCCTTCCTCCTCTACTACTTTATTTCTTTTTCCTTCCCAGAAAAAAAACAGAGTACATATACATTTTCTCCTTCCTTGAAAACAGCAAAAAGTTCTCTAGTTATTAGAATCAATTTCTAGTAGCAGGTTTTATTTTTCATTTTTATTTTCCTCTGCAAAAACTCTATTAGGTTCTCAACTCAAAATATGTCCTGACCATATAATTTAGCCGAATACTGTACTTCCAGAAGCCTATTTTCATCGTGGAGTCAATTGTTCATCATGAATATAAATATAAGCCATATGCCCCAACTAGAAGTGCTATACTTTCCAGCTTGCATTAAAATCAAAGTTGCATACATTGGACCTGGAAATTTATACAGCCCCATTACCTGAATTCGAAATGGTACTGATTAAGTCCTTTCTAGGCCCGGCCCATTTCTGTGGAGATAATTAACTAACAGAGGAAGCTCTAACATTATAATGTCAAAAACTTCAGTATCATTGTGAACTCCAACTGCCAATCAGGCTGACTGCAAGGAGGTTTGCAAGACGGCAATGCCACCTACTGGCCAGGCTGTAGAGTGCGTGTCGCTGACCACGGTGCTGAATGATAGATTTGGGAGTTTATTTTGCATTGATTTGATCTCTGCAGGATGATGATCACATCTTTGCCTAGCCCTGTCCTAAGAATGAGCACCCTGAAAGGGGGGTGGGGGGAAAAGAGGGAATAGAACTGTTTTGTTTTCTAGATTCAATAACGCATGGAAAGGAGAAGGAGAACACAATCCATAAATTTTATTATTTGTCCCTGACTCCACTCAACCAGGCAATTTGATCAAAACCTAATCAGGACATTTAAGTAGTTTTCTCTTTCATTACATGACTCAAAGCTAAAAATAACTCTTTCCATTATCCTTTCACTGACTCCAGTATTCATATGGAATGGAAAAATCCTGGATACATAGCAATCTTTGATGTCAATTTGATATATGCCCCACTGAATAATATGAAGGTCTGACAGCATACCCCAAATTAAACTATGACCTAATGCTTCAAGTCTTAAACATAAGACTAATTGGGCAGCATCACGTGAGGGTCACTGTTCCAATGAGCTCACTCACATAAGCAACTCTGTAGTACTTAAATTGGCCAGGATTCCTGGAAAGTTCTTAGATAGATGGTTATTTTGTATTTAGTCTGCATATGATCGTGTACCACTAAGATGTCAGCTCCTTGAAAGCAGGGATTCTCTTGCTTTTTTGTCTTTGTATCTCCAGAATTTGGCACAGTCCTGACACACAGTAGGCATTAAAATAAATACTTGTTGATTGATTTAGTTGAACAGGAATTTGAAGTGGAAAACCATAATGACCACTCAAAAAATAATATTGTTGCTTTTTGTTTCCATTTTATCAGCTGCTAAGAAACACTGTTCACAGAGAGAACCATCACATTAGCACACATCTGTATATTGCTGATGTTCTTAAAAAATGCATGTCTGGGCATGCTAAGGAGCTCCCATTTTGACCCTCCTGACTTTCTATCTAAGAGGTATTGGATGATTTAATTCAGATGTTTGACTGCAGGAATACATATAACTTGAACTGACCATACTATGTATGACTTCTGACCTCTCAGATGCCTATGAATTTGCAGAATTAAAACTACTGTACTCAAAGAATTAATGCTCTGGATCATCCAAAGGGCAATAAAGAGGTACATGACAGGCATGGACTGGCTACAACCTATCACTAACCAAGGACTGAGAAAGAAGACATATTCATAGGGAAAGGGTAAGAATTATACCAAGATAATAAACTCATGGTGCAGAATGAGATGTGTTTTTGTACATGACCAATGTGGGAATTTGTTTTGCTTCACTATGCATATTTGTGACTAGATTTTTGGCATTTTTAATGGGGGTTAGAAAAAGGAATATAGATTTTTGTTAATTAAACAAGTTAAATTTTTTAAAGGGCCATACCAAGAAATTCTCTGGACCATATGTATTGTTTCACCTAGACCTGGATTTAGGTTCTGCTTCTGCAACATGCCTAGGCCAACTCGCTTAACCTCAGATAACTCTTTAAGCATATATATTTCAGAGAATATACTTATCTGCATCTATAAAGAAAGTTACTCACCGGGAGTTCCTTAAACTAATAAAAATCACCATCTTGTTCCCCCCCCCAAAAAAGCAATTCTGTAATAGCAAAATAACTGGGGGAAAGTGGGTGCCTATTGTTAACCATGTATAAAAATGTGCATGTAATAGGATATTGTTGTGTTGTTCAGAGAATAAGAGAGAGCCAAGACCTGGGTTCAAGATAAATTTAGGTGTGGATTTATTGATCAAGTGCATGACTACCTGGAGTGCACACTCAAATCAGGCAGTCCTCTTTGGGCCTTACAGATTTGATTTTATAGGCCAAAACCACAAAAGCAGAAGCCATGACGACAGAAGCAAAAAGAGCAGCCGCTGTTTGGATCTATAGTTCAGGGCTAATTTTGGAATATGGTGTGAGGGTACAGGGGTGCAATCTTCCTGTGACTTAGGTATCCCTTGAAAGAACAGGGACAGTCAGCTCTTTCCAGAACAGGGTAGCAGGTCACAGGGTATGGGGGAATTGGAAAGTCCTAGGACAAGCCAGGGTCACGTTCTGGGCAGAGGGTGTGGGGGCCCTGTTTGGTTAACGGAACAGGACAGGGTCTCTATATTACACCATAACCCTGAGCTGCACTTTATACACTCATAATGATTCAAGGGAAGAAATATATATAGAATAATAATAGGGAACTTTGCCCTGAGCAATGTCCTGTCATCCCTTACAGTTGTTCTGAGCTATGATAGGATATAGGACAGAGACACAGACAGGGACAAAGACAGAAATAAAAAAGGGCTTAATGGTGGGGCATAGGTGGCCCATGAATCAGGTGGTGAGCAGGTGACCTGGGATTTGGGTTCAGGCACAACAGCGTCATATAAAATTTTAACTACAAAGAGTTCAGAGAAACATGAGAAGACTTGTATGAACTGATGTAGAAGAAAATAAGCAGGAACAAAAAACAATGTGCACAATGGCTACAAAAATGTAGGTGGTGCAGTGGATAGAGCACTGGGCTAATCAAGAAGATTCATTTTCCTGAATTCAAATCTGGCCTCAGATACTAACAAGCTGTGTGATCCTGGGCAAGTTACTTTACCCTGTTCATCTTTTTATTCATGGCTTTTCACAGGTTGTTCCCACACATTAAATGCATTTTGTCTTCACCTCTATCCCTCAGAATTCCTGGTTTCCTTCACAGCTGAGTTGAGTTATAAAGCAATCTCCCATGTGAGGTTTTTTTTTCCTGATTCCTTCAGGATGTTATCTCCTTACCACCTCTACCCCCTCTAAAAATTTACCTTGTATTAATTTTGGATGCGTCTAATGGTGTGCCTGTTCTCTTCCCCCAACAGAATGCAAGGTCCTTAAAGAAAGGAATAGTTTCATTTTTCTTTCTATCCTCAGTACTTAGCCCAATGTCTAGTATATAGTACATGATTAATAAATCCTTACTGATTAGTTGATGTGCCAGATGATGGAAATGAAAATAAAGAGCCTTAGACAAGAATTGCATGGGTAGAGAAGGTGCAGTTGGGCTGTGATTTACACCAATAGAGAGAGGGAGAAATGAAAAAAAGGAAGGGAAGGAGGGAAAAGGAAAAGGGGAAGGAGAGAAGGAGGAAAAGAGAATGAGAAAGAGACAGGGACAGACAGAAAGAGATGAGTGAAAAGATATAGAAAAAGAAAAAGAGAGGAGGGAAGAAAGGGGAGAAGCAGAAGAAATAAGAAAGGAGAGAGAGAAGTGGCAGTGCAAGGTTGTAATCATAGATCTATTTGGCCAAAGGGGGAAAAAATGACAGAAAGTCATTTTGAAAAAGCATGAGGTTACCACAGGAGAACCTACAACCTCCACTGGTGCCCATAAAATGTCAAAAGAATTAGACAAAGACTCCCAAGAATACTGAGTAGACCCTTTGAAGAATATTTGTTGTAGGATATAGCCAAGAACCCTCAGGATGAATGAATATTAATGGATCTTAATATTCATCATCAGAGAAAATTCTCTCAATAATTGCAGATCATGTTTATATAGTAAAGTAAGATTTATAATACATTCAACCTTTATGAGGTTAAGTGACTTGTTCACTCAGTGTCAGAAGTAAGATTTGAACCCGGGTATTTTGAACTCTGGGTTCCTTTCTCTATCCTTTACAGCAGGTTTCCATGGATCACAGATATAATGTCAAATCTAACTGACCTTACAATGATCATATCTTGTGTTGAAAACTTCCAATAGAATATCAGATTCTTCTCACACAAACATTATTTCTAGCCTTAATTACTCAAAATTTAAAAAAATACTTGCAACTGTTAATTCTGCACCCCCCCCCAATTCACACCAGTTTATACAATGGTGCTGGTAAACATCCTTCAGTAGACATTTTCCCCACCCTTCCAATTACCAAAGTGCTTTTTGATCTGTGACCTCCATTTATAAACTGACATCTGGTGGTTAGTGAGGCAATTAGACATCATTTATATATTATTTCTGCCTTGTTAACTGAGTTACTGTGTGATCAAATTATGGGATAATTTCAAGGAATTCAGACACATTTATGGTATAATCCATAATGTGTGTAATTAATAAGTACCCCCCTCCCGAGCTCTGTCAAAGAAACACTTTAGTTTCTATTTAGAGAAATTAGACACACAGGAGATGCTTTCCCCTTACCACCTGCGGATAAACATTATCACACAGTAGACCTAGAGCTGGAAAGAACCACTGACAACATTTTGTCCGGCTCATTCATTTCATGAATGAGGAAATTAGAGCTAAGAAAGCTGAAATGATGTACTCAAGGTTACACAGGTAGGGAGAGAGCTGAGATTGGGACCCATAACTTCTTTGTTCCAAGTCCAGCATTCTAGTTTACCATATATACATGCATGCGTATATACATATACACATATACACATACATACATATGTAAACATCATGTAGATCCCAGAATTTAGAGGTGGAAGAAGTCATAATGATCTAAGCCAACAACTTAATTTAATAATTGAGGAAACTGAGCCCTAGACAGGCAAAGTGACATGTCCAAAGTCACATAGCTTGATTGAGTCAGAACTAGAACCAGTTCTCTTCAGTTCCACAACAAGGGTTTTCCCACTATGTAACTATAACAATTCTATCATCCTACTTCTTAAAACCAAAGAAAACCTGAAAGATTTCTTTGGTTAACATATTTTCTGCCCCACAGAAGCCAGAATTTTGAGAGATTATAGGCATCTGCTTGGCCACAGTACCATTAACCAAATAGAATTCAAGGCTTAGCATATTAGAATAAAATTTCAAATGACAGATGAAAACTCTTAGACCAAGTCCTATTTGGTGAGATTTCTAAAAGAAAGCAACATAATTAAAATGTCCTAATAATTCCCAATTAAGGCCCTCAGCTTGAAAAAAAAAAGTGGGCTTCCCATGTCCTAAGTTAAAAGGCTGCCAAATAACATATGCTCATTTTAAAAGCTCATTTTTCTCACCTTCACATCAATATCTTGTGTCAATTCAAAAGCCATTTCTTCTCTCTATGGGAAACTGACTAATCTTTTTTTGGGTTGCACATCTGGCAAGAATAATCTTCTCAGGAAGGATAAATAACAACATTCCTGCCCTAGAATATACTGGCCAATACAGGTGTAAGAATGCATCCTTTGAGTCCTGCTTTTGCTAAATAATCAGTTGGACACGTGTCGATAGCATAAGGTATGACCTAGAACACCCCAATCTCTAGGTTTACACAGACCAGACCCAATAACAGCATGGCACTAAAAAGTCAAGTCAACAAGCACATATTAAGAACCTACCAAGTGTCAGGCACTATGCTAAAGTAGGGGGGAAACAACCCCTGCTCACAAAGTGCTCACAGCCTAATGAGAAGACATCAAACAACTATTGGCAAACAAGCTACATACAAGGTTAATCAGAGATAATCTCAGAGGGAAGGCACTAAGATTAAAGAGAACTGAGAAAAGTTTCTTGTAAAAGGTGAGGCATTAGAGGGCAGGGTGGGGGGAGGGGTGTTGGAAGTACACACCTCTGTAAAGGGACAGGGACAGGGTAGAGAATAGAATGGGGCGGGGATAGGAAGGAGGGACATATAATCAGTCTTTCACAATACGTCCACTGTGGAGATGCTCTGCGTCTCTACATATGTACAGCCTATATCAAATTGCTTGTCTTTCCAGTGGGGATGGGTGATGAGGGAGGAAGGGAAAAAATCTAGAATTTAAAGTTCTATAATCAAATGTTAAATATATATATATGTATGTATAAATATATATTTATTATTATTAACTACATGCAACTGGGAATAAAGATATACAAGCACTGGGGTAGGGAGATCCATTTTGCTGTACTAGAAAATCAGAGGGGTGATGGGGGAGGACATAGGAGAGAGCAGATTTGGGGAGGGGTTATACAGTGGGATGGCTGTTTTGGGGTGCTGGATGGGGGAAATATGGGGAGAAAATTTGTAGCTCAAAATCTCGTGGAAATTAATGATGCAAACAAGAAAATAAATTAATTAATTTTTAAAAAAAGAAGGTGAGGCATTAGCTGAGACTTGAAGGCAGCCAAGGAAGTCAGAAGGTCGAGAAAGATTTTCTTTGACTTGTTATACCCTCACCCAGAGTTTGCTCTGGGACATCGCTAAGATTCTAGACCTCCACAAATGATGGTAACAGTGTCCGAAAGATTCTGGAGAAGTTTTATGGGGCACAGAGTATCCATTATTTCAACAGAAGATTCAAAGACAAAAGAAAAAAGGCTCAGAGTCTATAAAAATGCAGAAATCATATGAAGGAATTCTCCACAGCCTATAAAGATTCAAAATAATTCTCTTTCCTCTCTAGTGAGTTCTACTTTTCTGTAAGGTCCTAATGCCCTTCCAACTCATACCCTATAATTTGGATACTTTTGAAAAGGGAACTGATCTTGGGGTT
Organism: Pseudocheirus occidentalis; assembly: GCA_028646575.1. Lineage (NCBI taxonomy): Eukaryota > Metazoa > Chordata > Mammalia > Diprotodontia > Pseudocheiridae > Pseudocheirus > Pseudocheirus occidentalis. The sequence continues at coordinate 179,015,252 of CM053600.1, read as the reverse complement.
CCCACCTAGTCAACATTCTGATTTCCTGTGAATTCTTCTTTACCTTAGAGTCCCAACCTAATCCTGTTTCCCCAAAGAAAACTTCTATGAACTGATTCAAAAGGAGGTTGGCAGAACCAAAAAGTATTCAATGACCACAGTGCTGTAACAAAAAACAGTTTAGAAAGAATTAAGAACTATGATTAATGCAATGATCCACCCAGCTCCAGAGAATCAATGAAGCATGCTACCCACCAGCAGATAGAAAGGCTACAGAGTTGTGGGATGAGCTATATAGTATCGAGCATGGAGAAAGTGTAGGTTTGTTTTACCTTCCTCTACTAACTTACTACAAAATAGGACTCTGGAGGGGAGGGGCAAATGGAATGGTAGTAATGCCCCCAAAAAGAAAAAAGCATCAATGAAGTATTTTTTTTAAAAAACACAAAGAAGAGGGGTGACTAGGTGGTACAGTGAATAGAGCACTGGCCCTAGAATCAAGAGGACCTGGCTTCAAATCCAGACTCAGACACTTACTAGTTGTGTGACCTTGGACAAGTCACTTAACCACAATTGCTCTACCTTCCCCCCTCCAAAAAGAAAAAAAATGCAAAGAAAAGATCTAAAAGTTCAGAGGGCAGTGCAGACAATCAAAAAGATTTTGACTCCAAAGCTATTTTGTTAGTATAGTTCTCTAGGATGTTACATGTCTGTGTGTACATACATATAAATGCATGGAACCTAGATCAAATCACAGTTTTAATTATGTGTATATGTATATACATATATATGGCACATATATCATATTATATATATAGAATATATATTATATTAATAAAAAGCAGCAAGCTTTTATTAAGCGCTTACTACATACCTGGCTCTCTGCTAAGGGCTAGAGATGCAAAGAGAAAAAAACAAAACATTTCCTTCCTCCATGGGCTTACATTCTTCCTTGAGAGATGACATATATGTATATGTGATGTGTACACGTACATTACATACACGTGACATCTGTACGTGTACATCTGTGACACATAAAAGGGCTACAAGTTACCCTTAGAAAGGAAGGCATTAGCAACTGGAGAACTAGGAAAGGACTCTTCCAGAAGGTCTTGTTTGACCTGAGTTTTGAAGGATACCAGGGACGGTGATTGGTAATGAAATAATTTGGACCAATTTACAGTCCATAATTCATATTAAGGAAGGATTGAATTATGATTCCTAACAATGATAATAACACCTTGCTATGTTCCAATGATTTCAAAGAGGGGACACATATTAACTTGTCCTCCCATTTATCTCAATCTTCAACTATAAGTATCAGGAAAGTGGACAAATTTAGGCTTGATACAAGGTGAAATTTCTTAACTATGAAAGATGTTTAAAAGTAGAATGTAGCATGCTCTTTCCTTTCTATCCCGGGCTCCCTGTAGAGCAGCCACTGCCTCACCAATGAGGGCATTCAGTACCTCCAGGATTACCTTCACCTTCCCCCGGAGATTGTGCCTGCCACGCTTCGAAGAAGTCGCCCAGAGACAGGAAGGCCAAGGCCCAAAGGTCTAGAGGGTGAGCGACCTGCCCAACTTACTCGGGGTGAAGCTGACAGAGACACATACAGACGAAGTGCTGCTCCTCCTCGTGCTGACAAGAAGGCTGAGGCTGGGGCTGGGTCAGCAACAGAATTCCAGTTTAGAGGTGGATTTGGTCGTGGACGTGGTCAACCTCCTCAGTAAAAACTGTAGAGATATGTTTGATATTGAATAAAATTTGGGGAAAAAAATAAAAAAAATAAAAGTAGAATGTAGTTCCTTGAAAGATGGAAGGTTTCCTCTCCCTCGAGGTCCTCAAGCAGAGGCTGGATGTCAGGAATACTGGAGAGAGGATTTTTTGTCACATACAGGTTGAATCTTTTGGCCATTGATGTCTCTTCCAGCTGTAATTCTGTGGCTCAAGCTAGTTTTCTGTCAATATCAAGGCAGTCCCATATGGATTAAAAACTTGTCCTATCAAAGTAGGAGTTAGGTGAGAGGACACTGACAAAATCGGCTCTTAAAAGAGCTTCAAATATAAAATCTGACTGTTTCTCATTTCTAGGTCTCAGTTTCTTCATCTGTAAAATGAGCTCAGATTATATGACTGGGAGATCCTTCCAGTTCTAAATCTATGATCTTATGACCTCATGATGTTACCAGTGAATGAGGTAATAATTGTAAAGCACTTAGTATAGCGTCTGGCACATAGTAGGGCTGTCTAATGTTGTTGTTGGTGGTGATGATGATGATGATAATGATGGTGGTGGTGTTGGTGGTGACAACGAAGATCAATATCATCATCATCTCTCAACAGCAAAGCCTGGTTACTTTGGTGCTGCATTTTGGTCTGGGAAAGCCTACATACACACATCAGATTGTAAATAGATTATTGCTGAATAGAGATCAATCGAAGTAGCATCTGTCTGTCTGACAGATAGAAAGAATAAGGAAGAAAAGAAGAACTGCACAGATAAACAACCTCCCCAAAACCAGTAGCCTGAGATCATTTGGTATAGGAACAAACAGCTCAACACACTTGGGCCACTGTTTCATTTTAGGGTAGTACATTAACTGATGCTTATAATAGAGACTCTGGAGTTTCAAAAAAAGGTTTAATCATGCTCACTGTATATTCTCTGGTTAAGAAAATAGAAAAGTATGTCATACATTAGGAAATTTTTTAAGAAGATTCAGACAAAAAATAAAGATCTTGGAGATCATCCACCAAATGGCTACAATTTTAAAAACTGTTGGCACCTATATTGGTCACCTTCTAGTATCTGGAAAATCCACATATATGAATAATAGAAAACAATAATAGTGTTTTGTAGTGCTTTAGTGTCTACAAAGCACTTTTCAAATTATTAACTCATTGTTTATGCACACAGCAACCCTGGAAGACAGATGCTATTATTATCATCCCCATTTTGCAGAAGAGGAAACTGAGGCAGGAAGTTAAGTGAAGTGCCCAGGATCACACAGTTAAGCAGATATCTGAGATCAGATTTTGATTCAGGTCTTTTGATTTTGTTCAATTGCATCACCTAGTTGCCAGGAGGGCTAGGTAAATGGTGTATTACTGGATACAGTTTTGATAAGTGAGTGTTTAGGGTGCAATATCCTCATTTAAGCTAATTGTTTAATAATGGTGATGGTGATGGCTAACATCTACATAGCACTTACTGTGTGTCAGGAACTGTGTTAAGTTCTTTACAAGGAAAAAGTCTTTTGTCATTGCTCCTAAAGAACTTTTAGGTCCTGTGATTCCTAAGAAAACATTATCTTTTGTATTTGGATCATTGTCTGAAATTCAGAAAAATCTTGATATTTTCTTAGGTGGAACCACTGGCTAATAACTTGGCACTTCCTTGATCCATTTGAGGAAGAGAGAAACAAATAAAGGAGAAAATAACCTAAATTCCAAAGCCTTCTGGATGCAGACAGTTTGCCACATCAGCACAAGAGTATACTGCCTACATAGAGGAGGTGTCAGGTAGCTGCCTTACTGTAAACTTGGTGGCAGAGTTAAAAAAAAAAAACACCACTTCCCTATGAAGAAGTCTGTGCCCCCAAATACAGGAAAGATGCTTTCTATAAAGGAGCTCATGACCTGAGCATGAAACAGATAAAAATGGTTTTTTTTTTCTTTCTCTTCCTTTCTTCCTTTTTTCCTTCCTTCCTTCCTTTCTTTCTCTTTCTTCCCTTCTTCTTTCCTTCATCTTCCTTCCTTTCTTCTTCCTTTCTTCCTTCCTTCCTTTCTTTCTGTTTTTTTCTCTTTCTTTCTTTATTTCACTCCTAGAGTCTCACATATTACTTGGCACTTGGTAAATGTGTAATAAATGCCTTTTGGCATCTTCAATACTCTATCCACCGGATTCTCTTCTTGGCTTTAGATCAGAAGTTGAATGTTGAGTTCAAGAGCTGAATTCCAGATAAATGTGGGAGGGCTCATTTGAAGATACAAAGAAGGAAGCACACTCAGAAGAACAATCTGCCACCAGACTAAGGCTATAAAGACAATAATAATAGCAATAAATCCATGAAACCCACACAGAAAGTACATTCAGAAGAGGAGATGGAGCCAGCATGGTGACTTTGTCACTTCTATGGTCATTGTAACATACACTTTATTTAAATAATCAGTAAACAACAGTTACATGTATGATCATTTACAATCCTTTTTGTCTTTTGCTATGTTTTTTGCTTTTTCTTAATTTCTCTTGTTTTATGGCTATATTTGAATACTTATACTATCACCAGGAATTCAAATAAACTCTACTTTAAATACAATAAAATAAGGCTCAGTGGAGAACCTGGTATGAACTTACTCAGCCACCAACCTTCTAGCCAAGCCAGTCTATCTTCTGTCCCCTAATACCACTTTGTTCTTTCCTTCTTGAAAGCTTTGACTTATCCTGTTCCTGACACCCAACATTCCCTCACTCTCTCCCTCAACTATTGAATTCTTGACCAGTCTTAAAACCCAAATCAAATACTTGCTCCTCCCGGTAGCCTGGTGTAATGGTAATCAATTTGTTTGATATACTTTGGGTTAAGTATATCCTAGTAACTTAGAGCTAAGTTTAGAACTCTGTCCATTGGTGAAAAGGTGTGAATTCCCCTGTTGATGTGGAAGAACGCCATTAGCTTAGACTCTCCCCTGTGGACTTGGGAGAAGGCTAGTGCTTATAAGGAATAATTTTATAGAGTCAAGACAGATTTTGGATTTAGTTCCTCAGTGAAGCTGACTGAAGATATGAACAGGATGGGACTTTGTTTGTTGGTGGCCTGGCTGATCCTTGAGTTCCAGGCAAGAGAAGTCCTGAAGGGTTTGAGGTGTGCTGAAGCTTGTGAACTTCAGTGTGTGCCGGGGATTGCCTTGAGGACTGGACAAGGACCTGGGAGCTGTTCATCCCTGAGGACTGGACAAGAACCTGTAAGCTTTCAGTTCCTGAATCTAGGTGATTG
>CM053600.1:178993462-179009773 GCA_028646575.1 Pseudocheirus occidentalis | reverse complement strand
ATGGATTTGGTAATCTGTCTTTGGAGGGTGTCAATTAAATAATTAGTCTTCATGGTAATTCTTTGAGTTGGTATCTTGTGGCTCATTAGATGTAGCTCCATTGAATATAATACAATCTTTCAACGGGGCTCATTTCTGCCTATTGGCTGCATGCGCAGGTCACCAGGGAATGCATAGAAACAATTAACTGATTGATTTCAGTTGAATGCAGACATGGCACATTAAATACTGCAATATGGTTAGCTTTTTATCACCCTGAAAAATGTGCTCTATTGATTCCCTTGTCTGCCTTAGGTAAGAGGTTCAGTGGTCTACACACTATAGGTAAGGTGGAGCTGTTTAGTGCCATATTGCATGCTGTCTGTGTACACACTTGTCCTAGATGACAAGAAATAAAAGAAAATAAAGTTCTTGCTCATTAAGAGGCTTCACCTAATGTCTCTTTTGAATTTTAGTATCTTCAAACTGTGAGAAGCAGGAGTGCTTATAAATATTTAACGCCTTCTACTATTGTTCATTCTTCAAGCAGTTAGAGGCCCTGTAAGAGAGACTATTAGATTTAACCACCCCAAAGATGGTGCATCCAACTAACACCTCTGTAAAATCCACAGCTGGGCCAACTTCTTGTTGTATTACAAACTTTGTCCTCCTCCACAAAGGATTGTGCCACCTCTTGAACAAAGTATAACAACAGAAAAATAGAGTGAAGTAATGCCATTCACCCAGGAAATGGAAGATACATTATTACTCCTTTTCTCCTTCTCCTTTTATCTCTCCCTAATCTTTCTATATATCCTCATATCCCTCTAGTAACATTTATTAACTATTTACCATGTATAAAACTTCCACATCATGTTACTAGAAAAATTAATAGATGGGTGGCTTTAGATTGTACTCATAACCAATCATCGCAAAAACGTTTGCCATTGTTGGACAGGAATTGAGTATACTCCCATCCTGACTACAGGAATAAAAAGCAAAACCCGATTCAAACATATACCCTACTAATGATGAGTCACAGTGCCCTCATGTTCAATAATCTAATTTCAAACATTTTCTGAGAACCTCCTATGTATCTGGCACTATGCTACATGCTGGTGTCACAGATACACAAACAAAAGAAAACGGAAATGGTGTTTGCCCTCAAGCAGCTTACATTGTCTTAGAAAGCTAGAGAATTTCAATATGTAGCACAGTAGGTCACAGGACACAACTTCCTCATTAACATGCAGGGGGGCAGTAATTTGTAATTATTTTTCTCACAGCTTCTACATGAGGTAAATGAACTTTTTTCTCTCATGTGTTAGACCTAATGTTTGGAGAGGAGGATGTGGATAGCAAATAGCATTTAGAGTCGCTGAAGTTTTCATGGGATCAATGAATTTCAGAGTTGGCATCAAACAATGAACCATTTTTTTCAAGAAGTTATTAAGCATTTACTAAAGTACGTCCCAGACATTGTTCTAGGTACCAGGAATCGAAATAAAAAGAAGGGAAATGTTTCCTGCTCTCAAGAAGTTTGCATTCTAAATGTAAGGGACATCAGTGGTCATTTGGTCCAATTCATTCCCCTAAAGGAATCTCCACTACAGAATAACCATCAATGGTCATTCGGACTTTGCTCAAAGAACTCCATTAACAGGGAATGCACTGCTTTCTGAGGCATCCCATTTCCTTTCAGACAGCTCTAATTGTTTGGAAAGTTTTTCTTCTTACAACAGGAATAAATCTGCTCTTTTATGACACCCACTCATGGCTCCTTGTTTTGCCCCCCAAGGACAAGCACAACCATTCTATTATTTCCTGCACATGACATCCTCCAAATACTTGAAGACAGCTGTCATTCCCCCCTTAGTCTTTTCTTCTACATCCTCAGAGTCTTCAACTGATTTTTATATGGCATGAATAAGAGGCCTTCGCTATTGATTGCCCTTCTCTGAATGCTGTCTAGCTGAGCTCTGTATTTCTTGAATTGTGGCACCTAAAATTAGACCCAACACTCCAGATTCCAGATGTGCTCTGATCAGGACAGAGTACACTGGAACAGTCACGTCCTTACTTCTAGAAGCTATGTTCCTCTTAATGTATCCCAAGGTTGCATTCACTTTTTAAAAAAATTATTTTTAATTCAAAGTAATACAATAATAAGCAAATATAATTATTAATTACAGTATAAACAAACAATATTAAAACAAGCATTTCCATAAGATAGTACCATAATAATGAAGCTAAACTTGGTTATAATGCTCCACTGTATAGCTTTAATATATCCTAGAGTAAAACAATCTCACTGCCTTACCACCTGGTGGGACAGTGATTACTATATGTGTTTCCCTTAGAGGTTACCCGTCCAATTGAACTTAACTGTGATTTCTGATCAGCTCATAGTTTGAGGTGATAAAGCTCTGGCTTTATAGAAGCCTGTTTTTCTCTTATCTTCTTCTGTCTTATGAGATATGTTTCCCATCCTTATACAGTTCATTCCCAAGTCCACATCTTTTACTTGTTTTAAGAAGTCAGAATCAATATTTTTGTTACTTACATGTCAGGCTGTGAATCAGATTTTATTTCCAATTTTTCCTCCTAGATATGATTCTGCAGGGGGGCTGAGATTTTGCAAGCAGACAAGTAGCCCACAGAGCTGCTGTATAGTCCCATACAAACAATACTGGGGTTATATCTGAAATGGGTTCCTAAGAACCAAAGTATTCTCAGGTAGAGACTCTAGAAACCAGTCGATTAAAATAGCTTGACAGCAAGATGTCAAAACAGAGATTATTAGCAGATTTGTTTGTCTTTGGACACCTGAAGATGGAAAGACAGAGATTTCTGATCTGGATCATTTTTATTTTGAGCACATATATCAATAATACCAAATCTATTGATGCAATGATGCTATCATTAAGCATGCTTAATTGACTAATCTATCCCTATATGTGCCGTAGGGTAGAACCAAGAAAATCAGGCAAACATTTTTCCTTTGTAGCTGTCATAAAGAAGGGCAACATTTCCACTGAGCCAACAGGAGAGATTTTGATTACTGAGAAAAGATACTTTTCAAAAAGGAACCTCCATGGGTCCAGTGAAATATCAAGCCGGTCTATTTCAATAAGAACTAAGGGAAGATTATGGGGAGTTCATTTTGCACTGAGGTGCTTCCTATCACCCGCAGGGTTCCTCCTCAGAATGAACATGACAATTCAGTTTGACTTTTCTTGGGAAAGATCTCTGGTCTTAGGCAGGTGATTAAGGTCCTGGGTCAGGTTCTGGTTTGGCTTGTTGTGTTGGCTTGGGTGTTAATCATTTGAATGTGATTTAACTTGCCCCTGAGAGGGACAATCAGTGCCCTGTACCAGCAAGCACTCAGAAAATGTGCCTACTTAGCTCAACACTGCATTGAATTGAGAAAGCATTTCTGTGCCCACTCTGCGGTGGCTCTTGTATTTGTGGCTACTTAGATAGCTTTGGAAGTCATATCACTGCTATATACTAACTATATACTCTGGGAAAGTTTTTCATTGTTTGCCTCAGTACCTTCAACTATGAAATGCCCATAACAACAACTATAACTATGAAAACACTGACCTCACAGAGTTGTTGGGAGGATCAAACAAGAAAATATTTGTAAAGCTCTTAATGTGATACTGGGCACTGTAGGGTCCACCTTAGGTGATTTAATAAATACTTATTCCCCACCCCCATTGAGAGAAGCATTGTGCATTTGTCCAGAAAAAGTGATGTGAGAGCCCTAATCAGAACCTACATGGAAATATCATATTCAGTTCTTGACTCTGTTTGTTAGAAAGGACATTGATAACTGGCATCTCTTCCAGGAGAGAGCTAAGGTGGTGAGGACCCTTGAGATCATGCCATATGGGGATCAGCTGAAGGAATATGTGGTATTTAGTCTGGAGAGCAGACAATTTGGAGCAAAAGGTGGAGGATCATAGATTTAGAACTGAAAGTGGTCTTAGAAGACATTGAATCCTACTCTCCAATTTTCCAGATAAGGAAATTGAGGCCAAGACCACAGAAAGTGATTTTTCCAAGGTCACAAAGACAGTAAGTGGCAGAGCTGGTTTTTGAATCCAGGCCCCCTGACTCCTAATCCAGCATTGTTTTCCAATGCCTCCCAATTATATCCATCTCCGAGTATTTGAAATGTTGTTCTGTGGAAGATGGATCAGACTTATTCCTCTTTACTCTAGAAAGCAACAGTGAGAGTAAGAAGTGCATGACCTCTGACTTTACATTTTTGAGTCCCATTTTCTTTCTCAGAGGCAGATTTAGCCTCCAATGTGTAAAAATATTTCCTACCAATGAGAGCTGTCCAAGGGAAAACTCCCTAGTAGCCATGGACTCCTCATCCAGTACTAGGACTCTTCAAATGAAAGCTAAATATATAAATGAATAAAATAAATAAAGAAAATACTATAATACACATATTAAAGATGAGATTCTTGCTTGAGCCAGGCTGGCTTCTGAAGTTCCTTCCAATTCTCAGATTCCATTACTGTGTGATTCTTGGAAAGGGTGGGACTGAAGGGAGATTGTTGGCTAGATGGATTTTTATATCTGGTCAACTACTGTGCTAGCACCAAGTGGGGCACTAGAGTAAATAGAGGAATGGAGTGAAGAGTAGAGGAAGTGACAGGAGCTCCAGTATTGGCATTTATGGACTTCACTGTTAAGTCAAGGATCTCAAGTTGAGACCACAAAATCTGAATTAAGTTCTTCCCCCAGGAGGGCTCTATTAGGAAACGGATGAGGGGAAAATAAGCAAATGCGCATGCCCATTATAAATTGAAGCTCAATCCATTTTAAGTCCTTCTTAGCTGTTTCAAAGTCCTAATCTCTTTATAGATGAAGGGCATCTGAGGATGTTTTCTGATCTATATATTCTTCATAGAATAATAGAATTAAGGTTTTCAGTTTCAGACCATTTGATGTTTTCTTGGCAAAGATAATGTAGTGGTTTGCCATTTCTTTTTTCCAACTCATTTTATAGATGAGGAAACTGAGGCAAATAGGATTAACTGAATTGTTCAGGATCCCATAGCTGGTACATGTCTTTGAACACAGGTTTTCCTGACTCCATGTCTGGCTCTTCAACCAGTGTTCCACCTAACTGCTCCCAAAATTAACATTAGAAGGGATCTTAGGAGACAATGAGGCCAATGTGACCATTTCAGAGATGAGGAAACTACAAAAATAGTTCTTTCATTCTTCCCTGGTAGAGTCAGGAAAAATTCCATGTGCATCATGGGAATCTGTGGGTGTTTTTATGCTCCTTTAATCAATAATTCAGTCAACAAGAATTCATTAGGTACCAGGTACCATGCCAACTGCTAGGGATACAAAGACAATGGTAAAAGCCTCCAGGCCCAGGGAGTTTGCCATCTAGGCCACATAGACAAGAAATACATATATTAGATAACAGCTGTGTAAAAAGGTATAGTGATAGGGACTGGACTAATGATTTCATAAGTATAGGGAAATCCCAGATGGGAGAACTCCCTCTAATTGTATACATTGGTACCTTCTAGTGGTTGAGGAAGGATTCTTAACCATTATCCTCTCATGGACCTTTTTGGCAGCCTTTTGAAACCTATGGATCTCTTCTCAGATTAGCTTTTTAAAATTGATAATCAAAGGAAATGCTTCATTTTAAAGGTCAGTGAAAACAAAGATGATGTTTTTCTTAATCCCAAGTTTGTGGACTCCTTGAAATCTTTTCACAGACCAGAGGACACACAGTTAACAACCTTTGTCTTGGAGAGTTGCCTAGAGCTTGGAGAAGTTTGGGTCACTTGTCTAGGACCACATGGCCAGTATTTGTTTCAAGTCTGTTTTGAACATTGGTTTTCTGGATCATGGGCATCTCTCTTAGGAGGATTATATCTCTATATCCATACATATAAAATAGATAGTCATTTTATCACTCACCCTTAATTCTTTTTGTCCTTTGCCTCCCTTCTTTGTCTCTTTTCTCCCTGTTCCCATGGTTGTTTCTAACTCTTCTCTGTGAGTAGGGCCCTCAGACCTGACCAACAGCAGTTTAAGGATAAGCCTATCCCAGCACCAAATAGTTTTCCCAGCACCAAAAAGCCAGGTGAACATTTCTATTTTTCCTAGTTCCTCCAGCAGGTATTTGACTTCTTTGGATCGTATCAACCCTGTCTCTGTCTGTCTCTGTCTCTGTCTCTGTCTCTCTCTGCCTCTCCCTCTCTGTCTGAATAGTTTTTTTTATTTTAAATCCATTTTTCTTTCTGAGACCCATTTTTTCTTTAGTTGGAACAAAAAGGACTGGTCCCTCTTCCTGATTCTGAGAACAACCTGGAAACTTCCTAAATGACTGGGCATTGATGGATCTCCCACCCCTTTCTCTAAGTACAATGCAATGTTTTCCCTCAGGTTCTCTTAATGCTTCCTTACTCATGATAAAAGTGCTTCCTGGCACATTGGAGGGCAAACCAAATTGCCTCAGTGAGCACACTTGTTCATATTGCATTCTGAACCAACAGAGCTGAAACAGCAAGGTGAAGCCCCTGATCCTTGCAGCTCACAGCATATTAAATGGGAGTACCAGCTAATGTTTTTTCCTTTGGAATGTGAAATAAGTTGGAGGCATCCCTGAGATCTGAGGGTTCCAAAGCGATTCTGAATCGTGTGTGGCAGATTGGCTGCTCAGGGCCCAAGAGAGCCTGAAAAGGAAAGAAAAAATGAGACAAATATTAAAGTGTTCCACCAGTGGGAGGGTCATTAACAAGGTATCCAGCTTGCTTCTGGTAAGAATGAAGGAGGCAGGCTTCCCATGCCTCTTTTGGAGAATAATGATACCAGCCAGCCCACAACACTGATGCTATTTAGCTCAAAACTTCACGGGGGGCAAATTTGCCAAGAAATATTATTACATGAATGCAAAGAGCATCATGCATTGCATTGCTGACAGTATAGCAAAACAAAAAGAGGAAAATCAATTTCTCCTTCACAAACATACATGCATAAGCATGTCTGGCTTGACTTTGTCTAAGAGCCTTGGAGCATGCCGTAAAAGAGCTAAAGGTAGGACAAAAGAATCTTCAGATAAAGATGACCTTAGAAATAGGTCATCTAGTCCAACCACCTACATAGGGGAGGGATTTATTTACCTGACCAGTCAGCTTGTAGTGTCTGTTCAAACAATTCTGGTCACAGGAGCTCATTTCCTTACAAGATAACCAGTTACATTTTGACTTTTGTTTTATATTCCATTCCAAATCCATAGCAAACATGCAGGTGCTTTGTAATGGCTTCCTGTACTTTTCCTTCCACCAAGATGGCTGCAAGCTTCCTTCTTTTCTTCTTTGCTTTCCCCTACTCTGCTTGGGTTTGGGAGAGACTATGCCCATCCATGATGCCCACTAGGTAGATGGAGCTAATCTTTGCTTTGAGGGTCTCAGAATTTTCACTGTGACATGATTAGAATTTCCTTCTACTCTCCTTTCCTGGCCACTCCAAGGAAGCACCATTAGTTTGCTTTAGTCCCAGTAAACTGGAAAAGGTGGCTTGTGAATAAAAGAAAGGACCTGCTTTACATCAAATTGTGTTGCATTAGTAGTAAGGTTTCTAACAGGCAATGAAAAACTTCCCCCTGAGTCCTGGAGACATGAAAACAGCTATGTGTGAATACTGTCAAGCTAGAAGTGGCAGGGGTAGCTTCAGAGAGATTCTTTCATTTCTGGTCTCCTGTACATTTCACAAAACAAACTAGCAGTGCCAAATTGGGGCACTCCTGTTAGTATCTTTTAAAAAACGTATGTTATTTTTAATTTACTAGTATCTTAAGTAGTGGGCAGAAGAGAGGACTGTGAAGCTCATGGCATGTGACATTTTCTTGAGGGAACAACTGGGGATATTGAACCTAGAGAAAGGAAGACTTGGGGTTGGGAGTGGTATGGGGATACTAGCACTTAAATATTTGAAAGGCTGTCAAATGGAAGATGGCTTAGTTCTAGTTTGTGCCAGAAGGCAGAATTAGAGCCAATGGGTGCCCTTTTAAAGAGACCACTTTAGGCTTGATAGCCAGTACTTTTCTGGGCCACCATTTCCATGCTCTCCCAAACTAAATAGTAACAAGGGCCCTGGAGTTGCCCTTGGCTTTGATAAGCCAACACTCATCTTACGTTGCTTGGGTCCAGGCCTCTGCCCTCCCTTCCTGTATATATCTATTAATACAATACCCTGTTCTTTTCCCTAAAGCCCCTGCCTGCCAGCTCCCCCTTTTTATGTTGTCTTCCCCCATTAGAATGTAACTTCCTTGGAGTCATGGTCTGTCTTATTTGTGTCTATGTTTATACTCAGTGTTTAATACAACACATGATCCATAATAAACACTTAATAAATTATCAGTCTATTTTCACGTTCATCTAGTCAATAAGAATTTATTAAGCACCTACTCTGTGTGAGGCACTTTGCTAAGTGCTAGATACACAAAGGCCCATGGGCCGTGTACCAGACAGAATAGTGCAGTGGAGAGATATCCACTACACTAGTGGAAATGAATCCAGTTAGGGCTAGGTTCAAATACTGCCTCAGATTCTTGCTAGCTGTTTGATCCTGGGCAAGGCAACTGAACTCTGTGGACCTCAGCTTTCTTACCTGAAAAATAAGGAGGTTGGACTGACTGCTTTTAAGGTTCCTTATGACTCTAAAACTATGATCCAGTGAAGTCAGTCAGTAAGGATTTACTATTTAATGCCTATTATAATTTTAATGCCTATTAAACTGTGCTAAGTGCTGGGGCCACCAAATAAGATTAAAACCAGTCCTTCTTAAAGAGTTCATAGCTTAGTAAAGGGTGGGGCTGGGGGGTGGGAGAAACAACATTAAAAAAAACTATGTGCAAACAAGATATTTACAGAACAAATTAAAGATTCCAGAAGGAAGGTATAAGAATTAAAAGGCATTGGGAAAGATTTCCAGTAGAAGGTAGAATTTTAGATGGGGCTTGACAGAGAATAGGGAAGAGATGAGGCAAAGGGAAGGAGGGAGAATACTGCAGGCATGAGGGACCACCAGTGACAATGCCAGGAGTCTGGATGTGGACTGTCTTTTCTGAGGATCGACAAAGAGCTCAGTGTCTCCAGTTTGAAGAATATGTAGGGGAAATAAGATATAAGAAGACTAAAAATACTGGAAAGGATCAGGTTCTGAAGGACTTGTATTTGATCTTATATGTGATGGGTAACCATTAGCATTTATGGACTAGGAGGGAGATATGGTCAGAGCTGTGCTTTAGGAACATGAATTTTGTAGCTGAGTGGAAGATTGACCAGAGTGGGGAAAGAATTGAAGCAGAGAGACCACCCATAAGGCTATTGTGATAGTCTAGCAATTAAGTGACGATGGCCTGCCTGCATATGTGTATGCACACAAATATACACACATACACATATGTGCATGTATGAATATATAGGTATATTTATGTACATGTGTATGCATAACGTATGTGTGAAAATACATGTGTGTATACTTGTATGTAATATAGTTATATTTCATATGGCACATGATGTTATGAAAGTAGAATTGATAAGTCTTGGTAGTTGAATAAAGGAAGAGAGCAATGAGACAGAATAAGTCAAGGGTGATGCCTAAATTGGGAATCAGGGTGACTGTGGGGGGGTGGGGCATTCCACAGTAACCAGATAAGGCACACACACAAAAGTAATGGGCTGCCTTGGATAGCAATGGGCTCCCTGGTAGGGGGAAGTGGAGGGCTCCTGGCAAGAGCCACATGGCCCCCTGATTGATGGAGTTTGGCTATCACTTGGACTGAATGGAACGTGAGGTTCATTCTAACTCAGAGATTCTCTGATCTCTTTCCAGTTGAACAGTTGCTGCCTTCAGTACCTCATGTGTCTGAGGCCTGGGCATTGAAATATTTCTATTTTTCCTGGTTAGGTGTGAGGATGATGAAGTGGAACTCTAGTCTTCTCCCTTTGGCATGCTTGTGCTGCCACATTAGCAGCAGTTTCGGGCCAGTGACTGAACTAACAGCATCTTGTAGCTGAGTGTGTTCCACTTCAGTGGGAACCTGCTCCACAAGAATATTCACTCTCCAGTTGGTGGGATTTGTCTTTGTCTGATAGAAGGTTGGTATTATCCTTTTCCCAGCCAATGCTGGGGGATCCAAGGAATTCTCTTTGGCACTGGCTGCTCTCCCATGTGGTCAGTTAGCTTTCAAGATTCAGTTTCTAGGATGCATCAGCATTAAGTGGGATTTACAGGTAAGCCTTGGTCTGGGGAGGCCTAATTAACCATATGCCTCAAAGATATCTAGTCCCTTGCTTTAGATCATGTTTGACAAATCTCTGTACTTCACCAGCCAAACCTTTAGAGTGGGTGGTGTTTCTTGAGAGGAAGAAAGCATGAGGCTGAAGAGCCCAGAATTTTATAAGCAAATGTGGGACACAACTCTAAAACTCACTGACTGGTAGGTTCCGAACTTCACTTTACCTGAGAACCTGTACAAAAATGTGAGCAGAGAAGAGCTTCTTTGGTTACAGCTGGACATTTTTTGCCCTGGGGACCAGTTTCTGTATCCACAGTAGCTCACACATTGTAGCAAATACTTGGACTGTGGAAACAGAAAGAAAAATGTATAAAAAGATTGGCCATTAACCAAGGAATAGTTTGTGGCATATGACTATTATGAAATGTTATTGTGTACTAAGAAATGATGACATGAGGAATTCAGAGAAGAATTGGAAGACTGAGATGATCTGAGTGGAAGTCAGTAGAACCCGGCAAACTATATGCAACAACTACAACACTGTAAATGAAAAGAATGATAAGACAAAATTTAACATTGTGTGGTTATAATGACCCATCTTGGACCTGGAGAAGAAAAAAATAAAATGGATTTTCTTCCTTTGGATGAAGAAGTGGGAGACTATGGATGTGGGTTCATTTATTGAACTTTCTTCTTTTTTAAATAAAGAAAGACTGAGTAAGGAAAGTATATTAAAATGGATATCAGTCAGTCAATAATCATTACAAAAATACATACTATGTGTTTTACCCTGGGGATACAAAGAAAGGGGAAAAAACAGTTCCTGTCTTCAAGGAGTTCACATTCTAATGAGTGGAACAGTGTGTAAACAATGTATATGCACACTATATATACATAGAAATATGCATATGCGACCTAGCGTAGACTGGCTCCTTGGAGTCTACCCCATATGGCGAACTCAAACTTTCAATAAACTTTGTTTTTCTTTGTCTGAGAAGACTTGAGTCGAATTCTTTTAGCAGCTCCCAGTATGTTGGTATTTTGGGGTCTAAGGCAGCCCTAACCCTCTTTGGGTAACCTCTTGAAGGCAATCTCAAAGAGAAGGCATTAAAAATGAGTGGGTAGAATGTGATCTAGAAATACAAGACATCAGTGAAACTTAAAACTTTATTTGTTACTGAACCTGTGATTTCTTTGGTGTTGAAAGTTTCTGGAAAGGAAACTCCCTCTAATGCTAAAGATTAGAACTCTCAGTAACTTCTAGCCTTAGAGAGTAACCTGGAGATGCTAAGAAGGCCTTGATTAGGGTTACACAAGCAGTATGAGTTAGAGGTTAGACTCTAACTTGTCTTCTTGACTCCAAGGCCAACTCTCTATCCAGTAACTTTGACTGCCCTTAAAAAAAGCATGACAAACAAGCAAAATAAAATGAAGGCATTGGGCTAGGAACCTCCAGAATGAAAGCTATGACAAAGTTTCCCAGGCATAGAGTTGGTTTTTTCCCATAGTACGTGATTTATTTTAATCCATGGAATATTGAAGCTTGAAGCAACCTCAGAAAGTCATAAAGTGTGATGGCTAATTCTCCTTGTAGAAAAGAGAATCTTCTCTTGTAGTTCCAAAGATGGAATTTCTTCATCAAGAATCCATTCTAGCATCTCATAATCCATAATCTACTCCAAAAATACTTTTTTCATATGGCATGATTTTTGTGCAACTGAATAATTGCCATCTGATTTTATGTTCTATGACCTTGGACATTTAACTTAACCAAGCAATCAAAATTTTTAGAAATCTTTTCTCATCATTCTCATTTTCCTGCTTTTAGATATTTCTCTATAATTACTAAAAATTCAAGTATAGATAATGTGAACTTTGCCTTCAAGTTGCTAACTATGCCATTGGGGGAAGAAAACATGGACTTGTAAAATGATCATAGAACAAGGTCAAATGGTCAGTCAACTAACAAGCATTTATTAAATGATTGCTTTGTACTAGATCCTATGCAAGCTAAATACTTGGGATAAGGAACTATGATTAAGTGTTATTTTATATGTACTTTTAACATCTATTTACATATATATATAATCCTTGTATATACTTTTTATACTTACCTGTGCACATGTGGCATCTTTTCAGCAGAATGTAAGCTCCTTGGGAGCAAGAATTATTTCTCTTTTTTCTTTATATCCCCAGACCCTGTCATAGGGTCTTGCATATAGGTGGTATTTAATAAATGTTCTTCAATTTAATTTTTAGATTGAGCAAAAAAATGATTGAGACCAGAGGCAGGAAATGAGCAATTTCATTTTTATTACCTGCGGACAGAAATGTTATTTTGAAATAGTATTATCAAATAATATATAGATTTTGGAGAGGCAAGAATCAAGGTTCCCCTTTTATGACTGTAATTTTCCTTTAAAAAACATCTAGCTTTGGGGTATGTATGAAGGGACACAGTGAAAGCCACAGAGAATTCCTAGAGAATTACATGGGATGAGAGCTGACAAAGCTGATCCTTGGTTATCTTGACTCAGTTGGAGGCCTCTTCAATCAGTTCTCTCAGGTGTGAACTAGAACTATTTTTAAATGATCTGGGCCAACTTTATTTAAAAACAGCTAGATCTTACTAGATAGGTTTCCTAGCACATAGCATTATGGTTCTGGGGAAGCAGGTTCTCTGCAATTAAAGAAATAACTACACTGTTATTACCAGTAAATGGAAAGGAACTGATTGATATTTTCATACATTTCTTTGGTTTTTAATTTTCTTTTCCGTTTCAACTGAATTCTATTAAGGTGGGTTTTTTTGGTGGGGTGATGGGGTGAGATGCTTATTATCTTCCCAGAAATTGTCTTACACATATGCCTTAATATTTGCTACTTATAAGTTGTGTTGAGTGATTCATTTAACCAAATGTTCACAAACAGAGGCATCAAAATTTAATTCTCTTGGTGGAAAAGGCTGTGTCAATATGACAGAAGCTGGAATAAGGAGCAAGGTATGGCTCAGAGCTGAAAGACCCTGGATAGACTGAGAAACAAGTTAGAAAATTAATTGAAGTTTCCTTGGTCTCTCCCTCCACCTCCCCTCTTCTACCCTGAAATAGATGTACTGTCTTCTCTTGGCACTGCTTCATTAAGTTCAGGCTCTGAAGGGATAAGGACCCCTTCCAGCTTCCCATAATGAGTAGGGAGAAGTATCATTAGCATCGCTTTTGTTCTAGGCTGCCCTCCTTTCTTCCCTTTTGCCCTCCTTTAATTCCCTTTGGATCTAGACATTTCTTCCACTTCATTTTGTTTAATATTTCCCTGGCTAGACCCCAACTTGATTTCATACCTGCTGTCCTATTATAGACCCACAGAAAGGATTTCCCAGAAAGGATCTGCCCATCCCCCTGGCAGCCACCCCATTCAGATCCTTTTAGGAACTGCATAAAACCATTGGAAGTAGAAAAAACTTAGAAAAATCTAAAAAAAATGCATATCACACATGATTCTATTCATGCTATCTAGCCTGCTGTTTCTATCTTGCCCAAGGGCACCCTGCTCAGCCATGGCTCCATTCCAGGCCTCCTGCAACCTCTGGTGCAAAGGCTGATATTAACATACAACGAGGGAGCTTTAACTTAGGAAAACCTTCTGAATTGTAAGGGCTATTAAACACAAAAACAGATGTTGAGAGGAGATTGTTAAAACATGTTTCCTGGAGATTTTTCAGAAGTGAATAGGCAGTCAGCTGGGTTGTTTTCTGGCCTTGCTCAAGAACTGGGACAATGTAACAAGACAGACAATGAGTGCTGGGCAGAGAGGCATAAGATTTCCAGATACAGAGGAAGGAGAGAGAGAATGTCATGGATCACTCAGTACCAAGGCAAAGGCAGCCCAGGTGGCACAAGAAATTTTCAAGAATGATATTCTGAGAACACAAGGAGGAAGGTGATGGATTCATGATGAAGAAGGGGCCTACATTTTTAGACATGTCCAACATGAGAATTGCTTTGTTTGACTTTGCGTATCTATTACTTTCTTTGGAATGGGGAAGAAAGAACAAAAAAGAATATTTATTTGGGAAAAAATTGAACAAAAATGCACAAAGAAAAACAAGTCTGATGAATGAAATACTAGTAAGGTTGATTTCAATTCCCAGAGAAGTTTTAGAAAGGATAATTTAAAAGAAGCTTATTGGACATCTAGAAAAGCAGGCAAACTGGAATTAGTCTGAAAAGATGGTATAGATGTATAGGGCTTTTATCTATTTTTTTTGCCTATTACCTTAGATTTAAAATACCTTTACAAGATATATATATATATATATATATATATATATATGTATATATAGTCCTTTGATCCCAACTTCCCACTGCTAGATGCATATCCTAAAAATGTCAAAGAAAAGAAGGTCCCGTATCCCCCCTGTCCCTATAAAATATCCATAGATATACTTTTCATGGAGATGACTGTGAATATGAAGAATTAAGAGAAGCACAGGAAGATTTGTATGAATTGATGCAGAATGAATTAGAAATGGGAAAGCAGTCTATATAGTGACCATAATAATGGGAATGTAAAGAACAAGAATGAGCACTGAGCATGAAATCAAGAAAATCAAGAAAACTCATCTTCATGAGTTTGAATCCAGCTAGCTGTCACTTAACCATATCTTCCTCAGTTTCCTCACCTGTAAAATGAGCTGGAGAAGAAAATGGCAAACCACTTTGCCAAGAAAGCCCCAAATAGGGTCATGAAAGGTTGGACATTACAGAAATGACTCAACGACAGCTATATTACTGGCCCCATATGAAGGACTTTCCAAATACATCCCTTTTGATCCGTACATGCAATCAAGAGGGTTTGAATTCAAATATGACCATCTGATACTAACTGTGTGACCCTGGGTATATTATTTAACCTCTGTCTGTCTCAATTTTCTCAGATGGAAAACAGAGATAAATAGCAGCTAACTCCCAAGGTTGTTGTTAGGCTCAAATGAAATAATAATTGTACAGCTCTTAGCGTAGTTCCTGGGACATGGTAGGCACTTAATGATTGTTCCTTTCTCCTAATTATAATGGGGGGAGGGGGAAGTATCCTCTTAGTTATATATAGAAAATGAAAGTGAGGGCGCGTTATAAAAATGAGCACAAAAAGGAATAGAGTAATTTAAGAATGATGTGAGACCCACTGAAGTTTGGAATGAGGTGCGGCTAGTGTGGAAAGCCTAGGGCAACGACATTCTATGAGATTTTTTTTAACTGTTGGGGAAGAGAGGATTAAAGATGGCATAGTACCCATTCTATGTAGTAGATGGGGTGATAATACTTGATGGCAAAGAGAAGCAGAACTGTGCTATTATTGTTTTGGTTCTTCCTCTACTAAGAAGAGTGACCTCTGGATTGTAAAAGACAAGGCAAAATCACTCTTTAGAAGAGGTTACATGGCTAGCCTAGCGTGGGGCTGGTGGAGGAGGCACAATGGCGGCGTTGGTGATGGCGCCCCGGAGCTGGGCTCTAACGGCCCTGGGTCTGAGGACGGTGAAGTCCCGGCTGAGGGGCAGCAGGCACCTCCACACCTGCCGGCGCCCGCCGCTGATGCCACCCGGGGCGGCCCTGCCGGTGGGCATCTCCTCGCGCTGGGAATCGTCCACCTCTTCCTCCTCCTCGTCCTCCTCTGCTCGCTCCGAGTCAAATGAAGGTCAGATCCGCCTCACCGAGAGCTGCGTTAAGAGGCTTCTGGAGATCACGGAAGGGGCAGAGTTCCTCAGGCTACAAGTGGAGGGAGGTGGATGCTCCGGATTCCAGTACAAATTCTCTCCGGACACAGTTATCAATCCTGATGACAGGGTGTTTGAACAGGGCGGGGCTCGAGTGGTGGTGGACACTGATAGCTTGGCCTTCGTGAAAGGGGCGCTTGTGGACTTCAGCCAAGAATTGATCCGAAGTTCATTTCAGGTGTTGAACAACCCTCAGGCAGAGCAGGGATGTTCCTGTGGGACTTCATTCTCTGTCAAACTATAACATGTGAGATGATGAATGTAC
>CM053600.1:178975085-178992962 GCA_028646575.1 Pseudocheirus occidentalis | reverse complement strand
GAAGGTATGTTAAAGATATATCTGTCCTTGGCCTTGTGATATAGAGTCATTAATGCTAAACCTTTCAGTGTTCTGAACCTCAGAAAACTCACAGAATATATGGCCTAGTACTCAAGACCTCCCCAGGAATGCATTATAAAACGAGAAGCAGAAATGCTTAAAGAAAATCATCAAGAAACAAAAAGACTGCCTCCTTTCCCCCATAAAAGCACATTGTTCCACTTCAGAGAAGCCTCAAATGCATCATTTCCTCTCCATTTCATTCTTCCTTGAAGTTTTCTCCCCTGTTAGTACAATCCTCTTCTCTATTCCTATGGTCAGTTCTTCTTAAACTCCCCTCCTGGACCCTCTTCCTGTCCTCTCAGTTGGGGTATTTCTTAATATTCTCTCTTTGGCTTAATTCTTTTTTATTCTTATAGTCACTTCTAAGTGATCTCATCCATTCCCATAATTTCAACTATTATCCTTGGCAGTGGATGATTCCCAAGTCTATATCCCCAGAGTTCCAGGCCTGTATTTCCAACAATGTGATTAACTTTTCAACTACTTCAAATTCAATTAATCTAAAATTGACCTCATGCTCTTCTTCTTAAAAATGTTTAATGAATGTGATTTGTTTTTGCATTGCAAACATTTATAGATTGACACCACTCCAAGAGAAGTCTCCTGTAGCAAAGTAAAATCAGCAAATTTAACAAGACATGTCCATATCTAGAAGTACATGCAGCATTTCATATCTGTAGCATCCCCAAACTCTCTATTGTCAAAGGTTTTAATTAACAAATATTTAGTTTTCTCTCTCAAAAATATCCATCCCTAAATTGAGATTAAAGATTAGAGAAGGGGGATGACTAAAGAGTCAGGCTCCTGAAGATGATGGAAAGGGATGAACTTAAAGACACAAATGACAGGTTGATAAAAAAAAATCCCCATCCCATTAAAAAAAAGAAAAAGAAATTCCTTGTAACAAATATGTATCATCAAGAAAGACAAATTCCCTCAATGATTATACATAAAAATATATTTATATGTGTGCATATACACACACATATTTTTCACATTTCTCTTTATCAGGAGTCACTATTCATGAGTCCTTCAGTATCATGGATGGTCACTGTATTGATCATAGTTCTTATGGCTTTCAAAATTGACTTTGTAATGTTGTTATTGTATAAATTGTCCTGGTTTTATTCATTTAATTCTTCATCATTTTATAAAAATATTCCATTTTTTCTAATATTGATGTTATAGTATAAATTGTACTTCTGGTTCTACTCACTTCATGTTGCATCAGTTCATACAAGTCTTTTTGAAATCATCCATTTCCTCGTTCCTTACAGTACAGCAGTAATTCATCACATTTATGTATCAAAACTTGGTTTTGCCATCACAAAAAAGAGTTGCTACAAATATTTTCATACATTTAAAAGAGTGTCCTCTTTGTTCTCTTTTGGATACAAAACTTCAAATGGAATACATTGTTCTGTAACTTTCTGTACATATTTCCAAAGTGCTTTCCAGAATAATTGTACCTACTTACAGCTCCATCAACAGCACATCAATGTGCCTATTTCCCCACATTTCTTCAAATATTTATATTTTTCTTTTTACAATCTTTGACAGTTTGATGGGTGTAAGGCGTAATCTCAGAATTATTTTAATTTACATTTCTCTAATGTTTGGATCACTTTTCATAAAGCTATTTATATCCTGAGTTTCTTCTTTCAAGGACTTCCTGTTGATACCCTTAAAACATTTAGTAATTGGAGAATGGCTCTCATTCTGGTATATTTTAATCATTTCTTCATATAACTTAAAAGTGGACTTTTATGAGAGAAACAGTGCAAAGATTTTTCCACTGGTTAATTTGTTTTGCATTAAAGCTTAGCTTTATTGGATTTGTTCTTGCAAATGCTTTCAAAATTTTATGTAATCAAACTTATCCATTTTGTCTTTTTGTGGTGCTCCATCTCCCTTGTTTGGTCATGAACTTTTCTTCTACTCATAGATATGATTGGTAATTTTCCATAATTATCTAATTTGTTGATGATGTGACTTTTTATATGTAGGTCAAATACCCATTTGGAACTCAACTTTGTATAAAGTGTGAGCTGTTAGTCTAAATTTCATTTCTTCTTTACTGCTCTCCAGTTTTCCCAGCAATTTGTCAAATAGCAAGTCCTTATTCCAGTAGCTGAGGTCTTTATATTTATCTTATACTAGTGTATTTCACACATTTGCTTCTGTACATTGAGTAGCTACACTTTTAGACAGATCAGTCTCTATTTTTTTAACTCCAATCAAATTGTGTGGAGAGTTTCTTCTTTATACTATAATTTGAGAGCTAGTATTGCTAGGTTTCCTTTACTGCCATTTCTTTTCATTATTTCCCTTAAGATATGTTTACCTTTTTGCCACCTGATGCATGAAATTAGCATTTTTCTAATTCTATAACTTAGTGTGATCTAGATTGTTATGGCATTGAAAAAGCATATGAATTTATATAGTAATGACATTTTTATTATATTAACTCACCCTACTCATTAACAATTAGCATCTTTCTAATAATTTAGCTCTTTATTTTGTTAACAGAGTTTCATAGTTTATACAGTTCTTGTGTGTATGTTGATAGGTAGACTACCAAGTATTTTACACATTGTATAGTAATTTTAATTGGAATTTCTCATTCTAATTCTTCTTGGTGAGCTTAATAATTAGCATTAAATGGAAATGCTTGTGATTTAATATTTATAAGATGATTGCCCATTCCCCAAAAGTCAAAGGATGTGATGACCAACCTTGAAAAACTGGACTCTTCTCAGCAACACACAGTTAAAAGACAACTCTACAAGTCTCAGGATGGAAGATGTCTACACTCAGAAAAATATCTAGAAAGACCAGAGTTTAATTGGAGACTGAAGCAATACATGCTATTGTTCTTTTCTATGTTTGGTTTTGTTTCTATGTTCCCATTTTTCACTCCATTGGCTACAATGCTTATAAAACAGACTATTGTACAATGTGAAAGAGTTTGCAGATCCTATATATGATTGTATGCCGCCACAGTGAGGGTGGAGGGTGGGGAGGAAGGGGAGAAAAATCTGAAATTCAAGTGATTCTGGAACTTGATCTTGTAAACTAAAAGTAAACAAACAAATCAATAAAAAAGAGAATTCCAAAGTATTCATAACCACATGAAAGAATGCTCCAAATCCCCCCCAAAGAAAATCAAACTCAAACAACCCAGAGGTTTCACTGTATACCCTGAAAACTGGGGTGAAAATTACCCAAAATGACAATAATTAATGCTGTAGGGGTTACAAAATGAAAATACACTAATACGTTATTGGTGAAGCTGTGAAATGGTACAAGCACTTTGAAAAGCAGTTTAGAATTAGACACATGAAGTGACTAAAATGTTCAGAGACTCCATGACTTAATTTTGTATCTCAAGAAAGTCATCAATAAGTAATTCACATACACACCAAAATATTTATATGTTCATGAAATATTTAATATTTAAGATATGTGCAATATGTGTAACAGTACTTTTGCAATAGTAAAGAATTGGAAACAAAGTCAATATCCATTGCTTATAGAATGTATTTAAAGAAATTATTGTATTACATGAGTGTAATACAATATTAAAATGCTATAAGAAATTTTGTATGTGATAAATATAGAAAAGCATGGAAAATTATGGCATGTAGGTGGTACATTGGATATAATGCCTGATCTGGAGTCAGTAAGACTCTTCTTTCTGAGTTCAAATTTGACTTCAGGCACTTACTACCTATGTTGATCCTGGACAAGTCACTTTACCTTGTTTGCATCAGTTTCTTCATCTGTAAATGGAGCTGGAGAAGAAAATGACAAACTGCTTTAGCACCTTTGCTAAAAAGACCCCAAATGGTGTCACAAAGATTTGGATGACTGAAACAACTGAACAACAACAAAAATAAAAGATTTATATGAATTGATGCAGAAGCACATAAAACCAAGCAAACAATTTAAACAATAACTACAATCTTAGAAATGAATAGAACAACCACACGCCAAAAACTGAAAAGCAAACAAAACAAAATTGCATTTTTGTTTATCAAGCAATTCTAGAATGAAGAAATATAAAAGCCCAGCATCCACCCACCTCTTTGTGGAAGTGGAAGATCCACGGCTGTTAAATATGCACATGTTTTCAGTCTTTTTCAATATATTGTTCTGCTAGTTTTTTCTCTTTAAAAATAATACTTGTTATTTGATATGGATCTCTGGGGTGGATGAGAAGAATACTTGGGATAACTCTGATGTTATATTGATAACTCTAAAATAAAAAGTTATTTTAAAAATGAAAAGAGAAATAAAAATTGTGTATCAATGTTTATAAATTCTTGTTTCTGTTTTATATGTCATGACCTTATCTGTTATCATTGAAGCAGGATGCTTTTTTTTTATATTTTTGCAAGTATTGTGTATCATTTGAAGAATCATCCTCTTCCTTCCAAAGACCTGCTCCAGAATTCTTAATTTCTATTAATGTAGTCTCCATCCTCATGATCACTCTCACTTGAAACATTCCTGACTCCTCTTTTCCTCACCTCACACACCCACATTTCATCAGCTGTCAAATCCTCTGGAAATATCACTTATGTGTATCTGTTATTTTCTGTCTCTTTGCATTGCCAACAGCCTAGTTAAGGTTCCTGTAATTTCAAACCTATAGAATGCCTCCTAACTAGTGTTTCTGCTTTCAGTTTCTCACCACCTTCAACTAATCTTATATTAATTTATCATATTAATCTTCCTAAAGCCACACCTGGATCATATCTCTGACGTGCTTTAAAAGTCCCAGTGGATCCTCACTACCTACATTTTATCCTGAAACTCAAAACCCTCCACAGTCTATTTCTAAGCAATCTTTAAAGTCTTAACACTGAGAGAGCTTCTGTTCTCTTCCCTTGTTGTTGCCTAAACAAAAATGAAATGATTCAGGAGATGTTTCCAGAGAGATAGCAATAGCTGAAGCCATTCATTCAGGTGATCATGGACCAATTTCTTTTTGAGATTCCTCAGTCTGGGACCTCTAGCCATCCTACCAATGTGGACATAGACATACCAAATTACAAAATTCTGGGACTGCTATCTAGTCCAACCCATATCTATCTAAGACCTTTCTTCAAAATCCAAAAGCGATGATTTAACAAACTCTGCTTTAGCCCCCAAGGGAGGGAAACCTTCCAAAGTTATCCAGTTCCATGTTGGAAAAGGAACTGTTTGCATTTTTGTATCTGTGTTCCCAATACCTAACATAGCATCTATGGTAGACACTTAATAAATGCTCATTGATTGACTGTTATATTTATTTTTAAGAAGGTTTTTCCTTATGTTAATTCTAAATCTGCCTCTCTGAAATTCCTGCCCCTTTGTTCTTAGTTCATCCATCTTGGCACAAACTCCTTAACCTCTTATTTGGTTCTCACCTACTTAAGGCCAGGGACAGTATCATTTCATCTTTAAATTCTCAGTGCCTCATATAATGTTTCACATACAGTAGGAGCTTAATAAATAGCTACATAATTGACTGAATTGAAAAAATCAATAAAGAGACATAATTAAAGCTATTAACAAATGTATTAAGTGCCTAAAAAGTTCTAGGGAGGCACTGAGGATACAGGGGGAAAATGAAAATGGTACTTGTGTCCTAGGAGATTATATTCTTACTGAATGAAAAAACAATTGGTCAGTTCAACAAGCACTTAATAAGCCCTTACTATGTGCCAGGAACTGTGATGGGAAGGGGGAGGAAGGAAAGTGTGCAGTTTCTAGCCATTCCATATCAATATTTAAATTCCAATGTGCTGACCTAAATGTCGACATGTAAAAATAAGAGAAGGAACTTCCGAAGAATGTTTTCATGCAGACACCATGGAGAAAATAGCTCCTTAGTTTGTTCATCTTTCAAATATATAAATATCTTAATAGATCTGGGCATTCCCTCCAAGAGTGTGAACCTCAAACCATCCATACTTACTTACTCATCCCACATAGCACTTATCTGAGTTATCCCATAAGTAAATTATCCCATAAAACAAATCCCATAAGTAAATTAAAAGGTAGTATTGTCACACAGGGATCCACTCAGTGTTCTGCAGGCCCTTCTCAAAATTTCCTAACAACTGGAGAAGACTCTGGCTGTCCACTCCTTCTATCTCAATCTTGTTATATGACCCTCTTAATTCTTTCTTTGCAATTCATTGCAGATGGTTCAAATCTATTGAGTGCCTTGCCATGGCCCTTTGAATGATTCCTCAACTTCAGTTCTTTAGAGGCTTCAATATCCCATGACTTGAAGCCATTCAACAACACCATAAAAATCTTGTGAAGCTCACCAAGGGTACGAGATGGAATAATATAATGGACCAGAAGGAAGCAACACAAAAATTAGCTAATCATACAGGGCCAGGCATTCATTTTAATAGATCTAGCAAGATCCATCCAACTTGTAAAGAGTAATTCACAAGACAGTACTAATTTCAAACTGCATTAAGTGGTTAAAAGAAAGGTGAGTGTATGTACACACATATACATATGTGTATATATGCACATATGTGTGTATGTACATATATGTATATATTTGACCATAATGAAATATTTCTGTCTGGCTTCCTTATTTTTAGGCATCCCATCTGGATGGAAAGAAGAAAGTTATTTCTTAGAACAACTTAGAAAGTATTTCTTGGCACTGTTTGACAGTGGATGACTTTGAAATTTATGCAAATTAGCTTTCATCCTGACATGCAGATAAACCTCTCAATTTATTTAGTAAGGAAGTCACAAGACAAAAAAAAAGATAGGGCATGACTGATTTGCTGTTTTATTTTAGTTGTTAATGTTCCAGTTCAGAACCATCCTTTTCTATGTTGACTGGTCAGTGCTTCTGCCCCAAGTTTGGGGGAAAAGAAAGAAAACCACCTCTGTTTTGTTTTTCTCACTGGAAAGCATTTTCCTTTTATTCCCTTGGTATGCCCAAGATGGCAAGCTGTTGCCCTCCTGGGTAAAGAAGGCAACTAAGTGACAATAAATTTGAGTCCGGTGTCATATGAGTTCTGAGACTAAATGATCATCATCCCCACACACATACACGTACAATAGAAAAGTAGCTTCTGAGTGAAGTCTTCCAATGGACAACAATGTTCAGCAAGAGAGGTTGGAGCTATTGATTTCATAGATCTATGAGCCCACTGGTCTCAGTTTCCCAGTTCCTGTAGCTACTGTGGAGGGGAGTCACTGCTCATAAGAATTCCATTTAATTCCCCTAGCCTTCCTTTGTGACTGCAAAGAAAGGCAACGGATTTGGAAAGATGATAAACATATTCCTCCAACGAACATACTATACATCAAAATTTGTGTTGTTCCCTTTCAGCATTTAGAAGCGCCTTGGAAAATAACAAGGCCTTGATTTGAACAACGTAGCTGCTGTTTAAAACATTTCTGCATTTCTTCTTTTGGAATTGCCTGAAGCAAACACTTTTCATCATTTTTGTTGATGGCACGTTCTCATCCTTTAAGGCTGGATTAGATTTTTTGGAAACAGATAAAAATCATTTAGAGCTAAGCCTGACAAAAGAGAACAGGGGCCAGACTCAGGTTCAAACCCAGACTTTGCTATTTATGATCTGTATAACCTTAGTAAGCCATGTAAAACCTTTGGGCTTCAGTTTCTGCATCTGTGGAATGAGGGGACTTGTCTCTAAGGATAGAGACCGTGAAGTTATTCACTGACCTTGAGATCAGAAGATATTTAAAAAAAAAAGTGAGCTGACACTTCTATAACAAATAACAGTTCACTTTCAGGTTTGCAAAGCACTTTACATATATTATCTCAGATTTTTTTCTTTGAAGTTTCAACCCACGCTCCTGCTTTCACCCTCTGGGGAGAACCAGGACCGAGAACCCAGAGAAGTTAACTAGGAGGATACAGGTAGGAACCTGATAGTTTCCTATCTACCTAAATCAGTTATTTGCCATTATAGTTCAAGTCTTTATTTTCCTTTGATGGGTTTGGCCCCTATTATAGATTGGTTTACTTAAAACAGTAGGAGGTTTAGAACCCATGCTGAGCTTTTTGGCCACTGAAAATTCTTAGCTCCAGTGACTCATTCATTTTTCCTTTCATTCTGAATGGAAGCATGGATGCTAATTAGGTACTACTTTATGCTACCACAGCAGTGGACTTCAGAACCCAATGCTGGTTCATCATCATTAGCCTTTAAGGGCTCCTAGATGAGGGACTTGGTACAACATGTCAACATGTCCCTGCTCTCTACAAATAATTTTAAATGGATTTCTTAATTAGAAGCTGAGTGTGTCCTGTTACTAATGAAGCATGCAGGGGCAGCAAAGCGGTCAAGAAACAGGAATGTCTCTGTTTTTCCTTCTCCAGATGCCATGGCCCTGCATTTTATGGCAGTAAATGTGTACACTCCCCGGCATATATTGTACCCAGCCACAATAAAATGTGAATTCTTTATCTCTGGGTTGCAGCTTTCTGCAGGCATTATAAAACTCGCATCCAGTTAACCTTATTTTAATAGGTTTTCCTACAGTTGATTTCTGAAAGACATGACAGAAAGATGATTTCTTTCCCCAAAAGTACATATGTCGTCAATGTCCCCAACTCAAGTAGTGTCGCACATGTGCTAAGCAAGCTTATTTCCAAATTGATGAAAGGGAGGAGTTCTCTCATTAGGAAGGCAAAGTCAGTTTAAATGGTGAAGGATTAATCAGATAACGAATGTAAAGGAACACTTTTGTTGTGTCAAAGTAGATTCATAGGAACAGATCTGCATTTTATAGGTACAGGGAAATGTCAATGATTAAATTCCAAGTTAGCAATTGCAATCAGTACCTGCTCTTCAACTTACAGGCTTACTGAATTTCCCAGGACACTGAGAGAATATGTGACCTACCAAGGGTCACACAGCCAATGTATGTAAAAAACAGAACTTGAACCCACATCTTTGTGACTCCAAAACTGGCTCTTTATCCATGAAGCAAAGTCACAGTGCCTATTTTATAGACACACACACAGATATATCTCTCTCCCTCTCTCTCTCTCTCTCTCTATATATATATATATATAAACATGTCTATGTGTGTAAGGATACAGGTAGAGAATGTACTTTTAATTTTGTGATTTCATTGGTACAGAGAATTCTTAATGATGAAACTCCCTCTAACAAAGAAAGACAGTATCTTCTTTACAACTTATATACAAACAGTGTATACACAGAGATATATGTGTGTGATAGGCAGTGTGACTTCGTTTAGTGGATAGAAAGCTAGTCTTAGAATCATTGACTAAACATTAAAATACACACACACATACACACAGAGAGAGCACACTGGTGTATATCCAGCCTCTTGTGCTCTCTACCTGTGTGAAGCTGGACAAGTCACTTAACCATGCTTGGCCTCAGCATCCTCACCTGCAAAATAAGAACATTGATCTAGACACTCTCTAAGGTCTTTTCCCTTCACAGTTTGGATTGAAGATCCTATATGGATAAGGAATATGGCATATATAGACCTGGGAGAGATCTAGCTCTGTTATGTTTCCAGGGGAAGTGGAACATAAAGCACCAGGTTTTATAACCTTGTCTAGCCAGAAAAGCCTGCTATCTACAAAAAAGAGAGGAGCATTATGGGGCAGGAGAGAATAGTTTCCTCAGAATAACATTACTCAGTTCCTCTCCACATGAGGAAATAGAGCTCTAAGGATGTTTTCCTAGCCAGCAGGGTGTGATAAGAGTTAAGAACTAAAATGAATTTCTCACCTTAATTTAGGTGAAAGTTGGACTGAGAGACCCAGAGGAGACAATAAAAGAAAGAGCAGTCAAGGAATCTCAGAGTTCTAAGGAGAATTCTAATAGCAGACTTCATCTTAACCTAGACCTCAATTACCCTTCTACTGCAGCCTGACTGAGGACTGAGATCCTTAGCTATTGACTTAGAAGAGTGACTGAGGAGAGCTGAAGAGAATTTCAAAAGCATTGGCTGAGGCAGCTACCTGAAGGGAGTTGGAACCCTCTTCTGAAAAGAAGATATTTGCTAACCAGAGCACCTCCAGTACATATAATTGAGAACTGTCAATGAGGTATGGGAGCAGGCCGAAAGAACTGTAACTTTCCCTGAACAGCAGAGACTTCTTAAGCTCACCAGCCCTCATGACGTTGAACAAGGTATTTAGTGAGTACAGCTGAATAATTGAAGAGCAAGTAGAACAGAGATATAATGCATGAGTGGTATTGGAGAAGAGAAGTGGGAAGACCCAAGGTCTATAGTTGGGACCAGCAGAGAATGATGCCTCATGAGGGGCAAGTCTAGAGAGTTCAATAACATCACCAAAAGACATTGATAGCCTTGCATTATCAGAAGCATGAGTTGCCATTCCACATATGTGTTCTTTTCACATGAATTTTTTGTGTTTACCCCTTCATCTGAATGCTCTTGCCAGGAACGCCTATGTTGGTCCACTTTTTTTGTTAACAATGCATCTTTGTATAGTCGGAAATTCAATGTTTCAGGGAGTATGAGAGGGTGTTCTGATGTTCGTTTGTTCTTTTTTTTTTATTTCATTTATATAAAAACCTTCTTGCATAAAGAAAATGTGTCCCCTGGATACTTTGTAAAAGTGAACTTCATAATTGGGATTTATGAACTATGATTTTGAGAAGATTTTGATTCATAGACCAGAATTCACAGTATCTCATAGCAGGGGGAGGGTGATCGTTGGGGAGGAGTGTCTCTAATAATACACACAAACACACACACACATTTTGTGTGTTTGTATGTGTCTATATATAGGTAGTTAACATACCTATGCACATTTATATAGCCATAAGGACCACAGTTCTTAAATGTGGGATACATTTCAGATAAGAGAAACTTTATTTTATTGCAATTCATGGTAGGGAGAAATTAATTGATAGACAGTATTCTTCTGTCAGCTGAATGAACCAAGTGAGCTTTGAATAGAAATACACTCTATGGGTAGCTCAGTGAAGAATATGGGAAAGAACAAAAATATGAACAAAAGTGAGGAGTAGAAATATGATGGCTCATTTTTAAATGAATTAAGGGACATCCTTTCATTTCTGAGATCCTTATAGTTGGGCTTCTACTGTTTTCATTCAAATGAAATTTCCCTTTCTGAGGGCATCAATGGCTCCTAGTCACCAGATCCTGGAGACTGTTCTCCATCCACATCTTTGAGTTCCTTGGAGTATTTGACGTTCTAACCCATGCCCTTAGTCTAGGAGCTAGTTTTTTTCTTTCAAATCCTCTTTGTATTTCTCCTTAGGCTGCTCCTTCACAGATTCCTCTTCCTCTTCCCCACCGCCTCATGAATGTCAGAGCCCTTTCTAAGATTTTGTCCTTAGTCCTCTTTTCTTTATCCTCTACATTCTGTTTCTTGGTGATTTTAAATATTTCCATGACTTCAACTATCATCTCTATGCAGTTTGTTATTGTTCAGTGGTTTCAGTCATGTCTAACTCTTCATGAGCTATTGTTTTGGGGTTTTTTGGCAGAGATATTGGAGTGATTTACTATTTCCTTCTCCAGCTCATTTTATAGATGAGTGAACTGAGACAAACAGGATTAAATAATTTGCCCAGGGTCACACAGCTAATAAGTGTCTGAGGTCAAATCTCAAGTCTTCCTGACTCCAGACCTGGCACTTTATCCACTGTACCACTTAGCTCCCCCATTTCTATGTAGATAGATCCTAAGTTTTTATGTCCCTGGGATTCAAGAATGAGCCACAGCACTGCCTCAACGAAAGTGGATTCTGGAGCCAAGCCTGTATGTTACCTTCAGTGAGATGGAGGATCTGTGTCTAGAGTTAGGGATATTCTTTCTTGAAGTAGTCAAAGGAAAGTTTTTTTTTGTTTTTTTTTTTTGTTTTTTTTGCTTTTTGGAGGGCAGTTGGGGTTAAGTGACTTGCCCAAGGTCACACGGCTAGTTTTTTGTGCTAAGTGTCTGAGGCCGGATTTGAACTCAGGTACTCCTGACTCCAGGGCCGGTGCTCTATTCACTACGCCACCTAGCCGCCCTGAAAGGAAAGTTATTGAAACTTCCATCCCACATTAGTGAGTCAGTACAACCCACCCAAGAGAAGATCTCTCCAAGATTGCTTCAGGTGAGCACCAGAAGACTTTGTCAAAGGTTTGGAAGCTGGATAACATCAAATTGGGTATGTTTTGGCTATGTTTTCATAAGGAAAGGGAGGGGATCTTGACAGTTATTCAGTCTAAACCCTAAGCAAGGCAAATAATTACCACAATATACCCAAGTGTTTTTTCCAGCCTCCACTTACAGACCTCCAGTGGATGGGAATTTCCTGCTTCATGAGGTAGCTTGTTCCACTTACATACACCATTCATTATTAAAAAGGCTAAATTTCCTTCTGTAGCTTCCATTCTGGTTCTTCTGTCTGAGATTAAACAGAATACAGTCATGGCTTTTTACATATCACAAATTCAAATACTTGGAAGACACCCTGTCCTCTTCTGAGGCTTCTCTTTTCCACATTAAACATTCTCACTTCCTTCAAATACAGTCCTCAAATGACATGGACTTCAGGCCCTTCTCTCTCTATGTTGTACTTCTCTAGAGGATGTCTGGTTTATCAGTGTCTTTCCTAAACTGTGGTGCCCATAATTATATGCTTGGGAATTGGGCATAGAGTCTGGATTTGTGAATAAGGATCCTTAGAGAGGAGTTAGGGCAACAGCTTCATCAACCAAGGAGCGCATTAAAACCAGTTCTGAAGTCTAGTCAGGGTCAAGACTTAAGCTGGAATAATGTTCAAAAGGGGAAAATAGGGGGAAAGACATCCAAGAGAAGATGCTTTTTATTATATTATATAATGTTGGCAGCCCTCCCTCACTCGTATCCAATTCAATTGCAAGTTATATCATCACCGTGATGTCATGGTACTCTTTGAGAATGAAGGACAAACCACACAATAATGTTGTTTTGTTATATAATGTTGCATTGTATTATAAATTGCTCAGGATAGATGACAGGTTGCAATCAAAAACCCAAGCTGGATAGCTGAAGGTATAGATATAAGTGTGGTCAATAGCAATAAGGAACCAGGGTCTCTTCATCAGCACCATCATTGCAACAAGCACTTGATCCAACTCTGCCTTTTAATTGGCAGATTAGGGCAGTACTTTCTCTTCCTCAGCCTAGGAAATAATTAAATCTGATGCTGCAGGCTGTGTCTTGCCCTCTGGTCCAATATTTGGGTAACACCAGAGCATGTGGCCTTCCCTGAGTCATCTTGGGGGATGTCGATAGCTAGTTCATTTCCTATGATTCAGATCCAAGGACTCAAGAACATGGTGCTGCTCTAGAATCCAGATACAGATAGTTGAATAACTTGTGTAAGGTGATACAACTACTTAGTGATAGAACAGAGACTGGGATACACGTCTCCTGACTCCAAGCCAAGAGACAGTAGCTTTGAACATTACAAACCTTAATTCAGGGTGATTATAAGTCAGGAGCATATTTTCACTAGAGGGTACATTGCAAAGTGCCTGGGAAAACACATTAAAGATTAAGTAACCAGATCTAAAGAAAGAAAAAAACTTAAACTGAAATTCAAAGGGAGTTTTATCATTTTAGTCTATGATTTGCTATGACCTTCTACTCCCCACCTATACATTTCATATAAAGGCAGACTTCGGAAATCTGTCAACCTGTATTGCCAGGCCTTGTATTCATGCTTTTCATGCTACAACCTGGAGACAGTTCAAATAATTTCAGCGTTTCTCCTGTCTCATCAAAAGCAGAGAGAAATTACTCTTGCTGCTTGGAAAAATAATATTCCTGCAACAATAACCGTTCAATTGCTACTATTGCTTAGATAGCAATAATGAAGTTGGACATTTGTAGAGTGCTCACAGGTTTACAAAGCATATACATGCATATATAGATACAGACAGATACAGATATAATCTCACATGGACCCTGGAGGGTAGCTGCTAAAGTCTTCATTAACTTAGCCATGGTAATTTTAGAAGCAAAGAATAAAACTATAAGCTTTCTCTTCCCACAGTCCTTTAAATACCTCTTTTCCATATGTGTATGTGCATGTGTGTATAATATTCTATAACCCTAACCTGTGTGCCCTTGAATATGTCAATTCTTTTTCTTTTTTTCTTTCTTTTGTTTTTGCTTTTTGGAGGGGGGAAGGCAGGGCAGTTGGGGTTAAGTGACTTGCCCAAGGTCACACAGCTAGTAAGTGTTAAGTGTCTGAGGCTAGATTTGAACTCAGGTCCTCCTGACTCCAGGGCTGGTGTCTATTCACTGTGCTACCTAACCACCCCTAGATATCAGTTTCTTTATGTGTAAAATGACAGCTTTGGATTTGAGGTCCCTTCCAGCTCTGAATCAATGATCATAAGCTTAGTGATGGAATAAGTCAATATTTTGGTAGTTCTCTACATGTAGGGAATTATCATCAAAGCTATTACCTCCAATAGTGAAGACAGAGGAGAATCTGTGGGTTTTAATTCTACATAACTCTTGTCCATGCCCTCCCATATACCTTCTACAGGCAGTTCCCCCAATACGGTGGGAACCTTCATCTAGCTCTCTTCATTTTGTGAGTAACAATGGTATATATTAGTTGGTCCATTAGGTGCTTCTCCTTAATGCTTCTTTATTGGTAATGTGTTATGATCTATTCACATCCACTAAGTTCTATTTTATTGCCTTTGGTGTGACCTTGAACTCTAATTTTTCAGAGACTGGTATTCCATGGCTCATAGTTATGCAGCATCGCTGGAATAATATTGTTGGAATGATAGACTATTGTCTTATGCAGAAGCTTGGGATGGAGGGGTGGGATATGGTATTAAAATCACCTTCTAATTTCCCAAAGGAATTTCAACCTATTCTCCTCCTCTTGTTCAATTCTGGGCCCATATCAATGTCTATTTGCAGGTTAAATTAAAGATGTTAACTGATTCACTAATTCTATGCACTCTCCAATACCATCTGCATAAGACATACACTTCAAAACTTAGTTTTTCCTGAGTGGCTAGTTAACCCAAACTCTAGTAATTATTGAGATCATCTAGGTGACACTGCAATATTCTAGAGTTTGAGGCAATCAGCATAATTTCAGCCACAAATAGAAACTTCTGGAGAAATTCGCCCTCTACAGGCAGTCTTTCTTCTATGTGGATTCTACAATGGACATGAATTAATGAATGAACAAATGAAAAATCACTTCTTAGGTTCTTATATTATTAAGCACTGGAAATACAAAAGCAAAAGCTGCTAGCATAATCAATGGGCTGCCCTCTCTGGTGGACTTCTGGGAGAGTATGGACAAGAGCAGCAAAAGACAGACAGGTGTGAAGGGCTGTGATCTGCATCATTGAAGACAATACCTAAATCAATGAGATTGCAGAGCCATTGAAACATTTTAGTAATAGCTTATTTATATAACACATATCTAGTGCTTTAATTTGGATACTGTTATGATAATACCTTTTTTATCTTCAAAACTTTGTGAGGCAAATACTATAGATATTATTGATTATCTCTGTGTTACAGATAAGGAAACAAAGGATGGGAAAATTAAGTGACCTGCCCATGGCCATATAGCTACTGTGTTTCAGAAGGAGAATTTAAATCTAGTTATCTCCTGACTCCAAGTCCAGTACTCTTTCCAATGAATTAGTACTTAAGGGGAGGCAGTATGGCACAATGGAAAGAATGTTGATTCAGATTTTGCCTCTGGGTAGCTTTGGACAAGTAACTTAATCACTCTGTGCATCTAGTTCCTCACTTGTAAAAATGTGGAAGTTGGACTAGATGACCTTTGAGATCCTTCCAGCTCTTGTTCTATGACTGTAGGAAAGCCCTGTGTGGTTATGAGATCCTTTTATTGCCTTTTGCAGCAGTTCTCCCCCAACCTTATCTGTCCCATTTATTTTGCATTCTCTCCCTCTTCCCCCAAAAACTAGCAGACATTTTTTTCAGTTGTTCTCTTGGGGTACGGCAGTACACTGAGTTGATGATGCACCACAATAAATTCAAAATCATTTTCCTAATCATTCTGCTCACAAAACATTGACATGTTAAAAATCTGAAGTCAGTTGTGGAGGTAGAGCCATGATGGCCAGGACCCAACTGAACTCTCCCAATATTCCCCTACAAACAACTTTGAAATAACTCCTGAAATCAAATGTTGAAGCAGCAGAGCCAACAAAAGATAAGAGGCTTTTTAAACCTAAAACAACTTACTACTTTGCTGTCCATGGAATTTTCTTGGCAAACATACTGGAGTGGTTTGCCATTTTCCTCTCCAATAGATCATCTTTTGTCATACCTCTCCATTATGACCTATCTGTCTTGGGCAATCCTGAATGGTAGAGTTCATAGTTTCATCAGTCTTTACAAGCCCCTCTGCTGCACCATCAAGGAAAAGTTCACATAAAAATGGGATGATAAAAGAAAAAGATGGTGGGGATTTAACAGAAGCATAAGGGATTAAGAAGAAGAGGCAAGAATACACAAAAGAACTATAAAAGAAATGTTTTAATATCACAGTCTTAATAAATGTCTTAAATGTCTTAATAACCACAATGGTGTGGTTACTGATCTAGAGTCAGACATCCTGGAGAATAAAGTCAAGTGAGCCATAGGAAGCATTGCTAACCATAAGGCCAGTGGAGATGATAGAATTCTAGCTGAGCTATTTAAAAACCTAAAAGATGATGCTATCCAAATGTTGCACTCAATATTCCCGCAAATTTGAAAAACAGAATGACCACAGGATTGGAAAAAATCAATTTATATCCCAGTCCTAAGGAAGTGCAATGCCAAGGAATATTCAAAGTACTGAACAATTATGCTCACTTCATATGCCATAAATTTCATTTGCAAGCTAGGCTTTAGCAATACGTCAACCAAAAATTAGCAGAAGAACAGACTGGTTTATTTTTTATTTAGTTTTTTATTTGTTTTCTTGTTTACATTTTTCATTTTCGTTACATTTTTGAATTACACATTTTCTCCGTCTTGCCCCTGCCCCAACCCTAAAACAGTAATCCCATTGTAAAGCCCCACCCCTGCTCTGCTCTCTTATTTTCTGGTAGGGCAGAGAGAGGCAAAGAAACTAGAGACCAAATTGCCAACATGAGCTGGATTATGAATAAAGCAAGAGAGTTTGAGAGGAAAAAAAAATCTGCTTCTGTTTCATCGACTACACCAAAGTCTTTGACTCTGGGTCACAACAAAATGTGGCAAATGCTCAAAGAGATGGGAGTACCAGATCATACTTATCTCCTGAGGAACCTGTATGTAAGCCAAGATTATTGTTATTGTTTGTCCTTCATTCTCAAAGAGGACCATGACATCAGGGAGATGATACCATGACTTGCAAGTAGATCGAATTTACATGAGGGAGGGCTATGCCTCAACAGCTTCGCTTTCTCCTCTGAAGCCACCTGGATCCAGTGGCAAGACACAGATCAGGGAGATGGTCCTGGATGCAGTGGGAGACCTGGTTTTTCCCAGGTCTAAGTTTGACTGAGGCAACACCCATTCAGCAATTAATGCTAGGTAAGAAATGAGCCAGAGAATGGCCTCTTTTACCTAGTCAAAAAATTCAATCTGGGAGAGGAAGACCCTCAGGGATTCTGCTCAAAACAGAAACAATTACTATTTACATTCATTCTGAGCCAATCATGGCCCAAACTGTGATTAAGTAGACTTGGCCTGGGAACTACTATTAATCAATGAGAGTCAGAATAATTTGGACTTAAGGCATGATCCATAAGAAAGGAATCT
>CM053600.1:178962518-178974985 GCA_028646575.1 Pseudocheirus occidentalis | reverse complement strand
CTTATATCCAGAGTACCTCAGGCAAAATGCCAGACTGGATGAATCAAAAGCTGGAATTTAGGATTCTGGGAGAAATATTAACAATCTAAGGTATGCAGATGATACCATTCTGATAGTAGGAAATGAAGAGGCAGGAATCCTCTTAATGAGGGTGAAGGAGAAAAGTGTAAAAACTGTCTTGAAGATTAACATAAAAAAACTAAGATCTTAGCAACTGGTTCCATCACTTCTTGGTAAATAGAGGGAGAAGAAATTGAAGCATTTTCAGATTACATGTTCTGGTTTTTAAAGATCACTGCAGATGACAATCATAGCCATGAAATTAAGACACTTGCTCCTTTGAAGGAAAGCTGTGGTAAATCTGGACACCATAATAAAAATCAGAGATACCACATTGCTAACAAAGGTCCATATAGCCAAAGCCATGGTTTTTCTAATAGTAACATATGGTTATTAGAGTTGGACTATAAAGGAAGCTGAGTGTTGAAGATCTACACTTTCTAATTGTGGTGGTGGAGAATTCTGGGAGTCTCTTGGACAGCAAAAAGATCAAATCTATAAATACTTAAAGAAATCAATTCAGGCTATTCACTGTTAAATCAAATACTACACCTGAAGCTTAAATACTTTGTTCACATAATGAGGAGATGGAACTCATTAGAAAAGACCCTGATATTGGGAAACATTGAAAGCAAAAGGAAAAGGTGACAGCAGAGATGGATAGATAGCATCATGAAAATAATGAACACGAAGTTGGACAGACTTCGAACTATAGGAGAGGATGGAAGGGCTTGGCATGCTATGGTCCATGGGTTCATTAGAAGTCAATGTAAGTGAATGACTGATCAACCACAAGAAGACAACTTAGAGGTTATGGAGGAGAGGTTGGTAACAAGGGGGTAGACCCAGGGATGGAGAACAGCAGAAGCAGCAATGATGGGCCCTTGAGGCAACCACATAGCAGCAGCTGCAGCTTCAGAAGTGCTCAACCAAAAGACATTCTAGTCCCAGTTCTAAGGGAGCAGGGACACTAGTATCAGTGGCAGGTGAAAGAGGAGCACTAGCACTTGCCACTACAGAAAAGCCAGGGACCAGATCACAGTTCCTGGGCAAAGAGGAACACTAGTACTTGCAGCTACTGGGGAGCAGGGGCCCTTTCTGGGTAAATAACCAAGTACAGACCAGGAAAGCAATGATCTTGCCTCTCCTGAGATCATACCACCTTGGAAGCAGTGGAAACTTAAAGACTTCCAGAAGTAGCTCTGAAAATAGCAGCACACAAAAAAGCCTGAAGCTTGGCACAGTTTCCCCTCCACCCAAGAAGCAGAACCCAACCTTAGCATGAAGTTCAATAGGCTAGGAAGTGAGCAAAGAACAAGAAAGAACTTGACCATAAAAAACTAACACAGTGACAGGGAAAACCAAGACATAAACTCAGAAGAAAATAGTCTCAAAACAACTACAAGCAAAGTCTCAAAAAATGCTAATTGGACCCAAGCCCAAGAAGAATTCCTGGGAGAATTAAAGGATGAGAAAAGAGTAGTAGAGGAAAATTTTGGAAAAGAAATGAGTATGATACAAAAAAGTTTTGAGAAAGAGGATTGATTACTGTCTTTCATACTCAAAGAAGGTCAAAATGATATCACTATGTCAGAGTCAGTGTGCAGTGTGTCCAACTGTGACTGATCAGACCAATATGAGCTTGATAGGCTTTACCACAAGTTGGGACAAAAAGTCTGCATGAACATTTGTAATGAAGATGTCTTTAAATTTGAACATTTCAGTTTTTTTGTGAGTTGCTGAAATTCTGCTTTGCTCATAGGGCACAGCACCTTCTTTGATGTGGGCATGCTATAAGTGATCCTGTACCAGTGTATACGATATCTTACAACTGAATGCAAAATTATTCAGAGAGCCCTTGAGAGTGTTCTTATACCACTTCTTCTGATCTTCCTGTGAGTCCCTGCCCTGTGTGAGTTTTCTGTAAAATAGTCTTTTAGGCAAATGTACATTTGGCATTCAAACAATAAGGTCAACTCATGAGAGTTACACTCTCTGCAGTAGGCTTGAATGCTTGGCAGTTTAACTCAAGAGAGGACCCCAATGTCTGATACTTTATCTTGCCAGGTGATCTTCAGAATCTTCATAAGACAATTCAAATGGAAACAATTCAGTTTTCTGGCATGGCACTGGTATACTGTTTAGGTTCCACAGGCATACACCAATGAGATCAATGATCAGAATTACATTTCTGTGGGCAGAGCACCAGCAGATAAGGGGAGGGCTGTGTTCCAAATATCTGAAAGCTGCCCACTCCTTTTCAGGTCCTCTGTTTCCAGCTAGTCTGAGTGACTGCAAGTCATGATGCCCTCAACAGGAAAAAGGAAAGTCAATTACAAGACGATCTGCTACTTGTAATGTGATTAAATATTCAAGGACTTTTAGTCCCTAGAAGATGATGTGAATTCTATACAGGCAATTCTACACAAGCAGATGCTTAAAAATGAGAAGGTTTGATTTATTTAAATCATGACTCACAAATAGCCATTACTTTTATTGATGTTTGGGAGGAGGGCACTAGGACCCGCCATGATATGGTAACCATCAGGCAGCACTGTGGTACCACACAGCACAAGTGACCAACTCAATCAATAATCCATGTTCTATTCCCTCTGGTCACAACCTCTACAAATCCAAGAAATAAGGGAGGAAATCCAATTGTGTCCTCCTTTTCTCCTACCTGCGTAGTGAAAGGCCTATCCAGTGTCATCGTCATGGATTTAAAGCTAGAAGGAACCACAAGCCACAAAGGTCACTGGATCCAACCCCTCATATTATAGATGGAAAAACCAAAGCAGGGAGAGTGATTAAGCATTTTTATATAATACCTACTACGCAGAAGGCATTCTACTAAACACTTTATACATGTTCTCATGTAATCCTCACAACCACCCTGTGAGGTAAGGGCTATTATTATCTTCATTTTGCAGTTGAGGAAACTAAGGTCAAGTGACTTGCCCAAGGTCACACAGCTTTTAAATATCTGAAGCTAGATTTGATTTCAGATCTTTGTGACTCCTAGTCCAGAACTCCATCCACTGCACCAACTAGCTAAATATGAAATAATTGAGGTCTAGAGAAGTTAGATAACTCACCCAGGGTCACAGAGGTAGTAAATGGCTGAGACAGAATTTAAACTTGTCTTCTTGACTCCAGGTCTAATACTCCCTAAGCAACATGCATCTAACTTGAAATGCCAGGTATTGATCTATATATAGTTATTAAGCTTGGTAGCCTCTCCTGGAATTGGAAACACTGTGTAAGAATATTTCAGTCCATTTGTCTCAACAAACATTTATTAAGTACTTCCTGTTTACAGAGTACTGTCTTGAGTTCTGGGGAAGAGATGAGGTTTAGATAAGATACATAGACCCTACCTACCTTCATAGAACTTAGAGTTTAGCCTGAGGAGAATTCACTAACAGATGTTTATATAATAATGCCATCTGTAGAATACCAAACACCATGAAATGCACATGTAGACCAGAGTGAGCTAGACGGGGAAGAATTTATAAGTTAGAGATGGCACTTACAGTCTTACAACAAAGAAAACATTAAGTTAAGAACCTACTTGGCTATATAAGCTAAATGGAAGCTATTTAACTAATGATTAGGCATAAAAGTTAACTATTAACTAGGAGATATAATAGTTAAAAAGGGAGATTCCAGATGGGGGGCTGGGATGAGCTCCTTTCCTGCCTGATCTTGCTCAACCCTCTTCGTCACTCACAATAGTGTCCCTAGATCTAGGTCTCCCCCTAACAGAGCGAGAGTCTATGTTCCCTCACTTACACTGGGTATAGCTTTTGTCCTAGATGAAGCTCTGGTACTATATAGGGCTGATCAATCGATTATTAAAAGTGCACTGCAGTGGGAATTTAATAAATATTTTCTGATGGATTAATTAATTGATTATCAGGTATTGTGCTAGGCACTGGGGGTTAGAACACAGAGTGAGACGATTCCTGTCCTCAAAGGTCTTACATCAGGGATATTCCCTACACTGTTCCCTTCTACAGTAAGGGCTTATCATCATTCCAAACCCTCACTCAGTGGAGCTTTGACACTCAAAAAATATTCCCAGAACAACTCCTACTAAGCATTCCCTCCATGGCTGGCTGGTTGGCATGGCTGAACATCTCATAATCCTTTTTCATATTAAAATAAATGTCTGTCCTAACCTTCAAAGGATTGATATAGAGTTTTGAATTACACATCAAGTGGAAAAAAATTTAATGGATAAATGTTAAAATCATTAAAGTCTTTTTGCACAGCAAATAAAGAGGGAATGACTCATCTCCAGGCAGTTATTAAATGTGTCTTTTTCCATATTTCTTTTCCCTCCACTGGTATGCATAAATCTTTTCTGTCTACCTGCTTGTCATCCTCCTGTCAAAAGACTTCTCACATCATATTCTTCTTAACTCTCTCAAAACATCCCACTTTAAAATTTTATCACAAGATTTTTTTCTAGGTTTTTCTAGGTTACAGCACAAAGCATAGAATGTAAGAAGTTCCTATTTTTAAAAAGCCAGCCTTAATGGGGGGTGGGAGGATGGAGTGGAGAAAGAAGGATAACAAAGCATCCAGAAGCTCTTTTCTGAACTGAATCTATAATCGTTTTCTGAAAATTCCTCCTCTAAGTAGCAAAGTTTGATAGACATTCTGTCTCATTAAAGTTAATCTGACACACCTATAGAAACACATAGGACAAAATGATAGATGAGGGGTTTTTTTAAGTCCCAAATCCTTTGCCTGACGCTCATCTCTCCTCCTGTGAACTAAGAAATACCATGTTCAAATTCTTCAGAGGCAAAAAGTCCATTTACTAGACTGAACTCCCGAATATACAGCCAAGGCCCCTTGGCTTCCACTCATTCTGAAGCCGTACACTTTCCAATTCATTCCATCAACACACATTTGCAGTATCTAAAGAATGGAAGTTGAGGACCACCTGGGGCACAATGCATAGGCATATGGCGAGTGTGAACAAGCTACAAACATAATAGACCAAATGATAAATGAGGAGAGGCACCCAGGATGCCATCACTGAGTTGGATGATGGAAAACTTAGACTTTTTCTCATCTCCTTCCCAGAAACTCGTGGCCCCCTCAACCCCATATTGGTTTTCTTTTATATTCATTTGAGCTATTTTGCATTTATTTCATATACGTAGAAGAGTCAGCAAGGTGGCTCAGTGGATAGAGGACAAGGCTTGTAGTAAAAAAAAGAAGTCCTGAGTTCAAATCCGACCTCAGACACCTACTAGTCATGTGATCTTGAGCAACTCACACTTTCTGTTCGCTTTCATCCAGTGGAGAAGGAAATGGCAAACCACTCCAGTGTTTTTGCCAAAAAAATAATAATAAAACCCCACAGACAGTATGGGGGCACAAAGAGTTGGACACAAAAGAATGACTGAATAACAAGGGGTAGTGTGGTGTGGTGAGTAGAGATCCGGTGGCCTCCAAGCCAGCAAGACCTCGGCTTGAGTGTCCTGCCTGTGATGCACATTGTCTGTTTGAACCTGTGCCAATTGTTTAACCCCTTAATGCTCTAGTCAACCTTCTCCTATGCTAAGTGGCAGCGAAGATCCCAACCTGCATTGAGAGAGCGATTTCTCACACCAGGTGAATGAAATC
This sequence comes from Pseudocheirus occidentalis, assembly GCA_028646575.1. Classification (NCBI taxonomy): domain Eukaryota; kingdom Metazoa; phylum Chordata; class Mammalia; order Diprotodontia; family Pseudocheiridae; genus Pseudocheirus; species Pseudocheirus occidentalis. Next base: position 178,969,282 of record CM053600.1, on the reverse strand, counting down.
ACAGATCAGCACAGTTCTCCTTCCAACCAGAGTGCAAGTTCCTTTAGGGTGGGGACTGTTTAGATTTTGCTTTCATATTTCCAGTATCAAGTCTAGCGCTTGACACATAATAGTTGCTTATTAAATGCTTGACTGATGGAATAGAAAAAGTGAACTACTTATGTATCCAGGACAAGACATTATCACTGGGCAGCCTGTCAACTCCACTGATAAAGTTGAAAGAGCAGAGGATTTGGGGCCAAGAACCTGGGTTTATATCCTGACTCTGCCACTTAAAGCATGTTTGACCCAAGGCAACTCCCTTCACATCCCTAGGACTCAGTTTCCCCAATAATATAATGAAAGGATTGAAGTAAATAAAATCTAAAACCTTTTCCAATTCTAAATCTTTTATTAATATGAAGAGCTTTACAAGAAGATGCCAGAATATTAGTTGTATCCCTCTGTGGAGGATTTTCCCAAGAACACTGAAAACAGCTGTCCAATATGGGCAGGAATGGATGGATTCCTGTCTATATCACTGGGGGAGATGCTACATCAATGAGATGGCAGAATGATCTATTATAAAAATATGGACAAAGCACTGTTTTGGATACTGGAGCACATAAAGACAAAACTGAAAGCAAGTCCTGCTCTCAAGAGGCTTCTATTTTAAGAAATATTAATTCCTGATTTATTTCAGTGATATCCTACCTAATTTGTCATGGATGACAATGTGCCCAACAAAATTGCCCTATACATATTGCGTGCAAAATTAAAGTCCTTGCTTTTAATTCTGAGGGATCCCACTGTTCTTCCAAGCCAAGGAGACAAGAACGGGAAATTACATCACAGCAATGTCTCAGCTAACTGCTCTGGAAGTTAAACCTAGAACAGTAGAACAGACCTCCCAGACCTCAAGGCCTAGAATCCTGTGAGAAAGCAGTCATACATTGCCAGGTTCATATCCAGTAACAGCAGGACACTGAACCAGATACTCACACCATGAAATAATAATCACCTTTTTCTCTCCATTAGGGGCTTCTCTCCCTTTATCTTTTATTAGCAGTTCATCAAAGCACTTACCACTACAAATTGTCGTGCTTTACTTCTATCTTCGAACTCCCTCAAGCTAAATGCTAAGTACAAAGAGACTAATTTGAAGTAAATTTAAAAAATTATCCTTTTTCTCAAATCCAAGTCACAAAATAACTATGGATGGAAATATTACTTTGACCTGTTTGGGGGGTAATAGACTGCTCTATTTTGTGTTCTCAATGGTCCAAAAGGTGGTTCTGGGCTGTACATCAACTTAGCCAGTACCATCAAACAGTTAAAAGTTCATTGAAAAAATGTCATTAACTTCTTGCTCTTAAAGAGACAAAAACATCTGTAACTGTCAGGATCACTGGTACCTTCCTAGAAGACCCATCTTCCCTGGATGAAGGTAATCTTATCCAAGTGGCAGGAGACTCCGAGCCTTAGACCAGTGTCTGGGCAGCACAAAACAGTGGAAGGTAGAAAAGGCTGAGAGCACAAGGCTTGGTATACAGTAAGTACTAAATTAATACTTTGTGGCTTGGTTGATTGATTGGTTGATTTCAAGATCTCTGAACTTTTTAATTGCTTAAATGTTTTGCAGGTTTCCTTGTCTGCAATAGAGAAGTGTCAGCGCTGTTTATAGGTTTTCTATCTCAGAAAGGCTGAGTTAGGATTGGAGCAAGAAAAAATTCTGAACATTGCGAGCTCTCCAAAAGTGGAACAGGTTAATTGAGAAGGAGTGGGCTTTTCCTTGTGGAAGTCTGGAAACATGGCTAACGTGGCATTTGTTTTGCTAAACTATATTGATATTTATCTGTTCTTTGGGTATTTTTTCATTTATTCAGTGGGGATGGAATCATAGTGGGAAAGACAGACTGATTAAAAAAATACTTGATACTTGAAAATAAAAAGAAATATCTTTTACTAAAGAAGCCTGCAAAGAGAGATAGGACAACCATTGGTCAAGGAATTTATAAAGAGGGCTTCTACTCAAGCCTAAGCTCAACTACAGGGCCTCTGGAGATGCTTAATAAATGCCTGGGGATTGATTGATTGCTTGCTTCTTTGAAGAATATGGTATCATGAAAAGAACCTTGGATTTGGAAAATTACAACCTGGAGAAGAGTCTTGCCTCTCAGATTTATTAATTCATATAACCTTTGACAAATAACTTACTTTCTCTCTGCCTCAGTTTCCTCGATGTGAAAAATAGATAATATCTCTACCTTCCTTGAAAGATGTTTGGAGATAAAGTGTTCTGCAATCACTAACTCACTATATAGGCTGTCCCAAAGGTCATGATACAGTATTAAGCTCTTCTAATAATTAATTTAATAATAATTCATAATTTAAGAATCTATTCAATTGTGGGCTCTTCAAAGACAAGGCTGACTGTCCTTTGCCTCTTTTTGTATCCCTGGTGCTTAGCACAGTGCCTGGAATATAGTAGGTCCTTAGCAAATGTCTTTGATTATTAATAACATTACATGTCTAATCATTAATAGCTTAAAACTGCACTAACACTTGGGGACATCCTGTATTTTTTTTCTTTTTTTTTTGGAGGGCAATTGGGGTTAAGTGACTTGCCCAAAGTCACATGGCTAGTTTTGTGTGTGTGTGTGTGTGTCAAGTGTCTGAGGCCAGAGTTGAACTCACGGCCTCCTGACTCCACGGTCAGTGTTCTATTCACTGTGCCACCTAGCCGCCCCGACATCCTGTATTAAAGTCGGCTTATTCCCTATATCTGTAGACTAAATATAAGTCAACCATATGATATAGAAGCCCAAAAGTTTAATATGATCTTAGGCTAAATCAGTGAGGACTAGTTTCCAGCGTTTCAAAGCCTGAAATACTCTCCTTCCTTATATTTACATTTTAGTCAGATTCAGACCAATTGTTCCCACCTCCATCTAATCTTTCATCTCCTCTTTTTTTCACTTTTCTCTCTTTGTGTCTTCCTTTAAAATTATTTGGTAACTATTTTGAACATATCTATGTACATGCTATCTCCCCAAATGAATAGAAGGGCTGACTTGCTTTTGTCTATGTATCTCTATGCCTTATCAAGAATAGTTTAGTAAATGCTTGTTGAATGAATATTGAACCAGTTGGCAAAGGATTAAAGTACTGGGTGTAGCCTTAGCATTTCTAGGATGGTCCAAGTCTTGGCTAGAATGACCTCTGCCAGCCAGTGGACTAGCCATATGTGTGGGTGAAAAATCACCTTATCCATGCTTCCTTGTCACTTCCACAAGAAATAGATGCTTTTCATCCATAGATTTATGGCTACTTTCCAAGCCAACTCACCCTCCCCCCATTTCTTTCTCTTTGCCTATAGGCAAATCCTTGGATTGTAGCAAGTGATGGGGAATTTTATAAATTGATTCAAGAAATATTTATTAAGCATCTACTGTATGCAAAGTACTACGTTAAGAACTTCAGGAGCTTCAGTGTTTAACTAAGACCTAAACCTTCCTGGAGAATATTGTCTATGAATAAGATAGGGCACAAATATAGGAAGATGTGGGTTCAAGTCTCACCTTTCACACTTACTGGCTAGGGGCCCCTGACTAAGTCACTTAAATTCTCAGTGCCCCAACAAGAAGTGTATCAAAACCTTCAATAAGACCATAAGTTGCATAAAGGATGTTGGTCTGCATTGCCAGGAGGCAGTTTCTTTATCCAGAAGTTCCCTGTGCCAATGAAATCAGATCTAGTCCATGCAAACAGTTTTTATTCACATATGATACTATATTTCACTATTTTTATACTTAAGATCAGGGAAGTTTCTGAGTCTTTTGGTTAGTCACAATAGCTTCCTATGTAGTCTCATTTGCCTTCATCTCCTGGTCAAATAACTTATATTTCTCCCAAAATTAGTGTGTGTGTATGTGTGTGTGTACATGTACATACACAAGTCAGTGATGAGCCAAGTCACTTAACCTCTGCTTGCCTCAGTTTCCCCATCTGTAAAGGAGGGGCAATAATAATACCTACTTCCTAAGGTTGTTTTGAAGATCAAATATTATATTTGTAAAGCACTTAGCCCAATGCCTGGCACACAGTGAGCACTATATAAGTGCTGTTGGTGTTATTCTTCTTGTATAATGATAAAGAGAGGATTATACAAAAGAGGCAGAAAACAAAATCCTATGTGAGGGTTCCTCCCTGCCTCCTCTCTCTTCATGTAGACTCTCACAATGATTTCACGAAAGCCAAATATCCATCAGATCCAATAGTTTTAAAACATGGCACCTGGAGAGTTTGGTGCTCTAGGCAAACACTTCTATCTTCTTACTGAGGTTAAAAAAAAAGTTGTGAATTTCCTACTAAGCTAAATCAGAACATTTTCAAGACAGTGTGACAATATTTAGTTGGCAAGCAACTGTGATTAGGCAAATTACTTAATTCATGTTTCCTACCACTCATCATAAGTGGTCCTTCTCTCTTCTACTTCCTCTCTATCTTTACGACACTCCAGAGTTCCATCAGTCCTTGCTTTTGATTTGCCAAATGCTGGTTGAATTTATATCAGATAACATCCACTTTTACCACCCCACCCAAACCATTAGCATCCTTCTTACCTGACAACTTGTCACAGAGAGAATTCTTATTCAACTTTAAGTTAGTCTGGGGTTTTTGAGATCCCTTCTATCTCAGAGGTTCATATTCAGCAATTTGATGTAAGTGTATGATATATAGTTTTGGGAAAACAGAGTTTGGGCTATAGACCAGATAAGATTGACTATTTCCAGATAACTTGTGACCCTGATCTTGGGAATTCTCCACTCTTCAATTGGGGCTTTTTTCACACTTCACTAATGAGAAACAAATAGCTACCTAGTCAACACCCAGAAAATATTCTGGATTCCACTAGACACTTAAAAAATAGTCCCTAAAAGCTGACTTCTGCCACTTTATATTCCCTTCCATTCTGAAAGGCTAGTGAACATACGTGATCCTACTAGATACCTCAACTTTAACTGTCAGTCCTATGCTATTAAAAATGTTCCCTGTGTATTGCCTGACAGCTGAAAAGTACAGCAATGGGGTAGAAAGAATTAAGGACATGGTTGTAACCCAATACTGCCTGAGCTATTTTACAGACAAACAACCATAGCCATCTAGATGGCACAAAATAAGTGATTAGAAATGCACATTAAGCCAGCAGAACTTTTTTAAATGCAATGAATATTTACCAGATTACATTTAGGTAGGACCTTGATCAAGATGGGGTAACATGTAGTGTTATAGGGTTTGCAAAACTCTAAATACATTTTATTTCACTTCTCAGCAGAGTCTGTGATGCTAGGAGATGATTTGTTCTCTCATTCCTCTCTATTGACATGGAAAATCAAGTCCCCTGCCTGTGGTCTCTAACTGGCATTTGCCTATCTAGACTGTGGTGATTGTTAAGGGATCTCAACATAAAACTTCAAAACTTTAAGTATCCTCAAATCCCCTCTCTTACTACCACCACCAAGTGGTGAGGAAACAAATTACATGCTCCAGACTCAGGCATTGGGTTCTAATTTATGTGTCTCTCCCTCACCTTGCCTCACAAAATGCTTTGAACATAGTAAGTATTCAATGAATAATTTTTTTAATAACAGAAGCAAAGAAGGAAAACTAAGGTACTCAGTTGCCAAATACACTTTGCACTGTAAGAACCTTTAAGAAATTCTTAGAATCTTTCCAAGTATTTTTGGAGAAGTTTTTTGGAGGTCATTATCCAGCTTTTTCCTCACACCCCAAAACTACAATATCCTGATTGCTAATAGTGCACGCTGCATTCTCATTTCTCCAGTGGTTCCATGACCAGTGCGTTGAGCAGAGTTTGCCAAGTGCTTTGTCATGCTTTATAGTGACAGGCTCAGCACAAATATAAAACACTACCATCTGTGCTCTATTCTGGGATTTTAAAGTGGTCACTGGTGCCCACTTCAGCAAGACTCCAAGCTTCTATCTGGCTGCGTCACCAGGGAGGCTGTCCATCACTCTTGTGGCCAAGAATGAAGTCTACTCCTTCATTGGAGTCCCTTTGATCAGCTTTGAAAACTTCAGTAGCTCTGTTTTTGAAATGATGCCTTTAAAGGATCATAGGTTCCCATAGGATTTGGCAGTATTTCCACAATGCTCCAAGATGACAACAGAATGGGGGAAAAATACACATTAATTATCCTCAGGGCCTAACACTAGTAAGTGCTTAAGACATGTTTGTTGAAATAAATTAGTACCTTCCATGACCCAGATGGGTCCCTGTGATCCTTTAAACCTGTGACACTATGACCTAGATGCCCCCTTGATACTCTCCACTCACCCCCAATTCATCTGTGAGGTTTTGGGAAGGATTTTATGATACGGGTCTTCCTATAATTATTGTTATTAATATATGCCAATTAAGTGGGCAGCTAGGTGGCACAGTGGATAGAGGGCTAGACTTGGAATCAGGAAGACTGATCTTCTTGAGTTCAAATACAGCCTTAGACACTTACTAGCTGTATGACCCTGGACAAGTCACTTCACCCTGCTTGCCTCAGTGTCTTCATCTGTCAAATCAGCTGAAGAAGGAAATGGCAACTAGCCAAGTCCAGTCAGTCCAGTCCAGTCCAGCCACACTAAGATAGAGGATGAACTCTCAATAAAAGCTAGAAGCAAGTCCTGTGTCCTGAGTTTCTCTGTGCAGCTGTTTCTCCCGGAGTGGACGGGAGCCGGGTACGCCCGAGGCCTGTTGAGGTGGGTAT
>CM053600.1:178925519-178944872 GCA_028646575.1 Pseudocheirus occidentalis | reverse complement strand
GACCCCCCAGCTTTGGCTTGCTGAAAGTGCACCCCAGGACCACCACCCAAGACCACGATCCAGATCCAGGCCACTCAACGCAAGAGCACTTGGCCCTGATCAATTGATTCAGCCCCCCTGCTGAGTCTGAAGGCCAGTGGCTCTGAAGCCAGATTGGCTGAACTGCTTTACCAACCCCCAATTAAATTCAAAGTTTCACTTTCACTAACGGTCTCTGAGGATTTGAAGATTCCCTTAGGCAGGTGCTTTAGATTTTCTTTGAAGTAGAGGCTTTGGAGGCTCACTCCTCCAGGCCACCCTGGGGCCTGGCGTGGCCATGGCTGCTGTTTTGGGCTGGCCGGGTCTCTGTTCTGCTCTGGTGCGAGCTGCCCCTCTCCTGTCCTGTTCCTCATGGCTTGGCAGATGTTGAGGTGCTGGAGGCTGTAGATCTCTCCTTCAGACTGGCTCCAGTGCCCCCTCGGCTCAGCTCGGTCAGGCTACTTCCCATCCCCTGGGCCTGGCCGGGGTCTCGGCTTCAGGCTGTTCCAGCCTCTGTTCTAGGCTGCCATGATGAGCCCCTGCTGCTGCTCTGCCTTCAGTGAGAGGTGTGTGCTCTGTATTTTTGTGTAAGTCTGAGAGTCCTAGGCTTTATCTGGGCTCATATTTTATGGGTGTTTAGGGTGGTGGTGTGGGAGCTGCGGGACCTTGCTGCTTCTACGCCGCCATCTTGGCTCCGCCCCCCAACCTCATGACACATTTTAATGGATGTACCTTTCCATTGTAATACCCAGGTTTTGAAGGTGCATTCACACTATAATAATCATACCTCCAGATCCTTCTTTATCCCCTCCAACCCCAAAGATATTTCCCACAGGTAATCCACAGAGAAGCCCACAGGTGCCTTAAGACTATGCCTTACTTGGCCTAAATGACCTTTCCACCTCCATTTACAATCATACTTTTATGTGATAATATCTTCTATGAACCATATCATGTACATCTTTACTTTCTACATTCAGTAGCATTTTTATGCTTACCATGAATACTTTCTTATTCCTTTTGATTACCTCCAAAATTAATTAGAGAATGTTGTCTTCCAATGTTGGTAGCCATATAGTATCTTCAGAAGACTAGAGCTCCGGCCATTATCCCACCAAAAAAAAAGTTGCCATTCCTGTCTTACCAAGGTTCTGATAGGTATCAAGCTAGGAACTAGGTTACCAAGACACTTCCTGTAGTGTCCTTACAATGTCCCCATGGAGGTACCCTTTCTTCTTTCCCACCTCACTTCCTAGCACCCCTTTTGCATTATCTTTCTTCTATTAAAATATAAATCACTTGAGGGCAAGAGTTGCTTGAAGATTGTCTATGTATCCTTAGTACTTAGCACAGTACCTGATATATAGTAAGCACTTAAATGTCCTGTTTGTCTATCTATCTACCTATTCACTCATGTAATCTATCTATCTATCTATCTATCTATCTATCTATCTATCTATCTATCTATCTCCATCTCTATCTCTATCTCCATCTCCATCTCCATATCTCTATCTACATAAATTGACAAACATTTATTAGGTACTTACTACATGCCACAGTGTGTGCTAGGTACAGGTCATATGAAGAAAGACAAAAACTAAAACTAAAACCTAGGATAATAACCACAGAAGCTTACTGCTCCCCTCCCCCATTTTAAATTCTATCTACAAAGAATTCACAGTTTGGGGTGGGGATACAAAATGTGAACAAGTGTGTAACAGTATCTGTAGGCTGAACTGGAGATAGTCTTAGAGGCACTGGCATTAAAAGAGTTTTGGGAAAGGCTTCTTGTAGAAGTTGGGATTTTAGCTGATGCTTGAAGGAAGCCAGGAAAATCAGGAGGTAGAGATGACCATGGAGAAAATTCTAGGCATCAGGGAAAATGCCCAGAGTCAGGATATGGAGTATTTTTTGTGAAGAATAGTAAAGAGGCATGTCACTGGGTTGAAGAATACATAATAACAATAGCGTGAATTTATTTAGTCTATTATCCCCATTTTACAGAGGAGAAAACTGAGGCAGACATAGGTAAGTGACTTGCCCAGGATTACTGTGCTAGTAGTTTCTAAGGCAGGATTTGAATCAGGTCTTCCTGATTCTAGGTAGAGCAGTTTATACACTTCTCCATCAGCTCCCTAATCCAGAAAGTAAAGAAAAAGTATAAGAAGACTGGAAAGATAGAATGAGGTCTGTTTAATAAAAGCTTTAAAAGCCAAATGAAATTTTGAATTTGATCCTGAATGTGACAGGGAACCACTGGAGTCTGTTGAATACTGGGTGACATGGTCACACCATTGCCTTAGGAATATCAATGTCACAGTTGAGTGGAGAGTTAGATTGGCATGAGAAGACACTGAGGCCTGGAGACCAAGCAGAGGCTATTGCAATAGTCCAGCATGAGTTGATAAGGACCTGCACAGCAGTGGTGCCAGCATCAGAGGGGAGGAGGAGGAGGAGTGTATGAGAAATATCATTGTTCAATAGTTCAGTCATGTCTGACTCTTCATGACTCTGTGGACCACAGCATGTTGACACTGTCATGGGGTTTTCTTGGCAAAGATACTAGAATAGTTTGCTGTTTCCTTTCCCAGTGGATCACGGCGAACAGGATTAAATGTCTAGGGTTATACATCTATTAAGTGTCTGAGGCTGGATTTGAACTTCGGTTTTTCTGACTCCATGTCCAGTACTCTCTCCACTGAGTCACTGAGAGATATTACAAAGATAGAATCAATAGGACTTGGCACCAGATTGGATATTGAAGGAGAAGGGGGAAACAAATGAGAGTGAGGAGTCCAGGATGCCACCTAGATTATAAACTTGGGTTAATGGGAGAGTGGTGGCACCCTTGAGAGTTATAAGGAAGTCAGAGAGAAAAGAGAATTTAGGGAGGGAGAAGATAATGGGTTTGGTTTTGGAAATATTGACTTTAATATGTCTGTAGGCTATCCAGTTCAAGATGTCTAATAAGTAGATAGTGGTGGAAGTCTGGAGAGATGTCAAGGATGGAAAAATGAAGCTGAGAATCATTTGGATTGAGATGATAATTAAATCTATGGGAGATGATGAGATCATCAAGTGAAATAATATTGAGGGAGAAGGGAAGATGACAGAACAACGGACAATCAATCAACAGCGGACAATCAAGTTCACTCAATTTGATGGGTCAGAGGTCCTCACTGCCTCTTTTGGTTGAATAGGATTCTCCTGCTATCAGCAAGTAAATCTCCTTGTGTTTAACTATTTAATGATCAATGAATTTCCCATTTTATTTCAGTGTCTATCCTAATCTCCCAAGGAGTGACCTGAGTAAAACATACTCAGAGCACTAGGCAACTTTATAGTAAAGTCTGGACAGTAAATCGTATTCTTCTTTTATCATACTTGCTATTATGCTTCTTATTATACTTGTTTTTTTCTTATGTGGATTGGTAGGCCAACATTTTGGCATTCTAATTTTCTAGAGCTTTGCAATAAGCCCAGGATCACCCACAAAATGGGACATCTGGACCTTCTCCTGTCTATAAGTTATCTTTCTCCCACTTGGACTCAGCTGTGGACCTCCTTCATAGTGAAAAAGATGTTTATTGTGAGAATGCCTTTGTATTTTTTTTTCTCTCTCTAGAGATTTATAATACAAGGCTTTCCACCAAAGCTGCATCTCTTATTTCTCCCTTCAAGGCATCTTTTTTTTTTTTCAAATATTTATGGTAGATACCTTATTGGAATAGAACCTTTAAGCTCTATCAATCAAATGCTATTTTTTTAGTCAACAAAAAATAAACAAAACTTGTATGCTGTATGACTTTAAATCTATTATGTCACTATCAGGATGTGATCTGCCACAGAATATGGCTGGTAAAAGCCGGCCTGTCTTACAGTAATAGACTGGGTGAGCATGTGAATTAGGGAAGGAAATGAGCAGTTAAAGAGCACCTACTATGTGCCAGACACTGTGCTAAACTTTAGGAATATAATCCCATTTGGTCCATAACAACCCTGGGAGGAAGGTGCTGGGATTATCATCATTTTATAGTTGAGGACACTGCGATAGAGATGAAATGACTTGTCCAGGTTCACATTGCTAGTAACTGTCTGAGACCAGTCTTGAACTGAGGTCTTGCTGATTCTAAACCCAGCACTCAATCCATGGCAACATCTAATTTCTTCCACTAAATGAAGGAAAACAATTCAGATTATCTAAGGCATTAAACTTTTCATATCCTTTTTTATCTTATGAGCATCACACTACAAATATATTCAGTGGAGGTCAAAGATATAATATATACTAAAATATTCATAGCAACATTTTGTGTGTGTGATAAATATCTTACCACAAAGTATATATCCATTGTCTGGGGAATGAAGGATAAACTCTGGCATATGAATGTCATAGAATACTACTGTGTATTAACAAATGATTTAAATTAAGAGCTCAGAGAAACATGAAGAATTGTATGCACTGATGCAGGGAGACATGAGCAGAACAGCAGATATGGACATATGCACATATAAGCATATATATAAATATATAAAATATGCTGACAAAATATATTGAAACATATGCATATACTCACATACATACATACATATAAATACACATACATATGCACACACACATATAAATATATATGGATACGTACACATATTGATTACTAGAATGAAATTGAAAGAGTCCTAAATTCTGAATAATTAGAAAGCCGCTATTTGTGGCAGAGAACAATGCACACAAGGCTAGATGTTATCAGTTGTTTTTGCTTAAAACCTTTTCTTTGTGATAGGGAGGTTTCAATACTGGGAGTTAGTGTGGGTGTTGGGGGATTGGGTTTGAAATATTTACAGAAATTAGTATGATATAAGAAGAAAATGTGTGAATAAACTTTTTAAAGAAAGTCTCTTAGTAACTTTATCCCACTTTCATCAAGTACATCTTTGATTTAGTTCTAGAACATTCCCATAAAAATTCAAGAGAAACTATGGGGTGGTAGTTGTTCATGTTTTCTTGTATGAGGCACTGTCCATTTAACATAAAAGCTCTTTATATGATACAGTTTTGTTGATAAAAGGAGTAGAAAAATACTTTTGCATTAGGAAAAATAATTAAATCAACCAATAAAGGGTATTACCTTGTTCAGAAGAGAACAATTTGGTACCTAAAAGGAACAGAAAAAAATCAACTTTGTTGCAATAAAAATTTTCTAAAGTATATATGCAAAGAAGGATTTTTTTAGGATAGTAGGTGGTACAGTACATAAAGTGCTTGGTCAGTGAATCAGGAACTCTTGAGTTCAAATCTGACCCCAGACACTTATGTGTATGTACCTGAGCTAGTCACATTCTCATTTTCACTTCTGTAAAATGAAGTTAATGATAACAACAGCACTTACCATAGTTCCTGTCTTGTTGCTATTCAGTTGTGTCTGACTTCATTACCCCATGGACCATAGGACACTAGGGCTATCCATCGGGTTTTCTTGGCAAAGATACTGGAGTGGCTTGCCATTTCCTTTTCCAGAGGATTAAGAAGAACAGAGACTAAGTAATTTGTCCAGGATCACACAGCTAGTAAGTACATGAAGGCAGATTTAAACTCAGGTCTTCCCAACTCTAGGCCCAGTATTCTATCCCCTGAGATAGTGAGTTGTCTCATTTGGCCTGTGGTCAGCACTATATAAATGTGAGTGGTTATTATTATTATTAGTCAGCAGTATGGTCAAAAAATGGAAAGAAACAGACTATATGATCCAACCAACTTGTGAAATATATGGATGGTGCCTCTTTTGTGTACTCATAGTTTGATGATTTAAAGGGGACAGTGAAATAACTCATTTATTAAAAATTCATAAAATATGACTCTGAAGAGTTGTCAGAAACACGGACTATTTGAAATGAATCTTTTTGAAAATTATGGAATAGTTCAAGGGACATGCTACATTGTAGTCCCAGTTTTTTTTACATGTAATATTTTCAGCACTTAAGATGTTAAAACTCACAAAATGGAAAAGGTACCATTTTGGAGACTGTGAGATGATTTAATAAGGACTGTTGATCTCATAGAGGAGTTTTTGTGCCTTTTTGCCTCACAAATGAACCTCTAAGTACTAGGAATCTGTAATTTAAGCCATTGAATGTGTATCAAGAGTAAGTAAAAAATGTGGCAGATGAAGAGCTGGATGGGCCTATGTGGCTTGCCCAGAGAATCAACCTGAACTGCTGAGCTGTGAACTCTGTTTGCTACAAGCTGCCAGAATGATGCAGTATCCTAGATGGCTAGGTGGATCTGTATTGCCTAAAGAGACCCAGATGAATGATCTTTGTTGTTCTCTGTCTTAAAGGCAACTGCCAATGAAATTAAGAGTACAACCCTCCCTAAGTTCCATTTTTAAGCAGATTTTAAGTAGAAAGAAGTTGCAAATGCTTTATTGGCTTGGAAATACAAGAGAATGCTCCCGACTGGTGGGAGAGAAATGGAAGGGTAAATTTTAGAAGGGAAACTACTTTGTGTGATGCTTATGTTCCAGAATGGAATATCAAGGATGGTAGTCCAGGGGTATGAACTGCTCAGAGCACATTCCTTTTACTCCTTCACTGAATTCCCTTTTACATTCTATAAATTTGTATCCATTCTGCCTCCGTGGATAATGAATGTTTTGTTGAAAGATTGGGGCCCAGGTTTATGAGTGCATTATAATTTATTCATTATTACTGAATGTGCCTTAATGTAGATCTGTGTATGATGTTATTATCATTTCTCTTGCTTTATTGATAATTAAATGGCTATGCTTAAGATTTAAAAGTGTCACCATAGTGAGTGACTGATTTGTGTAAATGCAAGTACATTGGTAGGGGCTCAAGAGTTAAAGTGATTAGTAGGAGGAATGCATTTCACTACAACATATAACCTCAGAGAATCTAAATATAACCATGTATTGGTGATCTTTCTATGGGAGCCTAAACACACCAGTGTGAAAACAGGTTAAAAAGAACAAGTTGGGCCAGATTGTGAGTAGGTATCCACATGCCCAAGTGAAAGGTAGAAGGTGTGCAGGTAACCTGCCCACACACATGAGCTTTACACTTGCACTTTGTTGGCCTTTGTCCAAAAGTTCCCAAATACAATATGGAAAATCGTGTATATTATACCCCAATCCCTTATGGAAGCAATTCTGCTCTTAAGATATCTTGCAAATAACATGGGCACTGTCTTTAACAAACTTGTTGGAGAATAGTTGGTAATACCTTTAAGAAGACTAACAATGAGTGTGGGCATAGTGGCAGCAAGGTATAGTGGATAGAACTCTGGGCCCAAAAGTCAGCAAGTCAAGTTCTAACCCTTCCTCGGTCACTTACTAGCTATGTGACTCTAGGCAAGGCACTGAACTTCTCTCACCCTGTATCATTGAGGAAATACATGCAGCTGCTTTAAGTATTTTTTGAATTGGATTGCAGAGTACAAAGAATATTCTTCACACCGATTTAGAATCAGCATAACATTTATTCTGCACAGGACAATATAAAGCTGTAATAAAGAAATATAGAAAGATAAGGCTTAACAGAGTAACAGAATTATTTACATACGTCACCAAAAGCACCAACATCTGGGTTCACATGCTAGGGGCCCTCTTTATTTCACCTCCCAGAGTCCTGGTTATGAACATCTTGGGCAGAGCATCTTCCCTACCAGTGAGGCCCTGAAGAAAATACCAATTTTTCCAGAATATATCCAATTTCAAAGAAAAAATTGAAATGGCATCATTTAACAACTGATGGGCTCAGTGCCAGAGCCTATCTATATGACTTAGCACCTGACTGGCTTGGAGCCAGGCCTGTATAAGACTCAGAACAAGATGTGTTGTGGCTGTGGACTGGGCCAGAGTTCCAAGCAGCAAGATATCCATGACTGATATGGCAAAAATGTCTGTGTTAAAAGGACATGGGATTGATTCCACATATTCCTAGAAGGGTGACTAACTCCTCCAGGAATAGGAATCAGTCTATAAGCTGACCATTTAGTCCTGGGAATGTGGTCTCTGTTCCAAGGAGAAAGGACAACATATGTGGTCACATAGGCCTATAAATGTATCGGGAAGATCTATAACAATATACTCTGCTATGCTATGCTATGCTATACTATAATTAATATAATTAATACAGCACAACAAACATAGCATAACATAATACAATATACAATGTAACATAATACAATATACAGTATAATATAATACAATACAAAATATAATACAATGCAACATAACAACATAATAGTATAATATCATAATATAATAAATATACTATACTATACTGTACTATAGTATAATATAATTAATATAATGAAAATATAATTTCATTAACCTTTTCTATGCTGTTTCTTCATCTGTAAAATGGACATGATAATAGCCCCTATGTCACAGTGTTGTTGTGAGGGTCAAATAAGAGACAGTAAATTCAAGCTCTTGTTACCATGTGTATATCACAGCACTTTTTCTGTGTATCTCATTACTGATGTCGCCATTTAATTGGACATGTTATAAAACCCCTCCCCCTCCTGGAAGGCTAAGCCAGTGTGTGCTCTGGTTTATCTGGACTTCCTGTTAAGTGGGCACTTTTGAAGAGGCCTTTGACCCTAAGACTCCAGTGTTTTGGGAAGAAGTTGAGAAATGCATTGTTTTTTCTTTTAGTAGTAGCAAAGATATGGAAACAAAGCAGGTATCCAATGGCTAAATGGGCAGCCCTAAGAAATTACAGATAGGAAGAATGCAGAGAAATATAGGCAGGCTTCTATAAACTGATACAAAGTGAAAGAAGTATAGCCAGAATACAAGTGGGTATACAAGTAAAAATGTACAACCAGGAAAACAGTATACATAATTACTACAAGAGTGTAAATAAAAATTTAAAAAGAGAAAGAAAAACCTGAACAAAGAAGTTAAATTGTTTGGTCCTGAAGTACAGACAAGAAAATGCATCTTTCTTGAGTGTATAACACTGGATATACTATAAGACTCAGTTTTACAAAGTCATCTTTCCTCCCTCTTATTTTTTGTTATAGGGTATGACTCCATGGTTAGGCGACATATATGTATAAAAATGAACATGGTATTAAAAAAGAGCATAGGAATAAACATTTTAAGGAAACTATTTAGAAGGAAAGATCTGAGAAAAGGAAGGCAGCAAGGGAGAGGAATAAATGAAAGAAAGGATATCTATGTATGTTTATGGGAGGTACTTATCAGCTTATATTATTTCCAAGAGCACCCGTTGAGTTGGGTTGCATTTAGGAAGTTCACATTCACTCTCTCCTTCAGCCTTAAAAATCAAGGAATCAAGTGTCTGAACATCTATGAAAGCTATCAATGTAGAAGAGAACTGAGTGTCAACAGAAAAGATATTAGCTTTCTATGGTGCCTTCAAGGGAATGAAAAAAGCAATTTAGCATAGCATAGTAGAGAGAATTATGATTATGGAGCTGCAAGACTTGGGTCCAAGTCCTACCTTTTATACTTAGTACCTGTGTGACCTTGGACTTGTTGATGAACTTCCTTGGGCTTTGAGTTTCTCATCTGTGAAAAAAAAAGAAAGGGGGAGGGCTAGATTGACTTGGAAGTTCTTTCAAGGTCTAGGTCCATTATTCTATGAATTCCCTCAATTTTTTTATTCATTTGGACCCAACTTTTTGTCTTCTGTTTTCATTTGTAATGAGAATATCGATGTGCAAATATTTCATTTCTTTCAGTTGTACATCACTAGATTGTCATCAAAGATTATTCATGAAGAGTTACAGTTCTGTGGCGGCAAAGAACTGGAAATTTCAGGGAGGCCCATCAACTGGAGAATGGTTGAATAAATTGTTGTATATGATTGTGATGGAATAGCACTGTACTATAAGAATTTATAAGCTTAATGATTTAAGAAAAATATGGAAAGATTTGCATGAGACAATGAAGAGTAAAATGAGCAGTACCAAGCAGAATAGAACATTGTGTATAGTTACAGTAATATTGTTTTAAGAAAAACTTTGAGTGAATAAGTTATTGGGATGATTATAAAGAAATATCTAAATTAGCTACAAGACAATAAAAGGGACATACAAAGAAAGATGCTATCGGCATCCACGTATATACGCACATAAACATATGTATGTATATATGTACATAAATACATACATACATGTATGTGTATATATACACGTTTGGGGGTCTAATAGTAGTCATATGGAGAGAAAGAAGAAAAATTGAAATTTGCATGATAATTTTGTTGTATCTATAAAGGAATAGAAAGCCATGCATAGTAGATGTGCAGTTTCGTGTACAATCTTCTTTTTATCATACTATGTTATAGAAATGCTTACTTTATTCCACAAATTAAAAATAACATTTAAGAAAGAATGTTAAAATTATCATTACATATAATTGGAAAAAGTAAAATACTATTTTAAAAGAAAATAAAAGAGTGACAGGTAAATTCATGTTTGGAAACAGTTTATGAACTTGGTTTCACAGGACCCTTTGCCCCATTCACAGCAACAAAAGAACAGGTATTCACATGACGGTGGACCATTGTATATTTTGATCTCCCTTGTAGGTTGCCATGACCAAATCATTCAACACATGTAGACTGACCTCTTAGAAACCTTGCCATTTTTATCTAGGCTCCTTATCACAGAGTGAACACAATCTGCCATCACTGGACCCATTCTTCCATGTCGGTAGAACCAGGCAAAGCTTATGCATTTCCTTCGTTGCTTTTCATATGACAAGTGTTTATTAATCACCTCTTATGTCCTAAAGCAATAATAGTACCTGACCTCAAGAAGTTTACATTCTATTTGGTGCCTTTGAGAGCTTGAGGTTATGGCCATAAACTGTAAGGACTTCTGTGTGGGGCTCTCCCTCCTGGCAGAGATAATATCCTCCCACAAAATGAGAAAACCTAAGTGTATTTGAAGTGTGCACCACACGTACCAACCCCTAACTGTGGCCTTGACTTCTTCCCTGCCATCCTTGGCAAGGCAGATGATGTACCAGAGCAGATTGGGAAATTTCATAAAGGGAAATGTTTCCTAAGGGCATTGACTTGATAAAGAAGCAACTTTACCTTCTCTCCTGAGTTTAAAAGGGCATTTGGAAAGTCATAGAGGAGCGATGTCTTGCCTGCAGTGGAAATAATAATTACATTAGCCTCAAACTCTCTTACCACAGGCTTATTTCAAATGACTATGAGGAACTACAGTCACATAAGCCACTAGGTATTTATTGTTGTATGGGTCTATTTATAGATGTTCTTCCAAAGAAAATGAATCAAATTTATTAGTTTTCTGACAGAAATTCAACATCAACAGAAAGCAGTAGCCACCCTGAAGTGTACTTCTATTACTCGGAGGAGTCAGGAAGCCAATGCTGTGTGTGTGTGTATGTGTTAACATTTGTATTCCAGCACATAATAAAGTCATCCTGAAAGCAGCAAAACCTCTCCTTCTTTCAGATAAGAAGCACATGTGATTTGTGAGTCCAGGATAATTGATACACAGGTTAAATCCCCATTAGCATATCATCATCCACACATTTGTTCTTGAGTCATGTGAAATTGATGGATTACTGGAGAATGGAGTGTGACAGGTCTGAGAGAGTCACTGCTCTCGGGCAGCCAGGCATGAGGTACACTCCAGGTTGCATCAGGAACTCTCCCTAGATGCTTTTGATAATCCAATTAAACAAACATTTATTAAGTCCCTTCTGCATACCAAATGCTCCAGTAACTACTGGGGATATAAAGTAAAAAATGAAACATTCCCTGACTTCCAGAAACTTGCTTTTTATCAGGGAGGGATAAACATGCACACAATAAAGTAAATATTTGAATGGGACAAAAAATTAATAAGATTTACTTGTTTTCCCCAACTTCACAAAAGAATAATATGGCATCCCCTGGAAGCTGGCGAAATTGGAATTCTGGAACATTCTATGTGAAGACAGTAGATGAACTAAACAGACTGCATCTCACATTTTTACCCACATGTCCACTACAGGTTCTTATAGACCCAACAGGTAGCACATTAGATTTGGAGTCAGGAGTTTTGGGTTCAAAACTCATCCGAACTAGGTGATGTAGATAAAGGGCTGGTCTGGACAGGAAGACTTGAGTTCAAATCCAACTTCAGACACTTAATAGTTATTTCTCTGCACAAACCACTGAACTTCTATCTGCTTTAGCTTTCACAACCACAAAATGGAAATCATAGTTTTACCTACCTCATTGAGTTGTTGTGAGGATCAAATCAGTAATTTTTAATACCTTTATCATAGAGCCTCATTAGTTAGGTACTTAAGAAATGCTTGCTCCTTTATCCTTTCCTCCCCTTTCAGAAACTTAATACTTTGGGGATCTTTTAATTTCTTTGAAATTCAGTTTCCCTATGAGGATGATAATAATATCTGCCTCACGGAATTGCTATAGTTTGTGGTGTTGTTCACACTGGAAATGGTTAGCACCAAACAACTTCATGAAAAAATGAAAAGGCAGGAAATAACTTTTCATAAAATGGGAGGTTTTTCAATATTAGTCTCTGCCTACAGTCAAGGTATCAACTGGTTATAGCAAAGTCAGTGAGCACCAAACCAGAATCGATGAAAACTGTTAAGAAGAAGACAATGCCTTTGGACAGCAGTTCCAAACACAACCTGTTAACAGAAAAGATTCAGCTGTTAAAAATAGGAAATGAACAACATTAAAGATGTTGCCTGATTTTGTTTTCATAGATAAATTTAATGGGGCAAAACAAATGCTATGAAGAGGTGTCTAAAGTAGGAAAGAGGGGACAAGAATAAACAGTTATTTAACTCCTACTGATATTTTCTCATTTTATCCTCACAACCTTGCAATATAGGGGTGGTTATAATTCCCATTTCATAGTTGAGGAAACTGAGGAAAATAGGCTAAGGGACTTGTCCAAGGTCACACAACTAGAAAGTGTTTGAGGTCACATTTGAACTCAGATTTTACTGACTTCAGGTTCAGTGCTATACCCACTGTAGCACCTAGTTGCCCCCAAATAGTTCAGAAACTGATTAAACCAGTAAACTTTGTATCTCATTGCCCAAGGGAGAGATGTTTCAGCCAAGGACAGGACTGGTTTAGAGTAAAAGCTCATTTTCCAAGCATTATGGAGTAATATGGCAAATGCCATGAGCATATATTCTCATAAAATGACAAAAAGAAATGGAGGGGGAAAGGATTTTGTAAAGAGCTTAGTGTGTAACCAGAGAAGACAGAAATTCCTGGGGATCATTTGTAGATGAAATTGGAAGAAAGACATGAAATATACATGCAGTGGAATATAGATCATCTGGCATTTCTATAGTGATTTACTGCTTTTGGACTCTATTACTTCAGTACCCTATGTGACCATTCACGAAAGATGCAAATATGGAGATGATTCTTTTTGAAATGATGCTTCCACTGAGTGTCAACATCAATTGATGCATAAATGAAAGAGGCATATGGTCACCTAAGATGTTCTCTGGTGTCATTGAGATTAGCCTACACATAATTTATATGGAAAAATGTTCCTTATCAGAGGTGAAATTCTCCACATGCTGCTGTTTGCCAAAGGTATGGATTCTAGTTCTCTTTATATTTATTGTGCTTCTAGAGAACTGACATTACTACAACTCTAAGGGTAAATTAAGCATTCTTGACCTGAAGAAACTTCATCAGTCTCCTATACTTCTCTCTCCTAGCACTGTATACCCTACATTTGCCTTTCAACCCTGTACTACCCTTAATTATCCCTTCATCTTCCAAATATAATTATAATATTATAAATCATTTCACTACGCTTAACTGAAAGGAAGAGTTACAACATTGGATGAGTGTGTGTCTATAGCCTGGATCTTTTCTAGAGACCACCTTTAATAAAGTTTCCTTGAATAATTTAGAAACATTTAATACTGAGTTAATTATTCAATAGTTGTATATGTTGATTTCAATGGTGTCCCAAACTCAATAGGTCTCCCTCAATGACATATATGTTCACTTAAAAGAATTTGACCTAGTAATTCACAGAAAAGCAAAGTGGATAAAAAGGGACATGCTCAGTTGGAGACCCAGCTATTGAGTCAGTTCATCAATCTGTTTACAGATATGCACACATGTGTATATAAAATATTTATATATTTATATCCAGTCATATGTGTACATGTACATATGTGTATACACAATATATAGAACATACTTTGTATATGCATGCATGTATGTCACATGTGAGCATATAGTATGTACAACAGTGTATATATTAAGCATGAGGGCATGTGTGTATATTCAGGCATACTTATGGACTCACTCACTAGCTGTTGGCATATACATATAAAGACACAATATACGTGCATGTACATAGGTATGTTTAGTCATTTTTCAGTCATGTCCAACTCTTAATGACCTTATTTGATGTTTTCTTGACAAGGATGCTGGAGTGGTTTGCCATTTCTTTCCCTAGCTCATTTTACATGTATATGAATATATACAATATACCTGTAGTATATGTGTGCATATATATGATAGAAATGGACAATAAACTTGAAATGAATGGGAAAAAATTGGACTGGGAAAATTATAGAGCATTCTGTGATCTCAACATGCTCATCACCACAAATCCTGTCTCTTTATCGCCCATTTTTTTCCAATGATGCTATATGTCCATGAATAATGGAAAGCCACCATCTCAGAATCTAAGAGTTGGAAGGGCGGTACCTCAGATATTGAGTTTCAAAACCAGACTACTTAATATGTTTGTGACTATGAACAAATTAGTTATTTTTTGGCCTTTCCTTAACTATAACATGAGGAAGAGGTGTTTGGTTAAATGATCTCTTAGATCACTTTCAGGTCTAAGCCCTGTGCCCTGGTGCATGAACGCCTCTGACAAATGGTTCTTCAGTCTCCATTTGAAAACTCGAGCAACAGGAACTTCCTCTCTATCTTCCTTCCTCCTTCCACCAACACATCCCATTCCACTGTGGCCAAGGTCTCATTGTCAGAAAGCTCTTACTCATATTAAACTGAAGATCTACACTCCTGCAACTTCTACCTGTGGCTCCTAGTTCTGCTTTCCATTGTAAAGAAGAGCATCTAATCCCTCTTCCACATGATAACCAAATAGTTACTTTGCCCCCTAATTTTTCTCTTCTTTAATCTCAAGATCATACATTTCTCCAGTTGATTCTGATATAGAGTCATACTTACTCCTTTCTTCATCCTAGTCACACTTGTCTGGCTTATCCAGTAAGATAACTCCTGTTATCTTACTCCAGTAGGATAACTTACTTATCAATATGTCTCCTCAAATGCATCATCCAGGACTGAAGACAAGACTCACTTTGGTTTGACTAGAGCAGAGTATAGTAGACTCACTTCTGCCCTCATTCAGGACACAGCACTTCTATTTATTGAGTTTAATATTGGAAGCAGATTGAACTTCAGTTCCCTGGAGCATGGTAAGCAGGGAGGTTTTGCCTTGTCAGAATCTGCCTTGTCTAGGCATGGTCTTAAAAACATTGAAATTAGACTTTCACCAGATTCTCTGCTCAGATCTTAAAGCTCCAGAGACATTACTAAATTTAAAAAAATCACAAAATTTAGGATTTGGAAATGATTGACCTGAGTGGCCTTCTAGTCCCACTTACACATGAAAAGAATTTCTCTGTAACCATCCTAAAGATGGTACTTCAGCTTCTGCTTCAAGACTCCTCAAAGAGAAAGAAAAAAAGACTCCTCAAAGAGGATGAACACACCACCCCCCTTTTGGACAGCTTCAATTGTGATAAAAACTCACCTGCCCCCAACATTAAGCATAAATTTGCCTTTTTACAATTTACGTTGCAGTTGTGTTAAGTTCTAACATTTCAGGACAAGCAGAACAATCTAACTACTCTTTTTACAGGAGAGCCCTTACAATTCTTAAACTATTCCATGGTCCCCCCCCTACCCAAATTGAATCCTTTATGGATTAAATATGCCTGATTCTTCCTAGGTTGCTAGTGGCTTAATGGCTGCATACCCCCAGGTACTATAAGAGTCCTTGGAAACACTATCACCTTGGTATGTATCTAAGTCGAAAAGAAGGCTGTTCCAAAAGATTTTTGGAGATGTCTTTACCTCATTGATTCTTTACTCCCCTTTTAGAATCAGTTTCAAGAACTGATGGACAAATCAATCCATGGATTGATTAAGTAGTATTCTAATTTTACTCTAAGTACCTTCACTTTAACATAATCTAGGAGTGATTTAGACTTAAGGTGGAGGGGAGCTTTGAGGAATGTGAATTTTGGAATGGACACAAGAGAGTAGGGAACATGGTCTGCTCTAGGAAATGATGGAAGAGAAACTTTTTATACAACAGGAAAGGGAATGCCATAGTCTAAGCACAGTTTAGAAAATAAGGATGGGGGCAGCTAGGTGGTGCAGTGAATAGAGCACTGACTCTGGAGTCAGGAGGACCTGAGTTCAAATCTGGACTCAGACACTTAACGCTTGCTAGCTATGTGACCTTGGGCAGGTCACGTATCCCTAAATACCCTTCCTTCCCCCCTCCAAAAAGCAGAAAATAAGGATGCTGTCAAAGAAGAAATGCATAAGAAGGTGAAGAAGAAATAAAAGACATATTTAGGAGGAGGTGCAATTCTTAAGCATTGAAGAAATAAAAGATTAGAGGTATTGGCAGGAGATATGTGAGGATGATGGTGTATTTGTCCAGTGGTATTTGAATATAAGGGATAAATTGCATTGGAAGTCTACCCTACTTTCATAATTCTAACAACATATATATTTTCCCAGTTTGTTTTGTAGGTTATTGTCAAAGATTAGTCTTCTCAGATGGATGGAAGTGGTGTTAGTGTCAAAGGGAAAATAGTAAAAAGATCTTCGATCATAAAACCATTGGGTGCATTCACATGGTTAGGGCAGTTGGCCTGGTGCTAGCACTCTGGGTTGGATTCCTGGGTTAAGATGTACATATCTCAGGTCCAATATCTATTTGCCATATGGCCATAAGAAAGTCAAGGAACCTCTATGGGTTTTCTAAAATTGCATATGATCCAAGAGACAATGGAAAGATTCATGGTGGGCATACATTCCACATTAGTGATATACATAGGAGAAATAGTTCAAAAGACATCCCTAAAGACATATACAATTTAAAAGGAAGGTTGGAGGTCTTGTGTAGTGAAAGGGAGGGACTGAGACTCAGTTATGAATTGTAACCCAGGAATATTAAAAGAGATAGATGAAAGCCTATGAGATGTTGGATAGATCCTTCATAGTAGTTTTTTGGAAAGACATGGACATGATTTGTATAAGATGATAAAGTCCAGAGGAGTTGATGTGTACAGAGGTGGAGAGAGAGCATGAAGTCAGGAATCTAGGAGCTAGAATCCAGGCTTTGCTGCTTACTGCCTGGGTGGCCAATGGGAAGGTCACTTCATTTCTCTGGGCTTCAGTTTCCTCATTTGTGAAATGAAGAGGATGGTCTAAATGGCTAGATGACATCTGACTTAGGACTGCATGCCCTAGGACTACAAGCCTATCAGGGAAGGACCTGTGTGGAAAACATTCTATCTATCTATCTATCTATCTATCTATCTATCTATCTATCTATCTATCTATCTATCTATCTATCATCTATTATATATACACATATAATAGATAGATAGATATTTTTTCTTTTTTAAAAAAATTAACTTTTGTTAATTAACACTTTAGTTTACAACATTCATTTCCACAAGATTTTGTGTTACAAATTTTCTCCTGGTCTTTCCCCTACGCACCCAACCCAATTCAGCGATCCCACTCTATACCCCCTCCCCCAATCTGCTGTCTCCTATATCCTCCCCCATTACCCCTCTGACTTTCTGGTAGAGCAAGATGGATCTCTCTATCCCAATGCCTGTATATATTACTTCCCAGTTGCATGATAATAATAATAGTAATTTTGTATACTCACACACACACAGATTTTTGAACATTATTTTAGCACCTTAAATTCTAGATTCTTTCCCTTCCTCCCTTGTCACCCACCCCC
Source organism: Pseudocheirus occidentalis (assembly GCA_028646575.1). Classification (NCBI taxonomy): domain Eukaryota; kingdom Metazoa; phylum Chordata; class Mammalia; order Diprotodontia; family Pseudocheiridae; genus Pseudocheirus; species Pseudocheirus occidentalis. The sequence continues at coordinate 178,926,784 of CM053600.1, read as the reverse complement.
ACTGGAAAGACAAGCAATTCAATGCAGGTAATACATGTGTAGTTGCGCAGAACATCTCCACAATGGACATATTATGTAACACTAAAAATATTTCCCTCCTTTCTATCCTGCTTTCCACTTGTTCAATTCTCTACTTTGTCCCTGTCATTTTACAAAATTGTATGCTTCTAACAACCCTCCCCCCCCAACTTGCCCTCCCCTCTCATCTCTTCCCTCTTATCTCCTACAGGGCAAGATACCCATTTTAGAGTGTATGTCATTCCCTCCCTAAGCCAAATTCAATGAGAGTAAGGTTGACCCATTCCATTTTTGCCTTCCTGTTCTTCCCCTCCATTGTAACAGTTATTTCTTGCCACTTCTATATGAAATAATTGACCACATTCTGAATCTCCCTGCTAGGAATTCTGTTCCTCTCCCACCTCTTAATTTCAACTTTCAAAATATCCATCCCTTCCTATTCAATTGATGCTGTACCCTCTGTCTATGTACACATGTATGCACACATTCCCATATGTATTCTTATACATATATACCCCTTCTATATATACATATATGTATGTGTATGTGTATACACACATTTATATTCTCTTTACCTATTCTGATACTGAGAAAAGTTTTATAAGTTACAATTCTCATTTTTCCACGTTGGTATGTAAATAGCTCAACTTTGATATGTTACTTATGATTTCTTTTCCATGTTTACCTTCTCATGCTTCTTGTGTTTGAATGTCAATTTTTCTATTTGGTTCTGGTTTTTTCCTCAAGAATATTTGAAAGTCCTCCACCTCATTGAATGACCATATTTTCCCCTGAAATATTATCCTCAGTTTTGTTGGGTAGGTGATTCTTGGTTTTAATCCTAGCTCCCTTGATCTCTGAAATACAATATTCCAGGCCCTTTGATCTCTTAATGTAGAAGCTGCTAGATCCTGGATTATCCTGATTGTGTTTCCACAGTAATCAAATTGTTTCTTCTTGGCAGCTTGTAATATATTCTCCTTGATCTGGGAACTCTGGAACCTGGCTATAACATTCCTAGGAGTTTTCTTTTTGGGATCTTTTTCAAGAAGTGATTGGTGAATTCTTTCAAGTTCTATTTTGCCCTCTGGTTCTAAAATATCAGGGCAATTTTCCTTGAGAATTTCTTGAAGGATGCTTTCTAGGTTCTTTTTCTGATCATGGCTTTTAGGTAGTCCAATAATTTTAAAGTTGTCCCTCCTGGATCTATTTTCTAGGCCAGTGTCTTTATTTTCAATGAGATATTT
>CM053600.1:178871150-178925019 GCA_028646575.1 Pseudocheirus occidentalis | reverse complement strand
AAGGAAGGAAGGAAGGAAGGAAGGAAGGAAGGAAGGAAGGAAGGAAGGAAGGAAGGGGAAGGGAGGGACAGAGGGAGGGAGGAGGAAGGAAGGAGGAAAGAGAGGGAGGGAGGGGGAAAGAAGGAAGAAAGAAAGAAAGGGAGGGAGGGAGAGAGGGAGGGGGAAGGAAGGAGGAAAGAAAGAAAATGGATGGACAGATGGATGGATGGATACATATACAGATTGATGGATGGATAGATAAATAGATGGATTGATAGATAGATCTGTCAGTGGATAGAGCACTTGGCCAGAAAGATTTCTCTTCTTGAGTTCAAATCAGATACTTACTGGCTGTGTTACCTTGGGCAAGTCACTTAAACCTTTTTGCCTCAGTTTCCCATCTGTCAAATGATCTAGAAAAGAAAATTAAAAATCATTCCAGGTATCTTTGCAAAAAAAAAAAACCACTACCCAAGTAGGGTCATGGAGAGTCAGACATGACTGAAACGACTCAACAAGATAGATAAATAGATGGATGGATAGATGATAAATAAAGTCTTTAGAAAAATCCTTGGATCAATTTCAAAGGGCCTGCAAGCCATTAGAGGAGGTGAAATTCTACCCCACAGAGAATTTGTTCAGTATGGTTGAAAAGACTGATTCTGTTCTTCCTATAAAATAGGAAGTGAATTCAGGAACCAAGGAAGGCAAGTTCTTGGCAGCTCAGAATAGAAACCTTGGACCCAAGCTCCAAAGGTGGAAGCAGTTGGGGATGGGTGAGAAAGTGCTCTTTGCTGGATGGGCTATGGTAGAGCTAAAGAACCCAGCAGCACCTGACACCAAACAGGAAGTTGCCCTCTTTGTTCTCAGATGTAGAAAATTCTCGGTTTCTATTTCCATTGGGTTTACATGATTTGTTTTCCCCTCAAATTCCTGAATTCACATAAATCTTTCCAACATTGAACAGGAAGCATATTTGTCATCAATATCTCGTTTCTACCAAATCCCAAATTTATGGGAGCAATCATCGGAAGCCAGCACACTGAAGGGGGCTGTAGTGGTTCAGCTTCATGCTGAAGAACACAATCTGAGGCCTCTTCCAAAAGGGTCCTGGAGCAAGCAGCTGTGAGCATGAAGCTGTGCCAACATTCTGAGGGAAAAAATGAGGCCCATTAAGAGATTATTACATTTCTAGAGAGATTGAAGATCTTCCTATGTGCCAGTATTGGACTTGATAATTAAAAACAACAAAGTGTGTAATTTACAAAGCAATGAAATTCCACTCTTAAAGGTCATACTATAATTTATGACTGTGCTTAATTTTTCCCCGTTCATTTTAAGAAAAGAGGGAAAATAAACAACCCTAAATTAGGACACAAAAATCCATCTTTTGATTTTCTATTTAATGTGAGTGGCAGTTTGGCTCTAAAAGAGTCTGCCTCTAACACATCCTTATTGAGCAATCCTGAGTAAGTCACTGAACTTATCAGTGCTCTAAACCTGGTTCCCGTTTATGAACAAAGGGGAAGGAGCCAGGAGATAAAGACCGAAGATTACAGCCACTGCTTGGGCAAATCATTTTACTTCTATGATCCAGTTTTCTTATCAGCAAAATGAGAGCCTTGGCCTTGAAGACCTCCAAGGTACCTTCCAGCGCTAATGGTCTATGCTGATTGATTCTATCCACAAGTTTGGGGTTGAAATCTATTGGTACAGTTATCCCAGCTCACTAATCTAGTCAGCACCCTTCCCATTCTCTCTCAGTCTTCAAATTCCATAATCTTGACATTTCATATTTATTGATAATCTTAAATATTTATGTAAAATGTATTTTTAATTTCATTCTTAATTTATCATCATTATTTTGCAATTCACTGCTCTCATTGTCTTTGAAAACTACTATGCAGCAATTGGCCTAAATCCCACAAGTAATTAGGTTAATGTGCCTGGTGGCTTACAAGTTTCATTCAGTCCATCCTAGGAATTTTAAAGAAGAAGAACAGAAAGTAACTGAGTGTTTCTAGGTCCGAGGCTTGTACTTGGGCTATGGACAGTTCCACTGCATTTGCATTGAGAGAATTCCCTTAGAAATTGCAACCAAGCATAATGAGATATATGTGCTATTCCTACTGGATGAGGGGGTGGGGGAAAGGATAAATAAATATTTTTTATTTAAATAAAATGTAAATAAATTTCCATAAATCTCTTAACTCTGAGATTACAGAAACTCTCAGAAATTGTTGATATCTTTTGTTTTCTATGATTATTTTCAAATATATCCCCTCCCGTTTTCCTACTCTTGGAGCCATCCCATGTTAGTAAAAAAATAAAATAAAGAAAAAAGATTCAACAAAACCAACCAACAAATCAGCTGAATTTGATAGTATATTATTATATCTGCTTTTCCACATCCTTAATTCTTCACCTCAGTTAGAAGGGAAGTGTCTTTTCTTATCTCTTCTCCTGAGTCAAAGTTGGTCATTACACTTGCAGAGTTTTCAGTCTCATTTTGATGCTGCCATTGGTCTACTCACTGACATTGCTGCAGTCGTTGTATAAAGGCAGCTGCTGGTGACTCAGTGGATAGAGCACTGGCCCCGGGGTCAGGAAGACCAAAGTTCAAAGTCAGCCTCAGACACTTCCTAGCTATGTGATCTTGGGCAACTCAACCTCTGATTGTCCATCCAAAATGGACCTCACTGGAGAAAGAAACAGCAAACTACTCAAGGATCTTTGCCAAGAAAACTGCAAATGGGGTCACATAGGGTTGGACATGACTGAATAACAATATTAAGTCATTGTATTTGCTGATTTCCTCATTCTGTTAACTTTATCAGGTCTTTCCATGTTTCTTCATATTCCTCATTTCTTAGGGCTAGACACTCTTATTTGCTTGTTACACCCAGCCCACTCTAAATTCCCCAGTTCCTCTTAGATCTAGCTATGATAACAAATTACTTGGACCTTATGTCAGTGGTAAAGATCAAAAACAATTTCCATGAAAGAGTAAACATCATGATATCAATCATTTCTTAAGCACCTACTACGTGGAAAGCACCGTGCCAGGTCGTGGAGCTATGTAGGAAATACAACAGCAATACTCTCCATGTGTGTAATCCAGGCAAACTTCCTCCTAACCTCTCCAGGCATGGAAAGTTGTGAGTCCTGTCCCTGTCCCAAGTCCATTGGGTCCCTCGAGGCAAAGGGAAATGAAAAAGACAGTGCTTTCTCATAAAAACATTATAAATGGGAGATTGCTGTCACTCATACTTTCTAGGAAAGATGGGGACCACTGTTTGGGGCACCAGGAGTTTGACCTGGGAATTAGATTATCACAATGACTCTGTTTAGGAGTAGTCTTAATATCAACTAGATAAGAGGATACTGAGTAGAAGTCATCTGCCTTTTCACCTCCCACTCGACACTGTTACCATACATCCCTACCATCACCAACTTCTCTTCAAGGCATTTCTTCCAAATCAGAGTATTTTCCCCATTTCACAGATGAGGACGCTGAGGCTGAGAGAAGTTAAATTCCTTGCCCCAAATCACCCAGACCTCCTTTTGGGCATTAAGCTCTTTGGCACCATAGTAGGGTGGGGCGCTCACCATAGAAGTTATGCCCTCTTGCCCTGTACCACAGAGAGCCAGGAGCTGAGAGGCAGCGGGGACCCTGGACTTGGAGAGAAGAGAAGAGGATTTGCTTTTGAATTCCACCTCAATTACAGACTTGCCGTGTGAACACGGGCATGTCTTCTGTGCATCAGCTTTTTCACTTAATAAATATGGGGGCTGGACTTAATGGCTGTTATTTATCACTCAGTCATGTCCAACTCTTCATGACCCCATGAACCCTACTGTCCAGGGATTTTTTGGGGGAGAGGGGGCAAAGACGCCAGAGTGGTTTGCTATTTTCTTCTCTAATAAATTAAGACAAAAAGAGGCTAGGTGACTTGCCCAGGGCGGTCGGAGGTCTTCCTGACTCCAGGCCAAGCCCTCTATCCACTGAACCACCTAGCTGCTCCCTGATGGCTGCTGAGGCCCCTTCCAAATCTACATTCATATGAGGGCAGACTCAGTTATTTTTTTATTTTGTTTTTTAATATTATCTAACTGATCTTTACAACAGTCTTATTAGGTAAGTGCCAGTATTATTCTCATTTTACAGATGCAGAAACAGAGACTGAGACAAGGTAAGTGACTTGCCCAAGGTCACGCAGTTAGTCAATGTCTGAAGTAAACTTTGCATTTAGTTCTTCCTGATTCTGAGGTCCAGTACCTCCATGCCATCTAGCAACTTCTTAATTCAGTCAATGAAAACAAATCAATATGTTGACTAGGTCTGAAAATGCATATCTCTTTTCATGTCTCTGCCAAAAGGAATGTGCCACATCATCAGTCTTCCAAAGTCAGCACTGAGGCATCACCTATTCTTGACAAAGCTACATGACTACAATTTCCTTTTCTAGATCTTCACTTACCATCCCTTTAAATGATGCTCTTCCTAAGTCATTTCTAGCTTGGATACTGTCATTTTCTTTTGAAGCTGCAGATTTTAAGGAGGGCTCAGCTCTTTGAGGGAGCTGGACAAAAGACTTTTTTTCCCACTTGACCTGGGATTAAACTGACCTAGAGAATTCCTGATGAGACAGGTCCTCCACCAATGCAGATAGCTCTTCCACTCAGTATCTTGGAGAGTTGCCTTAGAGATAATAAGAACTTAACTGACTTAGCCAGTCAGGAAGTATCAAAGAAGGAACTTTAGACCTGAATCTGATACCAGCTACATATCTGCTCCACTGTCCTACCAATGGAGATAAACATGTATAATTAAATTTGAGGGACAGGGATTTGTGCTCAACAGCTCAATAGCTCTCAGCATTGAGAATTCACTTGTCCTGATAACTCTAACAGCACTGAGTCAAATAAAATGTAAACTATCAGACACCTGGAACTTATACCAGTTGGGTGGAACATACTGGATCCTTAGAATTCCCCCCCTCCCTGGTGGCTCTTAAAAATAGCTGAGCTTATTTACATTTTTGGAAAATGACTGTGTCAGAAACATACAGAGGTTTATAAAACAACAACAACCAGACTGAAGTTTGAGGGTAGGGAACAGAATGATTCTCCCAATCTGCTTTTTTTTAATTATGCCCTTCTTTATAGTTGAACATTTGAATTATCTGCAATTTTTTGGAGGCATCTTCATCTGAATAAGACTGTGGCCTGCTATTTTACACTGTGAAGAAGATTAGATGGAAGCATGAAAATTGACTTTAAAAGGAAAGAAAAATCCCGTTTTTACACTCAATCTGCCAGCATTTACTTTCGATTTCCAATGTGTATTTCCTTTTCCAGTTTATTGCCAACTTGATCTTAAAGTGTGTGTTTTGTTTGTTTGAGGAGTAACTGTAGAACGCTTGAAGAAGCCATTGCCTTCTGCATGGGGCAAGGCAGGGTTACCCAAAGGACTGTCCTCACCTCCCTCTCCTCTCCACACTCTGCCTTGCCCCCAGCCTCAATCAGATCCACAGTTTCACCTACCATAATTAGGCAGATGACTCCCACCTCTACCCATCCAGTCCTGATCCTTCTTCTGAGCTTCAGATCTGCATCTTCAAATGAATACAAAACTCTAAGATTTGAATGTCCCACCAAGACCTCAAACTCAGCATGCCAGAAACTGAGCTCATCTTTTCTGCCATAGCTCCTCTTCCCAACTTCACTATTCCTAACATTTGGCATTGCTTGTTTCTCAGTCAAGCTCACCACTCTTGTTTACTTTTTAAATCTACAAAGACTCATTGATTTTGTATCTGCTTCCCTCTGTTCTTACTGCCACCATTCCAATGCAGCCTCCAAAGATGGTTTCAATAGCTCCATAACTGGCTTTCTTTCCTACAAATTCTGTCCCTCCAATTCATCCTTCACAAATGCCACCACATTGGATCACAGGGTCATGGGTGTAGAGCTGGGAGAGACCTTAGAGACCATCTCATTCAAATGCCACAGTTTATAAATGAGAACCCTCCCGATTAAGGAAGTGATTTGCCCAAGGTCATACTGGATGTTTACATTTTTTATATTTCTAGTTGTGAGCCCAAAACACTGTTAATGATCTAATTTGTGTTATCTTGAAGAATGGAAAATGACCAACATTAAGCTTTAGCATCCTCTCTGTCAGCTGAGCTGATGAATACAACTAGGACTGAATTCATTCTGATGTTAATTAATAACAGTAGTAATAAAAATAATAGCCAGCATTTATACAGCACTTACCATATACCAGCACTGTGACGAGCACTTTACAAGCATTATCTCATTTACTCCTATCAGCAGCACTGTGAGGTAGGTTGTTGCTATAATCTCCATTTTGTGTTGAAAGATACTGATGCAAACAGAGATTAAGTGACTTGCCCAGGGTCATTCAACTATTAGGTATCTGAGGCTAGATTTGAACGCAGGTCTTCCTAACTTGAGGCTTATCTGCTTTCAGCTTTATTTACAGTAATTTATTTTTTTTAACAGAGGAACTTTTAAAATGGCAAATTTCTGAAGTCCTGAAAATCCTGACTCTAGGCTTTATTCTGTACCCACCTCCTCGACCCTCCTGACTCCTGGGCAACATCATTTGACATATCCTAGGTTCCCTGGACCTTACCACTCACTCCACTACTGAACTCTCAGGGCTCCCAGACTTTCCCATTTGCCCTGCAGCTCTACCCTACTATGTGCATCCTATTCCCCAATTCTTATGTGAGTTCCTTGAAAACTGGGACCATCTTATTTTTCTATTTGCAACCTCAAAACTCAGCACAGTGCTTGGCACAAGGAAAGTCCTTTTCATTCATTCAAAACTTCCTCACTTCCTTCCTCCTCTGAGATTTCCAAATTCTTTCCACAGCTCATTTCAAAGGCTGCCTCCTAAATATGGTTTATCCAGGTATGCCCCTTCCAAATCTCCCAAATTATTTTCTATTTTATTTGTACACATTATGTGCTTGTCAGCTCCCTCTCAAGAGAAGGTCAAGTCCCTGAAGGACAGGGCAGGTTTCGGTTTTGCTTTTGGGTAACCACTAGCATGGTGTGTGACTCCCAAAAGGTACTTAATAACTGCTCCTTGATTGACTGAACTCAGGTATAGAGACCACAAGTTTTGTTTTCCTGTCCACTGCACTCTGATGTATGGATTTGGTCATGCCACCATTACAGGACCTTTGGATTTAAAAGAGATATCCTCCCCCACTTACAAGGGAAGAAAATACTCCAGTGGATCTGTGTTCACCTGTAGTGATGAAGGGGGCAACCTAGCCATGCCAGCCCATCCTGACTGTTGTCCTTGTTCTTTCATTGGTTTACCACAGGTTCCACCAGCCAGGGAAGTTGTCTGGTTATAACTTAACATACCTAAGAAGAACTGGTACCAGCAGGCAACTCCAACCACCTGGAGTCAATCGCTTTTGTCCTGATTTGGGATACACCTAAACTTATGCCAAGTCAATCCCATGGAGTTGGGCTCCAACAGTTCTGTTAATGTTGCTGCTTTCAACCAAAGAAGTAAAAAATGACCATAGGAACTTCTTTGTTGTGAACCACAATAACTAAGTATGCCTCTGTTTACATTATCTAGTCCTTTCTGTGGCTGTGTCTTAGCATCCCACACAACCATGTAGTCCTGGAACTGAGTCTTCTCTAAAAAGCTGTAACTCTCCCAGCGCCTAGTACAGCACTCTGCACATAGTAGATGTTCGATAAAAATGTTAGCTGAATTTCTAAAAAGATCAGAGAGTAAGATCTGGAAAGGATCTCAGGAAAATTCTAGCCCCATTTCTTTATCTTACAAAAAAGGAATATGGGGCCCAGCTGACCAAGATCACACAAGAAGAACTGAATTCAGATACACCCAGGTCACCAAATAACAGAATCTTGGAATTAGTGGGGACCTTTGAAATGATTTTGTACAACCTACAGCTGAGTGGAAGTGGGTAGCGTCATTGTCAAGTTCTCACTATGCCCTCCCCCTTGCATGGAATACTCTCCCTCCTCCCCTCTGAGTCCTGGTTCCCAGGCTTACCTTTCCAAACTCAGTCCAATCCCACCTTCAACAAGATCACCTTCCTGTTACATCACTTCCCTTTCCGTCCCGTCCCTTCCCTTCCCCATCCTTTCTCTTTGAGATTCCCTTTCATTCACAGTAAATGTTATTTTATATAGATATAGACAGAGAGACAGAGAGACCGATAGACAGACAGACAGACAGATAGATATAATTTTTTCATGTTGTCTCTATCAGAAAGTAATCTTCTTGAGAGTAGGGATTACATTTTTAACTTTTCTTTACCCCAACACATTTTAAAAGTTTGAGAGACAATTTCTGAGTAATCATTTTATTAATAATGCTAGCATTTGGTTAATTAAAGGAATGATCATTTGCCCACCTCTCTCTTGGACCAAAGACAATCACGGTGGGGTTCACGGCTTATATGTCCTTTGAAAAGTGGATGTTCCAGAGGGCGGCAATCAACTCTGATTGGTTAACAATTAATTACAGGTGGACCTACTTTAATGAGGAGCTGGGAGAGTAGACCCACAGCCTTGGGTAACACAGACAGAGGACCTACCTCAACCCAAATTAGCTAGAGCTAAAGGGGAAGTGATCATTTTAGATTAGAAATTTGATCTAGCTGGGTGAAGTTGCTGTTTGTCCTTCCTTCTCAAAGAGAACAGTGACATCTGGGAGGTGATGCCATGACATGCAAGTGAATTGGATTTAAATGGAGGAGGGCTGATCAAAGTCACCAGCCTCATTTTCTCTGGGGGAGTCACCTGCTGGGTGGAGTAGCAATTTCCAGAATGAGGGGAATGTTAGTCCTATCTCCCATCAGTCCCGTACCAGAAAGACTGGGCTTTGAACATGGAAATAGGACAGGGATAAAAGCTTGAGTACCCCCAATTTTAATAACTGGCTATTAATATGAGAAAGAAGTAATCATTTCTCTCAGCCCTACAGCTAGAATGCAGGGAGGGCTTGTTGACTGATCACATCTCTGCCTGAAGATATTCAGTGAATAGGAGATTCACTACCTTTCAAGGGAGTCATTTTTTGATAACTAGTTGTTAGGGAGATTTTTCTAACATTCCTTCAAGTCACCCTCTCCTTAACTTCCATCCAATGGTCAGATTTCCGTTCTCTAGCGCAGAGCAGAACAAGTCTATTCAGAGATAGAAAAAGGAGATGGTAGTATATGCTGATTCTTTAAAAGTAACTATAAGAATTTACTATTACTACTCAGACTCAAAGGTGACATTGACTAAAACTTTAGGGGTGTTCTTGAGAGATGTCTATAATAACATGAACAGCAAAAGCAATTTTAAAAGTCTGAATATAGTTCTGTGATATTATCCTAAAATCCGAACAACAGCTCCACAGAATAGGTATTCTAACCTCTAATTATACAGCCCTGGAAACAATATATTAGTCTGACTTTTAAATATATATATATGTTTTTCAGCTAGTCAGTCAACTAGGAATTTATCAGGCACATACTATGTAGCTAAGTGCTGGGGATACAGAAACAAGAAGAAAGTCCCTGACCTCAAGGAGCTTACATTCTAATGGGGTAAAACAAACACGAAGAGAAAATTAAAAGGGGTGTGGGGGAGGGTGTGGAAGAAGGGCAAAATGCAAGCTGTAAGGGAATAATTTTTTAATTATCAAGATTTTTCTTGATAGAGGAAATAAAGGAAGAAATACAGAACTCTTGAATCATTAAGCATAGTCAAGCAAAACCAATCTCCACATCGGACACTTACAAAACAATGCGTTTCTCCTTCTATCCGTCATCTCTTTGTCACAAAGTGGTATGGCTGAACTTAAGTTAGGAAGATCTGAGTTTAAATCCTGCCACTGCCACTCGTTAGGCAGCTCCTTTACCATCAGCCTCAGTTTCATCATCTGTAAGATGGGAAAAATAATGGCACCTACCCATAATTGTGAGAGCCAAGTGAGATGACATATGTAAAGTGCTTCATAAACCATAAAGTGCATATAAATACTAATGGCCTGAGGATAGTAAAATTAATATTTGGATTAAACTGCTAGATGATTTCTAAATCCTGGTCTTCACCAGGGAAAGTCTAATAATAATCCATGTTGATTTAAAAAAAAAACCCACCCATGAGCTATCATCACCTTTTTATTGGTTTAATTCAGTTGCTTTCTTGAATGTTAATGACTATGAAGCAGGGAGTGGTGTCCTAGTTTAAGAAAAAAAGCAGGATTTGGAGTCTGAAAGATCCCTAGTAGCCCAGAAACCCTGAGCAAGTCCCACCCTCTCATTCTCAGCATCTTCATTTTCCGAATGTGGATAATTGCCCATATGGCAAAAAGTAAAGCTCACAAGAGATACTGTGTGTAGATCCCTACCCCTAAAGCCCCAAGATAATTATTATGCAAACAACATATCACCTCAGGCATCCAAGAATCTGATAAAATAGAAATCCACCGAAAAAGAAATCAGTCAGAATAGGGATTTGTTAAAGACCTATCTGACAAGCCTAGGGTAAAGGGACAAAAAAGGAAAAAAAAAATCACCCCAGACCTCTGGGTTGTCATCTCACAGGAGAAAGGAAGTGGAAGGTTTGCATCTCTCAGGACAGAGGGTATTGGAAAGATTAGTGAACTTTGATTCAGAGCCTGATTGGGTCAAACCCTGGCTCTATTGATTATCTTGGGGGGGGGAGGGGAAGAGGGGGTGGCAGGTTAGTCTATCTCTGGGTCAATCTGCAGAATGAGGGAGTTAACCTTAGATAACCCATTCTATCTTCAAGTAATAGGGTTTAAGTTGGGAGAGAAGAGGAAGAATGGCCTGGCCCGTCTCAATTAAGTAGACCATGACCAAAAGGAGACCCAGAAGAATCAGATACAAACCATATTCTTGGAATTCTAAATAGTACAAAACCAAGTGAGCCAAGGTCAGTTGATGGTGACAATTATTTCTTCTACCTTAGAATTCAAGGTCAAAATGAAATCCAGCTATTTTGCATCGCGTACCTTTTTATGGAAGTTCATGTAAGTGGTATCTTGCAGGGCTCCATGTGGTGAGGAAAGGCTCTGGCCAGTTGATCATAGACTGGTCTAATTGGTCATCATTTTCTGGGGTCAGATGGCCCATGTTGGTGGTTATAGAATGTTTGGACTCTCTCTTCAACCCACCTAACAGGTGATCATCCTCTATTCCCTATCAGATTGAAGGTTTCTATGTGTAATAGCTAGGCCATGGAACATAGCCAACATTTTTCCCCCTACCAATTTGGTTAAGGGCATAAATGGTAGGCCTATCAAATCTGCAGATAGCGCAAAGCTGAGAGGAATATTTAACACTTAATAATTCATGATAAAGAAAGACTCAATAGGCTGACAGACAGCTAAATCAGATGAGATTTTGGTATAAATCTAAACTCCTATGCTTGGATTCAAAGAATTAACTTCTAAAGTAGAAGGTCCAGAGGAGTGGTAGTTAAGTTAAAGGTTTGTCAGAAGGGGAAAAAAAAACCCCAAAACTATCTGGGGTCCTTAGTGAACACCTAGCCCAATGAGTCTAAGATGTAATAAGGTAGCTGAAAAAGTTAATAAACTATAAAATCGTAGGCTACATTTTGGGGCATGGTGTCATGGCTCAAAAGGGTGATAACCCCATGGTATACATAAGGTCAGGACAATTGGGGTTAAGTGACTTGCCCAAGGGCACACAGCTAGTACTTGTTAAGTGTCTGAGGCCAAATTTGAACTCAGATCTTCCTGATCCTAGGGCTGGCGCTCTATTCACTGCGTCCGTATCACTGCTCCAGGTCAGGACATTTCTAAAGCATCAGTTTGGAACACTATATATCAGGAAAGAGTTGGTAAGCTGGAGAGGATGCAGGGATGGGGCAATCAGGGCAGTGAGAAGCTTTGAGTCTATGCTGTATAAGATAAAGAAACTCAGGCTCTTTCATCCAGAGGATAGAAGAGATGGGGGGTGGTGGGGGAGGCCACAATCACTTAGGAATTAGAGCTGTCATGTGGAAGAGGGATTAGACACATTCTGCCTGACCATTGAGAGCTCACCTAGAATCAAGGATAGAAGTTACAAAGGCAGATTTAGACTCATCAGGAAATTTTTTTCATACAGCTATGCCCAAGTGGAATTGGTTGCTCCAAGAGGTAGGGAATTCCTATCTTACTATAGGTCTTCAAGGAAATGCTGGACAGAACATCAGCCTCACCCTTGCCCCTATCCATTTTAGCGGTTTGTAAGAGATATTTCACGTCCTATCAGCTGAACTAAGATGTCTTTGAAGTGCCTTCCAAATCCTGCTGGGGAAAAGAATGACAAATCATCAAAGACTGCCTGATAGGAAGGCGGGAAGTGGGACACATGCGGTTCAGTGAAAAGAGCATCGCATTGGGCTGTATCCCAAAGAGATCATAAAAATGGGGAAAGGACCCACGTGTACAAAAATATTTATAGCAGCTCCTTTTGTGGTGGCCAAGAACTGGACATTGAACAGATGCCCATCAATTGGGAAATGGCTGAACAAGTTGTAGCACATATGAATGTAACAAAATACTATTGTGCTGTAAGAAATGATGAGCAGGGGTGGCTAGGTGGTGCAGTGAATAGAGCACCAGCCCGGCAGTCAGGAGGACCCGAGTTCAAATTTGACCTCAGATACAACACAAAAACTAGTTGTGTGACCTTGGGTGAGTCACTTAACCTCAACTGTATTCCAAAAAAAAAAATGATGAGCAGGTAGATTTTTCTTTTTTCTTTTTGGAGGGAGGAAGGTAGGGCAATTGGGGTTAAGTGACTTGCACAAGGTCACACAGCCAGTAAGTGGTAAGTGTCTGAGGCTGGATTTGAACTTCGACACCTAGTAGTCCAGGCAGGCAGATTTCATAAAAAACTGGAAAGACATATAAACTGAAGAAGAGGGAAGTGAGCAGAACCAAAAGAATATTGTTCACAGAAACAGTGTGTGATAATTGATTTTGGTAGACTTAGCCCTTCTCAGAAATGCATGAACCTAAAACAATTTCAAAGGACTCAGGATGGGAAATGCCATCCACATCCAGAGAGTTATAGAGTTGGAATGCAGAGCGAAACAGACAAATTTCTTTTTTGTTTTTTCTTTCTCATGGTCTCTCCCATTCATTATAATTTTTCTATGCAACATGACTAATGTGAAAATGTGTTTAACAGCAATGTATGTGTAGAGCTATATCATCCTGCATGCCATCTTGTGGATGGATGGGGAGAAAATTTAAATCTTACGGAAGTGAATGTTGAAAACTAAAAATAAATCATACCTACGTAATTTTAAAAATATATTAAAATGTAAAAGAAAAAAGAAATATTGCATGAACCTCAGGAGACTTCAGGTCAAATCCCAGCTCTGCCACTTACTCAATGTAATCTTGCTCAGTCCTTTTGTTTGAAAAATGGCATCAAGACTGGATGACTGTTTAGATTTCTTGTAGCTATGTGGGGCTCTTGGTTTGACTCTTGAGCTTGTACGCACGAATGAAGGAATCACTGAGACAGTGAAGGCCATCTAATGCCTATACTTGGTTTTCTCATTTGTCCAAATGCTTCACAGGTTCATTCGGTAAAGATCCTGAATTGGCTGGGCAGTAATTACTTGCCTTAGTGTCCATAGAAGATTGAAAACATTTGAATTGTGTAAGCTCTTTCTTGAAATCGTTGGCAAAAATCACTGCCTCTTTGTGGATCATCAAGATCAAGATAACAAAAGAAAACGGGTCAAGGTTTAGCACTGAAGTACCTGTTGACCTTCTCTGGTTTTGGCTCCTTGACGGCAAGTGAGACAGTCCAGTTCTGAGTCTGCTAAGGCAGTTAGACTCCGGAATGTAACTCAGTCTCACATCACAAAGACAAAATTGTTTCAGTTTGATCTCTGTCAAGGTGGCAGACATTTCTGTTCTCAGTGAAAGGAATTCCCCATCAAAGTCCTGTGATTTTGAGTCTTCCCTCCAACTTGGAGATCTCAACCTGTCTATAACTTGGTGGCTTAGAAAGCTGTCAAAGGCTCAGGGAGGTTCAATGTCTTGGCCAAGCCACACAAGTGTCAGGGGCTGATTTTGAATTTATGTGTTCCTGACTCCAAAGTCTAGCCCTCTGCTAAATTTTATGCAACAAAGGGCATGCCAGAGTAAAGTAGTTAGATGGCTGGTGTTTGTAAGAACTGGGGTCAACACAAAGGAGGATGTAATTAGCCCTCATTCGCTCACTCCCTGCCCCAATGATCACAGAACTGAATTGACGCTATTGGAGCTTTAAACAAGACACTTTCCAATCTTAGATGAGATCCAAGAATAGCAAAGACAGAGGCATGAGTAATCACTAAACAGAACAATCCCACAAAAATCCTTTGCCCTAAATGCCAGGTTAAACACGAGTCCTAGATGATAAATTCTACATGCTGGTCAAGCTGAATTAATTGCTGCCCACTGCCCCATTCTCATCTCTTCTCCTTTCTTTAAAGTCCAAGACTCTACCAGAGACTACTCTGCCTTTTGAAACAAATATTTCCCATCTCCAAGGCCCAGGTCAACCACTGGCTATGTCCCAGGTCCCAGCAGCTCAAAAGAGAATGCTCTGCAAAATTTCTCTGAGCACTTTTGTGTAGATGTCTTTATCTCCCTTTATTAGATAGTCTTGGGGGCAAGGGCAGTCTCAAAACATTTTGTAAACTAACAAACCACATAATTGAGCATTATTTCATCTTCTGCCTCCCCAGTGATCCTACAAAGCAAGAGCCAATGCAATACAAGCTTCTTGAAGGTAGAGATGGGTCTTTTGTTTTTCACAGCACTTAGCATAATGCCTTGCATATAGCAGATAACAAATATACCTGTGGGGTTGGATAGTAGGTACTTGTTGAACTGGCATCCACACTGACAATCTTATTAAAATGATGGTGAATAAATTTTCTTCAACAATTTTGCATAACACCTTTCTGCATACCTTTTCTAAGTCACTCAATAGGAAAACTCCCAAATGAGTGTGTGCACATCACATAATCTAAATAAAACCCATCTAGATCATTCACACAAAAAAAGCACCCAAATCCAGCCTCAGACACTTACACAAAAACTAGCCATGTGACTTTGGGCAAGTCACTTAATCCCAATTGCCCTACCCTCTCCCCTCCAAAAAAGCAAAAAAACAAAAACAAAACAAAACCCACCCCAAAACAAAACCCAAAAAACAAAAAGAAACAGCACCCAAGACGTTTTGATAGAGCTAGGAAGAAGCAGAGGGTACTGATGACAGGAGGTTTATCTTTCACTCCGTAGACCAGGAATCTAACTTAGGATCTGGGGATGCCCTTAAGAGACTTTCTACTGCAGGCTTTTCTCATTTTTGTTTTTTGCATTATGGACCACTTTGGCAGTCCAATGATGTCTATGCACCTCATCTCAGAACAAAGTTTTTAAATGCATAAAATGAAATACATAGGATTATAAAAGGAACTAGTTATATTGAAACCTAAATATAAGTTACCAAAACCTAAAAAAAAAAAAATCAGACTCCAAGTTAAGGCCTCCTCCTCCTCCCTCCAAGATAGTCTAACTTCATTTCAGAGATAAACAATACCCTCCTGACCATTCAATGTATTAAGTGCCTACTATCTGTCAGATACCGTGTCAGGTGCCAAGACAGGCTGTGGCCTCAAGGACCTCTTCTTCTGACAAACACGGCAACATTTGATTCATCTAGTGAATAACACTTGCTCCTTCAAGTACCAACTTCCATATGCATGTTTGTGTATATGACAAATCTCCTCAAAACGTGTTACATACTTTGTCTGCCCTCCAAGACAGAGGACAGAGGATAGCATTTAACCCTCTCCTGGTGAGTAAGTGGCTTCATCAAAACCATTTCTTCTTCGGCCGCAATCCAATTCTGCGCCTGTTGGGCCCTCATCTCAAGATGTCAGAAGGCCTCTCTGCAAGGTACTCCACATTTTGCAACCTGTTTTTGTTTTGTTTTGTTTTTTTAATGTGCTATGGACTAGGAAATTAACTAACCAAACTTATTAAACCTGGCCCTTAGGTAAGTCAAGCAGTTGAGCGAGGGCCTAAGAAGCCAAAAGTGCACTTCTGGTGGAAGACGTGGGTTTTGTGGCTTCCAGGGACAGGAAACTGTTCTGATGAGATGAGGTTATCCTGAGTACAGGCTCCAGCTACATGAAGGCATTGTATTTCTCTTGCTTTCCTTCTTCCTTCTTTCTCACATTTATATTATTGCCTGCCTACAGAATTCTGCCAGTGGCCAAAAACCCCGAGGACTTCAGTTTTCGACACACTATCAAATACTTTGTTGAGTGTATTTTAAAAGATAAAGAAATTTCAAGGAATTCCTATAAAAATTTTAATACAAAATATTACAAGCTAGAACAAATCAGCGTGGAGATATGACATTTGATAAGAAGCACAGAAACACAAGTAGAGGGTTAACATTTCATTGGTGACTTGGAGATGCTAATAATAAGCCTAGATACTGCAGTGAGAGGCACCATAAAACTTATTTGCACACACATATATTGGGAAAATAGTAAAAACCTAGTTGACATATAAGAACTATAATTTATAATAGTGAGGAAACCAAAAATACCCCTATCTTTGCTTATGATTGGAAGCAATTAGTTGTACCATGTGTAGATGTGGACTTCTCCACTAGTGACCCTCAGCTCAGTTTCAAAGGCTTAATATGTAATGGGTTGGTTACAGTCTGTGTCATGCAATCAAAGGTAACCCACTGATTGAGAAAGGCTGCCTGGAAAAAAAATAATTGTAGTTTTCCTAACATAGGCTAAGGTTATGGTCAAGTAATAGTTGTAAACAGTTATGCTTTTATTAGAGTACTGAATTCAACTGAAAAGTTTTATGGGAAAAGATGATTACGGAAACATTCACATGCACACAAGGATCAACAGTATGGAAATACTTCCATGGGAGAGTTAAAAAAAGGTTTTGATTAACTTCAGTGAAAAACCAGAAACTAATGACTGGTGGATGACATCTTCCAACATAGTGTTAAATCATCATTTAGTCTATTTTAAAGGGAACACCACACCTAGTCAGCCGAGGATGGCACTGAAAGAGGGTACGGATTTTAAACATTCACAAGGAGTTGGGCCAAAGATGGTTTATGGGAGAGCACAACATCTTGAACACGAGAAAGGTCCTTTTCTTGAAAATCTAGTAGTTCTTGGGAATAATGACTGAGCCCAAGGACCCTTCAGTGCTACATTACATAGTTAAGAGCTCATTGACGCAACACTGAAAATAATTCATAGCAACTAACTATTCCTCAAATGACTAGATGCTCTCTTTAGTTTTACAATATAAGAGAGTGAAATCCAGATTAATTTAAGATCCTTTCTCTTAATCCTCAGTGGTTCAAAAATACTAATTCTATTGTAGGAAATGGAAAAGAGTCAATTTGCAATTTGATCTAAGGGGTTGGATTGTTTTGAAATTGTGCTCATGCATCTTGAAAAAACACCATGACAGTCTCTAATTCTTGGCTGGAAGTTCTTATCTATTTTACATGGGTACATGTGAGACAATTGACATGCTCTGTTATGATAGCTAACTTAGAGCAAAATAAGTTTATTCTACAATAGAACATTAAAGGAATAAAAATCAAGTCAAATGTAAACAAGAAATTGTAAACAAGAAAAAATTATAACACCCCTCTCTCTTGACCAGTAAATATTCTATACAAACTACATATGTATCAAAAAATTTATATTTATATTTATATTTTATATATATATGTATATATATACACAGCCAACATAATATCAAAATATATTTTATTCTGGACCTCTTTCAGATCTGATTCAAATTACAGTTGTCAGAGCAATACAATGCAAATGGGAACTGCAACAGGGACATGTGCCTCCGAGGGATGGGGGCATGGGGTAAGCCATTGTGATGGAGAACCCAAAGACACCCTAAGTGTAATTCACATGGGCCAGGACAGCCTAGAACACCTCTATCAGTCTTCCTTAGACAATAATGGTGAAAACTGAAGAAAAGTCCTTTAACAAGTACAAAAAACTGTCGTGGGCTGGTTTACACTTTGACAACAGTTGTAAGTTAACTGGATAACTAAAGAAATGATGCAGACGTTCAAATCCAGTGCTATAGCCAGGCTCACAGAATTAGACCCAAAGGATTTGTAAAACCAAAATTAAACCATTACAACTACAATGTCAAAGTCAGGAGAGGAAAAAAAATTACTTCTGTATTTGAGGATTATAGAGCCACTGAGTGCAGCGTTTAAAAAAAAAAAGGAAGAAAAGAAAAAGAAAGAAATGGATAAGCAGTACACTGGACTAGATTACAACATGCAGAATGTTTTCCTGAACTTATCCAGATTCCAAAAAACATTATGAAACAGCTTACTAGGAAAAAAGGCATGCCCTAAGTCATCACCCTGCATCAACATTGTAAACTTAGAGGCGAAAACAACGTGATACCTCCTCACACTACTGACTAAGTTGCTCTATCTCTAAATCAGTGTAGGAAAAAAAACAAAAAACAAACCCAACATAACCAGAACTTCTCCTCACTTAAAAAAAATTCTCTTCTCTACCTTTAACCAGATTTATGTTTAAGAAAGAAACTCTTGATACTGAATTGTGATACTTCAGAGCTATCACCGGAAGAAAAGGTCATTCCTAACTCCTTTCTCCCACCTTCCACACCTTTCGACCCAAGAGAAAACTTTCAGGGTCTCTTGTTGATTTGCTGCTGTTCCCTAAATATGGGCATTTGCTGCCATGCCACAATGTTGGTCCACCAAAAAGAGGGTTTCCTGGGAACTTTCAGATGCAACCTCCTAGTCTGTGTGTATCTGTCACCTAAGCACCGTCTGCCTCGCACCAGAGCAGAACACGGGATATGCAGAGAAACATGACGTGCCCTGAGCTGAGGAAAATGAACGTTGCCCCTCACCGAGCGAATGGCACCGAGCAACATCTGAGACATCGTTTCTGCTTCTCTAGTGAAACCCCACATCGGCTCCATGTGATTCACCCAGGATCCCTCTGCAGAGCCCCGGACACGGATTGCCCTCCAGGCCTGTCTATTCCACAACTATAATTATACCCTCAACCAAACCATTCTACCTAAACAAAGCTAGCTCCTTAAAAATAGTCATCTCTCATTAAATAATCTATTTTGACATAAAGCAGGGAAAGGAAAAAAGGGGTGCTTTAAAAGTGAAGTTAAATCAGCACAAATCTTTGGCCTTTCTCTTGACATTTGTACATGTCAAAAAGCAAGAAACCTTCCTGTACTTCTTCCATCTGGTGATTCCTGCATTTTGCACCATAATTAGTTGTTAAACCACAAAGGGAGGCACTTTTAGTATTTGTAAAAGATGTTTCATCCTAAATCACATCTAATGCTAGAGAACTGCTCATCACAACTGGATTACCTACTTAAAATTTATCATGGACTAAAATATGTCAGAAAGTCACTGATGCGACCTGATCCACATTAACAGAAAAAAGGAAAAAGCACATGAAAATGTGGCTTCCTTCCCTACACAGGTATGGACAATGAGATTCCTGCATAAGCTGTAGGAGTGAATGGGAGACAGGACGGCTCCTCTTACTTGACTTTGTCCTTTAACCAATGAGCCCCCCAAGTTTTCAGCTCTTTCTTCACCATGGTAACAAATTCATCAGCATAGCTTATACTAAAATAATCAGAGTGAAATCCTAGTCAGATCTTCCTGTGATCACATCCTCCTAGAAGAACTACTAACATTTCAATGATCAGCCCTTGGGGAAAATGTAGGGGGCCAGAGGTGGGGGAAAGGGCGGGGGGAGGGAACAAACAATGAACCAGAACTCCATAAATACAGTACTTCACAAGGCTGTGAAGCTCTGTGTCTGGCCAGCACATTGATGCTCTAGAGTCTAAACTCTTTTTTTTTTTTTTTAAACAGCTTAGGAGCAGCATCGTGGCACATCAGCAGGCAATGATGATATTGAGAACAGCAGCAAAAAATAAATAAAGAATCCAAGTTCCTTCAGAGCCCAGGCCTCCTGCACAGACACCTCTCAGCAAGACGAGACTCCGGGTAACAAAGCTCTGTGTTTATAACTGGGTAGGGTTCCTATCGTGGACCTTTTTTTTTTTTTTTGTATGGAAAATAGCCAAAGATCAAAAAAGGAAAAATAACAACCGCATAAAAATGTAGCCGTGTGTTCTGGCAGCCACAGTGCAGAATTCCTTGGCTATCTTTTCATAATCGGCTGAAAAACCAGTCAATAACTGTATGCAAATGAAGAAATTGTCCATATCAAAATACAAAAGTACTACCAATAATCACCTCTGACTTTCAGATTTAAATTCAGTGCAATTGACAAATGCATCGCTAAAGGAAAACGCAGCTTAAACATATTCAAAACATTTGTGTCTATTCCTGGGAGCACATTTAAAAATTATTGCACAGATTTTTTTAATTTTTTACTTTTTTTTAAAACAACAACAGAGGTCAGCCACGGACACAGACCTCCACCAATAAAAGCAGGATGTCCAAGTGCCAGACACTCAGTCTGAGGTTTCCTACATAACTCACAAGGTAACTGTCCTAGATATCTGTCATATGTTCCAAAGCCCTAAAAAGAGCTGGCACAGAACCATCATGAATGACTGCCTTTCTGGATATGAATTTTTAAAAAATTCTGTGATTTAGAATAAATTCCCCACTAATAACTGGGGTACATAGAACAACGAATGTGGAATTAAGTATATTCTCTTTACCAAAGGCCAATGCTATCCCCTACCTTAGCAAAATGAAGACTTGCTTCAAGTCAAAGTATTAGTTTGTAAAAATAGCAGAAAATCAATGGCAAAAAAGCTGCATTATTTGGGTTAAATCAATTTATGCCTAAACTAAGAACAAAGTAGATTAACTTTTTTAAAGCAATAATAGCCACAAAATTACTAGTGATTGAAATAGTGTTCTAAAATGGTTAACTTTGCAAAGCTCTGTGATAGAAGCCATTCCTTAATTAAAACATCTGTGACATAAGTTTAACAATTATACTCTTTGAGATTTATAGCCTTGGAAGCTGGCACAAAACATGAAGCGACCCCTTTCAACAGCACACACAAACACAATGTGCTGAGCATACAAAAGAAATTCCTATATGCCCTAGTCACGCGAGCATAACAAAAGTCTGCTATCTGCTGAGAAAAATACTTGATACTGTAAACAGACTGAAGGACAATATAGTAGTGATTAATAAAAAATAGCAGCTTACACCTACTTATACTTGAAAAAAAATATATATAGCCATAAGTTATAAGAAACTGCAGAATCAGAGCAGCAGAGACATTAGTGCAAGGATTATTTTTTTTTTTAGTAAGTTGAATCACTGCTATTTAAACACACCTTAAAGCAAGTCTTCTGTTCTAAAGATTTCTTTTGAAACTAAGGTAGTAAACATTTTGCCACACAATGGCAGTGTTATCAAATATATGCCAAAGGTACTTTGATTTATATAAAGAAAATGGACATGAAGAGATTTTTTTTTAATACTGGAATTTGGTTCCATGATATATCTGAGCTCCTACACATATGATGGATACTCGTGGTAGAAGCTAATAAACCCTTGTCCAGAAAGATTTTTCTCTCTTAAAAACAAAACAAAAAAACCCCAGAATGCTACTTTGCTCCTTTTCACAATAGTGCACAACTAAACCATAATTAGCTATGGTCTTGAAGCAACAAGAATTGTTTTAAATGCAGCTCTTGTATTTGTAAATTTTAAAAAAATCTTTTTTGTGCCCTTCGATTCTTAAGTTTGGCAGAAATATGTCCCAAATAAGAAACTTCTGCATTTCAGCCACACCACCAGAAAAGCCAGAGCAGAATACCCTTTACAAATAATGTCCTTTCTTGGTTAACATGACCAATGTCACATTTTAGATATATTTTTCTAAAATCACCCCTCACCCCCAACACACAACCAATGGAAAACGTGCTCTGAGAGCCACAGAATGGACCAAACATCACCTGGCCTCTTCAAAAGAATGCATTAAAAGATTTTTAAAAGATTTTTTTTTATATATTTAAAAGGAGAAAAATAAAAACAAGAAACAGATTTACCCCCTTTCCTTCCTGCATCCATAAAAACAAACAAAAACAAAAAGAATGTTTGAAAAGCAAGAAACTACCCGCAGCTGCATGTTTGCATATGTCCGTTTTCTCTGTACATATAAACTGCTCGACTATCGAGGGGAAGGAAAAAAAAGGAAAGCATCTGATCGTATTGATTAGGTGGGGGGGAGGGCTGCCGAGCATCTCCCGACGTGGGGGTCTGTGGGGCGACGCGTCTGGTCTGCTTTTGCAGAGTCTCCTCCCTTTCCTCTTCTGTTTCTCACGTCCCAAGCTTCTAAATGCTATTTGGGGGCATAGCAGATAAAGATGCCAGCACTTGGTGAACAGGATTCACAAGCTGTGACAAAACTCTGTCATCCTCTTCAGGGTGTAATTTTGCTTTGTTTCTATACAGTGTAAGTGGAGATTTCTTTTCGGTTTGGCTGTAGTGGACTGGCCATGGTTCCAGTGGGCCTAGAGCAGTCCGTGGGTCAGGGACAGTCATTTGGCTATGTACACATTCATAGTCGGTCCATGGCTTCCAACTAGTAGCACTATTTCCGTAGGTCTAGTACACAAACCTGTAACAGACAGTTTTACACGTTAAACTCAACTGGGTATCTGAAAGAACCTCACGTCCCCACGGCTTCTCTGAAGGGATACTTTCAAAACCACAATTGAGTTCTAAACCAACCGTGGCCACAGGCGGCAGCCAGCGCTGAGAGATGCCTGAGAAGGGGCAGAGAGGTACAGGGGAGCACCGGACAAGGCCGTGGGTCTCAGTCCTGCTGGACAGAGGAAGGCCAGGATGGGCACTGGGGGCCTGCGCAGGAGCCACAGGCTACTTTCATTCACCCCATGAGACACATATCACCATTTTTCTTAAAAGTGAGAGTAATTAAATGTATTTTACCGGCAGGCCTGCTATACAGCAAATGTTCAACTCACTGTTTGCTTCTTCACATTAAGAGACCATCTAACTAGCAAAGCTTTAGGTCAGATGAACAGTCCATTTCTTGATCATAAAGAAGAGCTAAGGCTTCAGAGAGTACCTAATGTACAGTATTGTAGTGCCATGAAGACCATGAAGACTATAGAGCCTTCAGGAAAAGGCCAAAGCCATATTTTAAAAGGAATGACTTTCAACAAGACCCATTTCCACGCCCCCTTACTCCCATCCTCTCCCGGCCCTGTGCATAGAAGTTGCCCCCTCAAAAACATTCTGTCATACTTACTGAACCATCTGATGCACTGGCTCCAACTTTGTCTCCTGCTGCATTCCAGCAAACCTCAAATATTCCACCTGTTCCCCTATAGCTATGAACTAGGGCACCCGTCTAAAAAGAAAGAGACCATTAAAAGAATCACATTAATGATGTCTATGAGCTGAAGTACAGCACCCATAAATGAACATATGAAGGCAAAAAAGGTTATAATATTTCACTGCAGTCACAGAAATTAAGACAGCTAGAAACTGAGCACTCAGAGCCTGAGCAAGTTACCTGAAACACAGTAAGAGGGACCTAAGGAAACGTATTTCCCATCGCCCTCACTAACAGCACCCAGCTCCTTCTGTGAGTCTGAGACAGGCTGGCATCGGCAGCCTCGGGCACAACACCAGGGCCCAGAGACCTTACGTGAAAACCGGCGGTCTTAGAATGGAAGAGGTTTTAGAGTTCTTGTCCAAACCCCTCATTTTACAGAAGAAGAAAGAGCCACACAAAGAGGTCAAACCATCTGTCCAAAGTCAATCAGGTAAAAAAGAGGCAGAGCTGGGATTTGAACTCAGATCTTCGCCTCTTGACTGCTGTGTGCTTTCTACTCCACTACACCTCCAAGTTATCTGAGCTTCATCAGGCGGATACGTGACGAAACAGAATGAAATAATGCTTAACAAAGCGATAAAGAGCAAAAAGTGTTAACTGGAAAATAAAGAGTGAAAAAGTGTTCATTCAAGTCAATGAGTTACTGGGCCACATCTCCCCGTATGCCTGCCCTCTGCTGCGGTAATTACCAAGGAAGTTACAGGGAAATAAGGCACACAGGGAAAAGTTCAGGGGAAGGGTCCTCTTTATTTTAAAATGGAAAAAGCGAGTCTGACAGAGAATGAATGGCGAGTGCCAACTTATAGTGCAGCGACGCTTCCTCTGCCAGCCCCCCCAGCCGTGGGAAGGCAGGAGCCACAGGCTGGTGCAGGAGCAGACTCGGGGCTGCACCGGGAGAAGAGAAGGCACGAGGCTGAATCCTGAGGGGACACAATGACCCACAAGGTCTTTTTTAACTTTAAATCTGTAATCCTATAAAGTGTGTCATAAATGTCCCTCTGCAAACATCAGACAGTGCTAAAGAAAATTCAAACCAACTGCCACTGAAGTATCATTTGTTACTGATGACCGATTACCAGGTTGTATGGCCAGAGATGGACTGTGGTGTTTCCTATGGTGCTAACCACAATACCACCTTCTAAAGGATTAGGAGCCCTGCTCAGAAACCAGGAACTTCCTGTACTTCCTGCATCAGGCCCCAGAAAGTCTGCTCCATGGGGTCCTGAGGGAAGGGCTAAGTCTGCTAGGGCAGTCAAGGGGGTTTTGTTGTTGCCCCACAGTCCCAGGGAGCACCCTCAGAAGGAGCTCCCCTATTCTCATTTTCCAACATCCAGCTTCAATAATTTCTATTGGAACAAGAGTCCTACCTCCTGCTAGCGAGGCAGCTGCCAGAGGTCCTCTCTATTGCCTGGAAATTCAACGATTCATCAATTATGAGGGAAAACTCAAGCAAACACGATAACCTCATGCTGCTGTGAGGCACTTCCCTAAAGGGCTCACTATCACACCCATCTTCTGAACCTCCTCCTTTCTCAAACCTCCCATGAGTGTCTGTACACTTCACTGAGAACCTCGCTTCATATTCTACTGAAAATACCGAGGCCATGAGCCATCTCCTATCACCTGGACGGCTTCTGCGATTCTCTCCTCCTTTATTTCCCCTCTATCCAAAACGAGGTGGCTCTTTCTCCTTGGCAAGGCAAACTCCTCTAGACGTCCTGTCTTGTCCCATTTTCTCATTTATCTTTAATCTCTACCTGTCTACTGGCTGCTACTATACAGAGCAGAAATACGCCCCTGGCTCCCCCTTCCTCCACCCCTGCTCAACAGCACCCCATACTTGTCCCTCCTGTGACCAAGCTCCTAGAGAAGGCCATCTAATACAGGAGTCTACCCTTCCTCTCTTTAAATCTCCTGGTCTACATTTCAACCTCATCATTCCACTAACACTGCTCTCTCCAAATTTGTAAATGACCTCTTAACTGCCAACAGCCTTTTCTTAACACTTGCCTTTCTTCATCTCTCAGGAGCCTTTGACAACGTGGATCATCTCTCCCTAAGTTCTCCTGATGCAGCATCATCGGGTTCTACTCCTAGCTAGGGCTCAGCACAGTGCCCAGACCTTCCTGCCTGGTGTCAGGAAGACCCGGGTTCAAATCTGTGCTCAGACATTTACAGGCTGTGTGACTGTTACTTGACCCCTGTTTGTCTCAGTTTCCTCACCTATAAAATGGAGATAATAACATGTCACATCCACCACTCACATGAGATAACTGTGCAGAGCACTCAGCACTGGGTTTAGCACAGGTTAGCTGTTGCTGCCTATCTCCTCCGCTGGATTCTCATTCAGGTCCTGCCTGCTAACCATGGGTATCCCACGGAGCCCTTCCTGGGACCTCTTCTCTTTCTATATTCACTTGATCCCATTAGCTCCCACGGATTCAATAATTATCTCTAACCTGATTATTATCCAGCACTAACCTCTCTGCTGACCTCCAGACTCACACCGCCAATTACTTATTACACACCTTGAAATGGCTATCCTGTAGATATTTTCAACTCAACATGTCTAGAACTGAATTCATTATCTTTCCCCCTAACCTTTCCCCCCACTTCCTAATTTCTCGATTACCATCAAGGGTACCAACACCATCCTCCCAGTCGCCAAGCTGAGAACCTATGTGTCACCCTCAACTCCCAGCCCCCATATCCGTTCAAGCCTACGAGTTCACCTTTGCAACATCTCCAGAATATGTCCCTTTCTCTCCTGATACGGCCATCATGGTCCAGGCTTTCGTTATCTCGTGCCAAGATTACTGCAACAGTCCAACTGGTCTCCCTGCCACAAACCTTTTCACTTTCAATTCAGCTACCCAAGTCTACGTCTGATCAATGATATAGCCCCTAGACTCCAGTGGCTCCCTAGCACCGGCCGGTATCAAACATAACATTCTCGAGCACTCAAAGCCATTTATCACCCATCCCCCCACTGCCAGTCTTTCTATGTCTGGTATTTCCTCCCCCTGCCAGGGTGTATAAGGGCTTCAGGGAAGACTGGCAGTACTGGTGGGAGGGCTTGTGAAGCTCATCCACCTTTGCTGCCCACCCTCACCCAACTCTCACCCGTGACTTCAAGAAGCTATTGCACGTGCAGTGGCTGCCTCCTAGTAAATCATCTCAGTGAATAAGTCAAACCAGGTTGAGGATAACCAACAGACCTCAGACCTGTCAACGAGTTAGGGGCATGACTACTCCAAGCATGGGAAAACTTTCCTCGACAGAATGGGAAGATGAGAATAATTCGATCTAACAGCCACGAAGGCAGCTAAAGCAGGTGCTGTGGAGCGCTTAGAGGCTAGTCAGACTTCCAAGATGCTACAGTCACACACTGCATCCTGGGGCATCATCAGCCTCTCGACGTTTGTCCTGCCACTGGACTCTGATGACTCAGGAAAAGAGAATGAGTGTGCCAACTTTGTGCTACTCTGTCTCACTTAAATCCAATTCACATGAAAGTCGGGCAAGATATCACCTGTGATGTCATCGGACAAACAATACTCTCCCCTACTGCAAACCCCCTGAAATCTATCCCCAGACTCCAAGGGGCTCCAGATCAAGAATATTTACTCTCTATCCTATTTCTTGCCTTCTCTCTTTTTTAATCTAATATTTTATTTTTTTCCCAATTACATATGAAAACAATTTTAACATTTTTTTTCAAATTTTGAGTTTCAAATTTTCTCTCCTTATTCCCCTTATTGAGATTGCCTTCTCTCTGTTAAAAAAAAAAGATAATTTTTTATTTTCAGTTCCAAATTCTCTTTCTCCATTTCCCCCTCCCCCATTGGGAGAAAGCAAGAAATGCACTATATATTAAACATATTAAGTCATGCAATGCTATTTCCACATTAATCATATTGGAGGGGGGAAAAAAGGTGTGAGAGAGAATTTGCAATTGAAAAAAAATCAAATTTAAAAAAACTAAATAAAAAAAGAGTATCTCCCTAGGCAGGATGAAAGTTCCTTGGGGGCAGGTACCATCTCACTTTTGTATTTGCATACTGAGTACCTTATTTATTCAGGAGGTCCCTAACAAATTCTGATGGATAGTGGTTTCCTGTGAAAACTTGCAAATTTCTGACTGTATACATACCTGGACAGCTTTAGGTAAGAGAAAAGAATGGGGGTCACAGCAGAGGTAAAGTGGCTAAAAACTGACAGGAAGTCATTTTTTGAAAATCAAATTCCAAGTCTGTATTAGAGAGTGGGAGTTGGAGTCACCTCAAAATGATCCCCTAAGGCAACAAGCCTTCAACCTAAAATCTACAGTTTACATTAGTAACTGATTTATGAAATTTGGGAGAAATCACATTAAATATGCAAGGAGAGCAAAAAATTAGCTGTATGTCAAATACAAACTTTGTACAATGACCTACTTTCATCTCCAAATGCAATCTTATTAGAAAATGATGTTGGGCTGTTTTCAGTAACAAGTACTGCCATTTCAGCAGTGGCTGGAAACTGATGCTATATTTTCCCCTCACAACAATGCTATGGAGGATGTAGTTGTCAATGAGTTCTATTGAGAAGTTGTGTGGGACCTATGAGCTCAATAGCACTTACAGTTGTAGTAGTCTAGATGGCTTTTCATTATAAGATAAGACACTTGACAGTTCATTAAGCCTAATTTAATCATAATGGAATCAGTCACGAGAAATCTAAAAGAGGTATAAGCAGGGTACTGGTTGAACACCGAGGATATTCATCAGACATCAACACAGAAATAATCTAGAATTTCTTTAGCATAGAGAAGCCCCAATAGGGGAACTCCCTTCATTAAAGGAGATGGAAACCTATCACTTAGTAGGTTAACAGCCTGTTGCAGGGTCTCACAACTACTAAGTGTCCCACATCAGATTTAAATCTTGGTCTCCCTAACTCCAACTCCCCCAGTACTTGTGGACATTTATTAAATGCCAAGCCTGGGAATGAAAAGACAAACACAAAACACTCCCTGCCCTTAAGTAGTTTATATTTTTTTTAGGGGACATGTTTCCCCTGATGTATTCATTCATACTCAAAACACAAACTAGAAAAATGGGGTCCCAGAAGGAATTGCTGGACCAGTGCTCCAAAGGAGCATAACTGGGAGTTTCAATCCTGAATTAAAACCAATCTGTTAGCAAACTTTTACATGGTGCCCAATGTCTTCCAGCTATGAAAAGGAAAAAGTCACCAGCAGCAACCAAAGCCCATACAACCACCAAGATGTGCAGTGAAAACATGTCTTTACTCTATGACTAGAAGCTGTCTCATCTGTTACTTGAAAATAGAATTTAAGCTCTAACTACTGTTCTTATGGAAGATACGTTTAACTTTAGTGTAGTCAGGCATTTAAATCCAGGGTCAAGGTCTAAAAGCATACCTGAGTGTTCCAGATGTGCACACATTTGTCAAAGGAGCCGCTTGCCAGGTACCTGCCATCAGGACTGAAAGCCACACTGTACACAGGTTCTTGGTGCTTTGTCAAAGTGTGGATGCAGATGCCCCGGTCCACATCCCATAACCGAACAGTAGAATCAAAGGATGCACTGCAAGGGTCATAATGAAGAAGAGAAGAGAGAGAGGAAGAAGGCTTCACCATGAAAGTAAAATGATGTTTCTCTTTATTCCTCTCATGTCCAGGAAACATGTGCCCTAATGACAATGGGAGATAAATGGCCTTCTTGCAGCTCAGCTCCAGGAGTGAGCAACCTACTTCAGGATTCAAGGGAATAGCTAAGAGGCTCCCTGGAGAAAGCAAACAAACAACAAAAGAGAGAAAGCATGTGGCCTGAGCGCTGGGAGCCAAGGGAGCCAGTGGGGCCCTGGTCTCTGCAGAGGCTATGGTTCAGATGACAAAGGGAATCAAGCCTACTCCCGTAAAATCCCAGAGAATGACCCCAAGGAATCATTCAAACTGAGGCCAATCATGCTGATGCTGTTGAGAAAAAAGTGTTTTCAAGTAGGACTATGTCTGTATTTTCAAAATTATTCGATACAGCTTGAGAAATAAAACAGTATCCCCTCAATTTAATAAGGATGCTTTCTTAAAATACATTCTGAAAATTATACAGCTCTCCAAGTTTTCCTGCATGGTGAGGCAGATAATGTCTTGAGGTCTCTCTCTAATTTTGCATTTCCTTATAGAATTTAGAGCTAGAGCAGAACTTTGATAACCTAAGCTTAACACCCTCATTTTGCAAAGGAATTGAGGAAAGAAGCCGAGAGCCTAGCTTACCAGCCGGCTCTTCTTCTGTCGTGAGATCTAAGCCAGTGCACTGCCTCTGAAGACAGAGAATGCTGAATGCAGGAAACTCGTGGAGGAACCACACTTGGAAAAAACAGTAAGAGCAACAACCACCCACAAACCCACTTCTCTGCAGTCCATGAAACATTACCTGGCTAGCATGAGGTTGGCATTTGGGTTGTTTGTTCCTGGCCCTGTGGGGCTCCATTTGATAGTATAAATTTCTTTATTATGTGCTTGCAAATCATGGACACAACTCTCTTGTTTCATACTCCATATCTAAAAGAGGAAACATGAAGATAAATGCTCTATTGTCCTCAGACCGTTAGAGGATGCAGTTGAAACATCACGTAGGGCGAGACCCTCACATTTTACAGATGAGAGAAGTGAGGCCCACAAGAAAAACTAGACTAAGGCCCAAAGGCAGCCACGTGGCTGAGGGCAGGCTAGAAGGACCACATTTAAATGCCTGGCTGGTTCAAAGTTGTGAGTAAGCACACATGAAAAATGACTGGGAGTTTGGTGAACTTTTCCAGCTTTCCAACTGGCTAGTGCCCAGGGAACAGAAGAAGTTCTCCTATGTACAGCGCCCAGAACTTTCCAACTGGGCCCAGCTCCAGGTGCTGGGACAGAGGGAGGAGTTGGGACAGAATGGGCAGAATGCAATGTAACAGTGCTCCTGCCCCATACCAGTTAGGGCTCTGAAACCTTTTTAACTTGACTGTTTGTTAGATGTGGTACATTTCTATTCCCCCTGCATAAGTGCCCAGGACCATTTACCCCTGACGGTACTCAAGCACAGTTTGAGAGAATTCATCTCTTCACTGCAAATTCAGGCCAGTAATCACAGGCAGGCACCAAATAAGGCAGAGGCATTGCTCCTTTCCTCTCTCTCCATATATTTCTCAGCTTATGGCAGAGAAAGAAGGGTCAAGAGGTCAGATTTTATGGTGATGATAACACAAGAAAGCCCTGTTTGCAATCAGGATGAGGATGCTCTGAAGAGGTTTCAGTCAGGTGATTTAACCAGACTGCATATCAGCCATGAAGAACACCAGTGTGATCCACAGCTTGGCAAATTTATGACTTGAAGAAGCAGGGATTTAAAACATCCTTCCTCAAAAGGTGAGTTTCTATGTGGCTAGGAGTGACTTACAAAACACAGTAGGAGAAAACAAAGATTGCTAAGTATTGGTAAACATTTACCAATGCACTTTTATCTTAGCCTATACAATAAAACATTCTCAAAAATATTCTGACAGCATGAGTGCGTTAATGCCTAGAAGTCAAAAATTAACAATGCAGATCACTTTCCATATTAGTGCAAAGAAAATCTCAAACTCTCCTATAATTAAGGCCTCATTCTGCACAGCATCATGTGCTTGAAAGGCAGAAGTCACAAAGTGACTTCCAGTGAGACAAAGGAGCCCTTTCTACTGAAAGGCTGGCCGCAATCAATAACTTTACATATACTTTAGAAAGAGAAATGTAAAACAGATAAAACATGAAGGACCCTACATGGCCAGGCTTGAAAAAAACCACATCAGAAATTCTCAAATCTAAGAGCTTTCCCCACCTCCATACACACACACATACACATACACATACACTCACTCTCTCTCTCTCTCTCTCTCTCTCTCTCGCTCTCTCTCTCTCTCCCCCCACCCCCCAAAGAAACAAAAATAAAAGCCTCTATTTAAATTACCTTTAAAGTCATGTCATCAGAACAGGAGGCCAGAAGGTTACCAGTTGGGTCCCATTTGATAGCATTTACTTCATTCTAAAAATAATCATTTATACTTAATTTTTCATCATATGCATGAAAACAAAGTTCAGTATAACTTCCTTAACTTCCCCAAACACTGACAACTGTAAATTTTAAAACATCTCCATCCAAACCCCATGAAGAAAGATAGAGTTTCTTACTGTGTGTCCCTGGAATGTTTTAATAGGCCTGTCTTGTCCTAATTTACAGACATGAATGCACATGTCAGTGCTGCAGGAGGCAAAGGTGTTGTTGCTCTGCCAGTCCACGTCCAGTGCCGGCGCTGAGAAGCAGAGACAAAGGGTTACTGCACCACGTATAGTTCTTAAAAACAAAAGGCTATTAAAAACACAACAAAAAGGTCAACTCTTCATAATACATTTTACAGGTGTTTGAAAAAAGAGAGATGTTTCAAGGTATCCAACTGCCCCCCCTGAAAAATTACCTGCACTCAACCTGTGCTTATCATCTATACAAGACAGATGGCATATGATAGCATCAATACCTGTTAGTCTAAATAAAAGATAAGTTTTCTCTGTACTGAAATATGAGAAATGTGATGAAGACAGCTATGTACTTTATCAGTACACAGTACGTATTCCCTAAAAATGGGGGCATTGTAGCAAACCAGCTAACTCATGCTGAAAATGCCACACAACTGGCCCACGGCCTAAGACTACAGGTTTTGGAAAAGAAGCTGTGAGGCTTTAGGCCTGGAGACAGAAAGCTGCCCTCAATAGAACTTTGGAAAAGACAGAGCACTGCGTCTGGGCTGTCAGTATCTCCTCATTTTAAACTGTCACTGGCATATAAAAAAACTTCAAAGACACAGGTTTTTCTCCTGGCCTAGCAGGCAAAATTTCCTTATCATTTGTCATTAGGATCAACCAACGTTTATAATGATTGCAGAGCTAAAGTCCCACAATATACCTTGATTATTAGCAGGTATTTGCATAACCTCAATTCTCTGGGGGGAAAACCAACCAACCACATTCTCTATGTTTCCCAGTTCTTTGTGTTCAGAGCGATGTAATACCTAATATGACTACTCAAGCATCCCAGAACTTGTGAAAACATCCAACAAAACGGCCATGAACCGTGTGCCAGGCATAAAACATCCAGTTTGGTTGATAATGAGAGTGAGTCACACTATGGAACAATGGTCATGATTTGTGAATGTGTGGGTATTATGTGTTGAGTACCAAATATTTTTATAATGGAAATATATAGATTAACAGATAGATACACAAACTTTTAAAACTACACTCAATGCAATTGAAGAATATATCTAATGGGAAAAGTTTGGGCTGTTTGTCCTGGACAAAGTCTCTGGCCCCATTAGGAGATAATAAAGACACAGTTATAATGAGTGCGAATCATAAATGATGTTTTTTTTCTTTAAAATGCAGGAGTAGTGGGGTCATTGTCAACTCTTCATTATTATCTACATTATTATGCATGTTCTCTTAAAATTATTTACATTATAAAATCTCTTCTAGTATTGTTTTTTATAAGTATTTCATGTAGGAAGAAATAACCCCGTGAAAGTCTTTGGATTCTAAAATGCCAAACTGTTCATGTTCATGTGAAATTTTTTTTAAAAAGAACAAAAAGGTTCAAAAAGAAATGTAAAGGAAATTTTACCTGAATGAAAAGGGAACTGCTGCTTGGCTTCACCAGTATGTGCATCCCAGATAATTGTGGTCTATATTTTTTGTTTATTTTTGAAAGAAAAAAAATGGAATTACAAAACTGTAAAGGGAAAATTGCATTATTTATGCTCCCTCCAAAATAAATACCAAGCGTTATTCAAGTGATATACAATAAGTACAAAATCTATCTTTAAACTTTTAACTTATTGTAAAGAATATAATTATTCTACACACTTTCAGAAAGAAGTCTAATATTTGGGAACTGCTTTTTCCTATGGAATTTTAAGTTTCAGACTCTGCAACAACGATCATGACACACACAGGCTGTGAGGCTGTAATGTGACTCTTCTGGACTGTGTGCCTCCAGGAGCAGGCCTTTCCCCATATCTGACTCCTCATCCTAACCACTAAGTTTTTCCCTGAAGAAATTGAGATGATCAAGTTTCAAAAACTAGGAACTGCTGAAAAATCACCTCTTTTCTAGGAAACCTTCCAGACTCAGGTCTGCCGAGAATTTCTCCTTTTCCCCTCACTGGGACCTCTTGTATATTTTGCTCACATCTCTTCTGAACTTCTGGATTATTCACAATAGATCCCTTGCTAGACTAAAAATCGGAGTGGGCACACTACATAAGACAGACCTACATGGAGCCATTCCCAAAGGAGACCTTCTCTATCTCCCCATTTATTTCTGTAGAGATGCTGCTTGCCATTCACCCTCCCAACAGAAGGTTGGCCTGTCAGTAGCAGGCAGGAACTGTTTCATCTTTGTCTCTGTAGGCCCAGTGCTTGGCCCAAGAGCCAGTACAAAGCAGGCCTTTAATAAATGCTTGATTACTTCTAGTGATGAGCAGAATATTCTGTGTGTAGTTTATACTTATTAAACTCTTGCTGAATAATCATTATAAAAGGCTGACCTGCAGAAACCAAAATCCCTCATGTTTCTAATACACTTCCTCAATATCCTAATTCACTCACACAACAGCATTAAAAACAAAAGCCTTCAATTTACTACTATTCAGCTGGTAACTTCAGGTATTAACCAGATGATGTACAGACCTCAGGTAATTGCCTCCTTACTGCACTGTTCAAAGTTCTTGTAGAAGCTATTTCTGAGTAGTCTGTGATGATAATTCAAGGTGGACACACTTATAGTGGGGTTAAACTAACACAGGCTACTCTGAGTCACTAGGGACACGGGCCAAACATGCCCTGAGCAAACACTAAGGCCTTCTTTCCAAAGTGCTGTCCCAGGTGCTGAGAGAGAGGCAAGGAGGAAAGAGGAACTGATAATCTGGCAACCCACAGAAGGATGGATGGAAAGAAGAGCAGAAGAGCTGGCCCACAATGAGCAGCCATCGTGCTTTTCAGTTACCAAGCACTCTGTAGACACAAGTGATCTCTCGTGACTCAATCAACAAGCAAAGCAGGTGTTATTATCCCCATTTGTAAAATAGAGAAATGGAAGACTTGGGAGTGGAAGTGACTTGTCCAAGGTCTCACAACCACTAAGTGGCAAAGGAAGAATTTTAAAGTGAGTCAGTCTAAAATCTCAGTCTATTTTCTATTGCTGCAGAGTGAAAGTGATGATATAAAACAAATCACTTCTTAAAAATATAAGAACAAATACTGAGACACTTATCAAACTGTCCTTTAATTCCAAGCTAAAATGTAAGTATATAAATAAGGACATAAGACAGGTGTTTTCCTGTGTGCTTGTATCTGGACCACTCGGTTGTTTCCCTTTGCACACTGAACTTGAGACAAGAGAATTCTTTCCACCGGGGCAAATCAGAAGCTATCTTGGAGCGCCAAGTCACTGAGGTAACT
This sequence comes from Pseudocheirus occidentalis, assembly GCA_028646575.1. Classification (NCBI taxonomy): domain Eukaryota; kingdom Metazoa; phylum Chordata; class Mammalia; order Diprotodontia; family Pseudocheiridae; genus Pseudocheirus; species Pseudocheirus occidentalis. Next base: position 178,889,977 of record CM053600.1, on the reverse strand, counting down.
GCCCAGGCTCACAAAGTCAGTGTAGTCAGAGGGCACTTGATTTCTGGAAACTCCATGTTAAAGAGGAGCTGAGAGGCCTGTGGAGGCCTGGGTCAGCTCACGCCCTGCCTTTCTGTGCCGCTCACCCGCATGGTGCCCACTTCCACTCACTAACGTCATACCCAGATGACTCTTCTTACCAAATGCCCCCCCCAGGTGAGGCTAAGCTCTTTGAAGGCACAGACTGTTTTTGTGTCTTGGACAGTGGCTGCCACAAAAGAGCTGTGTAATAAATGTCTATTAATTTGAAGGAGCCCCCCTCTTTCTGTTAACCCCAGACTTAAAGGACCTAGCCTTCTCCCTTCACAGAGAAATTCTACCATGTTCCTATCAGTGCCTCCTCACATTTGTGGGAGGGGTAAGAGGAAATTGGGGGAGGAGGAAAAAGTTAATTATAGACTGAAACCATTCCAGATTAACTGGCCTTGCTGGAGCCAGAATGCACGGCATCAGAAAAGGGCTTAGTTATTTTTAGCCCTGACACTGACAAACAGCTGAGAGGAGTGACCCCGGGGGGCCTTCACAGCAAGGCTCAGGGTGCCTTCAGGCTTGGTCCATGGGGTCATGCCACAGATGTGCTCTAAAAGAGAAAGTGTACCCATTCACTCCTGTCCCCACTGCAACCAGAGGAAAATGTGGTCCTCAAGAGTAAAGCTCAAGGGTGGTCTGTGCAGAAGTATTGCTGGGGGTGGGTCTATGGAAGGTTAAAAGTGTCTCCACCTACGCTATAAAGGCTGCATAAAATACCTGTTCTTTACAAGTATAAACTACTTTGTGTCCTAATCATTTGATTTGCAATGTCATTGACAGAATGGGGGGGGGGGGGGGCGAGGAGAAGCTTTCACTAATACTTTACACATATTAACCTCTGCAAAATTTCGTTTTTCTCTTACCTTGTCCACTCCTGCACTCAGAATGAAATTTCCTTTCTTGTTCCATTTTAATGCAAAAATAGGACCTTTATGTTGCCCCAAGGTGCTAGCAAGATTACCTGATGTTTAAGCAGACAAAAACATTTTAACTATTTGGAAGCGTGTAATACACAACAGGAAAAATGAACGCAAAATGTAACTTGTTTGTTTGTTTGTTTGTTTGTTTTACCATCTTTAGTCCATATTCTGGCAAATCCATCATATGACCCAGTAGCGAGAAGAGTGCCTTCACTCTGTTGGAAAAACAGGATTGTTTTTTCACTGACAGAATTCAAAACTTTTATGCACATTTTTAAAGAGACTAAGCTTACATGCCAAGATATTCAAATATTCAGTTATTTCTTTTCTTCAGGTTCTGGGAGCATGGGGCCCTTACCTCTTGCCACACATATACAAAGATGAAACTTTCTTGAAAAGCACAAATTACATAATGGCAAAAAGACAAAACTTCTGATGTGAGCAATTCTGGATGTAGTAGAGGAAGAAAATTAAACTTCTAATTCCAGTATTGTTGAAGGAAAGAAAGAAACAACAAACTCTTTCCTTCATTAGTTCTTTCTCACTGCTATCCAAATCAGAAAGAATAAAAACACAGAGGAAAAAAGAACAAGAAAGGCTGGCAGCTGATTTTATCACTGCTGAAATGTAGAAAACAAGATTTTTAGAGTGGGAGAACAGCGAGTGAGATCTTTTCTGGGCTCAGAGAGCTTAACTCTGCCAGCCTAGGTACAGCCCTGGAAAAAGAGAGCCAGTCTCATGTGTGAGCTGGGGCTCCACTGAATAACCCTGGGGTGAGAGAAGGAACGTAAACCACCTTTCAGTGGGGCCTTCTCAAAACTATGAGAAAGTAATGAGTGCATGTTAGGCCTCAAAAGATCACCTAGCCTTGATGTCCGGTCCAAGGACCCTGGGCTTCCATCCTTTGTGGTCAGGGAGATCATCTGTTTGTGTCTAGAAACCAATACACTGATACTTACAGGAGGGCAGTTCTAAAGCTGGAAGGGCTTTCAGAGGCAAACATTCATTTTATAAAGGAAGAAACTGGAACCCAGGCCTGTTAAGTGACCTGCTCAAGGTGTTGCCAATAAAAATGGTAGGTCCAGAGTCAAGCTCAGAACCTGTTACTAAACCGTGAGCGCTCTTCCCCACCTGTTCCTGCCTGAAGTACCTGCCTCAATCTAAACTAAACAGTGAAAAGTCCCTTTCCTGACCATCTCCCTTAAGGGTTTCATTTCCTTCATACACACAAGAACAAAAACAAAAACAAAAACCCACCAGTCTGTAAATTTTTGGGCAGGGTGAAAACCCTATTGCTGAGCAGATGTCTGTCCTTTTTGGGGTGGATCTAAATCAACAGCCAAAGACACACTTTATGATCCTAGGCCCCCACCTCAGTTTGCATATTCTTGCATTTTTGAACAGCTGGTGGACTGCCTAGTGAAAAGATTCAACATCATATTCTAAAAGTTCTAAAAGGCTGCTCTCCCTCCAGGTTCTAGGGAATCTGTTTCCAAGCAGATGTCAATGTGTTACCCCCTTGGAATAAGCTCAGAAAGATGCTGTAGGGAAACTCAAGAAAGCTATCTCAAAAAGTCAGAGTTCAGGAAAAGACTGGATGGTCACATGCTGAAGAAATGGTAGCCTGGATATCCAGAGAACAGTCATAATCTGAGTCTAGGGAACTCCCTTCTCCCTTCCTTTCCCCATCATTCCCCCAGGGATAACAGTCTTCTGAGGAAGCCTGCTGGGGATGTGCAACCTGTTGGAGCTGACACAAAAATAAAGACAAATACAGCAGTGGGCCATGTGTGAAAATCTATATGCTACAGACTTTAAATCACTCCAGTTTTCGACATAACCTAGCCAGGAATCAATAGTTTAAAAATGAGGAATCAGATAAGGAAGTTCCTATTTTCCCATGAAAATTTTATCCTCTTGCTGCTGCTCTAACTCAGCAAAGATTTCTTAGCATAAAGAAAATAAATCTGACCCTGACAAGGAGAGTCAAAAAATGTTAAAGCTGGACCTCCAAAATCCACTCAATTCACTTGACCTTTCATTTTTACTAAGAAATAAGACAAATAACTTGTGGTTAGCAAATGGGGGTGATTTGGGGAAGCACGTCTAGCCTGTCTGGGCAGATGTTGGTGTGTGCATGTGTACTTACATTCCAATCGAGGGAGGTCACATCTTTGTTGCTGGGCACATCCTGCCCACCTTCCCTTATACAATGACGGAGGACTAACTGGGTTGAGCCACTTGTGCTGTTCTCACTCAGATTCCATATTCTTGCTGTTGAGTCACCAGATCTAGAGGATCAGGAAAAATGATTTACCATCCTCATTAAGTTAGAGTGCAGCATCCACAAACCAGTAGGGGCTGGAGGAAGAGGGAATGACAAACATTTCCTTCCAGAAGAGCCTCAGTGCTCCCTAAATATGACAACCTTGAAGACTCCAAAAATGCCAGGGAAATATTTCCCTAATCAACACTTTGTGCTGAAACTAGAGGTTTATAAAATTCTTCAGACTGAATCACAGCTTTACTTCATGGTGAGAAACATACCCTGAGGCTAGAAGGTCACTAACAGGATTCCAGGCGCAGATGAATACTTCTGACTCATGACCCCGTAATACCACAGCTTTGTTTGGGGGGATTTCAACATCTCCATCCACCTCCATCATATCTGTATGGTTATCTGTAAGAGAATTAGTAGTAGCACCATTTGGCAAAAACTGCTGGGAAAACTGGAAAACAGTATGGCAGAAATGGGGCACAGACCAATTATTTTACACCACATGCCAAAATAAAGTCAAAACAGGTTTACAATTTAGATATAAAGGCTGATACTATAAGCAATCTGGGAGAGCAAGGAATGGTTTACCTATCAGATTTATGGAGAATGGAAGAATTTATGACCAAAGAAGAGATAGAGAACAATACGAAATGCAAAGTGGATAATTTTGATTACATTAAATTGAAAAGTTTTTGCACAAAGCCAATGCAACCAAGAATTGGAGGAAAGCAGAAAACTAAGAAAGAATTTTTACAACCAGTGTCTCTGATAAAGGGCTCATTTCTAAAATATATAGAGAACTGATTCAAATTTATAAGAATACAACAAGTCATTCCCCAGTTGATAAATGGTCAAAGGATATGAAGAGGCAGTTTTCAGAGGAAGAAATTAAAGTTATCTATAGTCATATGAAAAAGTGCTCTAAATCAGTACTGATTAGAGAAATGGAAATCAAAACAAATCTGAGGTACCATATCACACGTGTCAGATTGGCTAACATGACAAAACAGGAAAATTATAAATGCTGGAGAAGATGTGGGAACGTTAAAACACTGATTCATTGTTAGTGGAGCTGTGAACTAATCCAACCCTTTGGGAGAGCAATTTGGAACTACAGCCAAAGGGTTATAAAACTGTACACCCTTTGACCCAGCAATACCACTTCTAGCACTGTATCCCAAACAGATCATAAAAATGGGAAAAGGACCCCCACATACAAAAATATTTAAAGCATCTCCAATTCCAAGAATTGGAAATTGAGGGGATGCCCATCAAATGAGGAATGGCTGAACAAGCTGTGGTATGTAAATGTAATGTGCTATAAGAAATGATGAGCAGGCAAACTTCAGAAAAACCTGCAAAGACTTATATGAACTGATGCTGAGTGAGATGAGCAGGACCAGGAGAACTTTGGTACACAGTTACAGCCACACTCTGCAATGACTAATTTTGACAGACTTGGCTCTTCTCAGCAATGCAAGGTTTTAAGACAGCTCTAAAAGGCTCATGATGCAAAATGCTACCTACATACAGACAAAGAACTCTGGAGTCTGAATGCAGATCGAAGCATACTATTCGCTCTCTTTTCGTTTTTGTTTTGTTTCTTCTTTCTCGTGGTTCATCCCATCAGTTCTAATTCTTTTTTTTTTTAACAACATGACTAATTTGAAAATATGCTTAATATGAATGTATATGTAGAGCCTACATCAGTGTACATCATCAGGGGGAGGGGAGAAGGAAGGGAGGCAGAGAAAATTTAAAATTCAAAAGCTTGTGGAACTAAATGTTGAAAACTAAAAATAATTTTTTTAAAAAGAGAATTAGTAGCAGAAAAATATGTTTACGAAGAAGTTGTAAAATTAGGAATAAAAGTGTTTTTGACCTATAAATTAGCACTATATGCCATGTAAATAGAATCTGTTGTTCTTAAAGTGTAAAAAGGAAATCTGTGATATATGCTCCTTTTAAAAATAAGATATATTAAGTTAACAAGTATCCTTGATGATAAAAGGGATTTTCTTCCCTCTGTCTTTATATTCCCAGTGCCTCACACATAACAGCAGGTACTTAATAGTTGTTGGGTCGAACAGAATTAAATACCAATAATAAGAGTATAATGTTACACATGTAAATATTACATATATAAACAAAGGTCACTGGGTTTTTTTTTTTATATGCTTCTTCAAGGGGCAAATAAGAACGAAAAACACGTCACATTTAAAGGCAGCAAATGCTTTAGTTATTTGTACGATTTTAACAGTTGGACAAGCTAGACAGAACTAGTAGAGGGGCAGGGACATGTCATCTCAACACCATGGTCCAAACCAATACACATCTCCTGAGCGTAATACAATCCATGACAATACCATGCTTCACTTCTGCCAGTAGGGGCTGCTGATATATCATTCTTACAATGTACTGGAAGAAACAGCTGAGTTATAGTTAGAGCTTCCTAAGGTGTTTTGTGTTTTGTTTCGTTCTTTAACTTAGAAATTTAAAAGGGGGGCTAGGAATTTTACAGGAAAGATACATTTTCCTTCTTTTTAAACAAGCCGAAGTGATAACCCCTAACTGATGCTTTGACATGATAATAAATTACTGGGCAATAAGCAAAATGTTCCAGAAAAACAAAGGCCCTTGCCCAAATTGCAATGTACTCAGTCATGCGACAGTTAGTTTAGAAGCTGACACAGGCGGTAACTGGAAAAGCATCTCCTGCCAGAATTAAATAGCTCTCTGAGTACACTTTCAAATCTTTAAAATGACTGAAAGAAACATTGGTTTTATTATCTATGTTTACGCTGACTGACCCACATAGAGAATTTCACTGAAGTTTGAGAATGTCACTCTCCACTGGACGCAATCTAGAACTCCCTGCGATGTCCATCAGACCACGCCTGGGGCTCAGCTTACTTGCTATACTATGAGCTCCATTTTCTTCTCCGTTTGCAGTATTTTCTCCGTTTTTCGCTGAACCCTGCTGATTGGTTGTGGTGGCAGCGGCAGCAGCAGCAGCTGCAGCCTGTTGTTGGGCGAGCTTATCTCTGTACGCTTGCTGTCTGGTTTGTACCACGTCAGGCATCACAGCATCGATCAGCGACAAAGACTCTATAGGTCGTCCATCAAACAAGGTACCATCCTAAGTTTGAAGAGTCGGAGGGAAGAAAAATAAAGATTACAGTAAAGGACAAATTCTTCTTATACTGACAGCACTGGAAAATTTTAGAACTGAAAACAATTCCAAAGGAAACCCATGTGGATCCTGATCTACACTGTACAAAAGGACTCTGCTCATGTTCTTAGGGTTCCCAAGAGGAAGGAAGGAAGGGAAGGAAAAAGCACAAACAATCAACCAGCACTGATTTATTGAATGCCTGCTACAGGCCAGCACTACACTACACAACTGGGGGACAAGGACAAATACTGAACAGTCCCTACCCTCAAGGAGCTTACATTCTATAAAAACCCTGACTGACAATTTTTAATTTCAACTGAATGCTTTTAGTGTAGTATTGACGTAGCTAAAGTGGAAACTAGGAAATCTGTGGCTATTTCTAAAAGACAAGATTCAGGTACTAGTTCGGAGAAAATATGCATCTGGTTGGATATCACAGATTTAGAGCTGGAAGGAATCTCAGGGGCCATTAGGTTCAATCCCTTCACTTTAAAAATGAAGAAATTAAGGCCTAGAGAGATTAAGCGACTTGTCTAAGATCACATGCAAGAATTAAATGGCAGATTTGGGAATCAAACTGAGGTCATCTTCCAATTCCAAATACAGCACTCATTGTACTGTACTAAGTTTTATTTATAATCCATTTTAAATAATTTAGCGCCAAATAAAAATAAAACAGAGACAGCTAGCTGGCTCAGTGGATAAAGAACAATCTGGCCTCAGACACTCAGTAGCTGCATAGCCCTGGACAAATCATTTAATCCTGTTTGCCTTGGTTTCCTCATCTGTGAAATGAACTGGAGAAGTCAATGGCAAACCACTCCAGAATCTCTGCCAAGAAAACCCTAAATGAGGTCACAAAAGGTCGGTCTCAATTCAACAACAACACGACACCAGCATTTCAAAAGGCATGATCATCACAGGATGGTACACCCTAGCACTTAATAAAAAATAAACACGGGCCATAGGTAAACACTGGAATATTTTTTTTTTTAAGGTGGGTCTGGTCAAAATAATCTTTTAGGATGATTCACTTGAATCAGAGAATTTCATACTACAAATACATTATTTGGTGTGGTGGTTCTTAGCCTGGGTTCTGAAGCTGCAGTATTTTATTATGTTTATAATTATTTAAATATATTTGGTTTCCTTTGCAATCTTATGTATTTTGTCTTAGGCGTTTAAAAACATGACTCTGGGAGGAGGCCATAAGCTTGCAACTGCATCAAAAGGAGTCTACATCCTGAAGAAAAGGTTAAGAATTCCAGGTCTAGTAAAACTGTCTTAGTTTACAGATGAAGAAACTATTGTTTCAAAGGGTAAACAAGCTTTCCTGAGGTCAAAAAAGAGAGTTGCAAGCAGATTATAATTCTCTTGACTCCAAAACTCCTGTATTTTTTTCTTTTAGCTTCATGGAATTTTTATAAAGCTACAAGCATGAAAAGTTCATACATTTCCTTTGTGATTATATACAGATACCTGGGTCTGTTTGCTAAGACTATTTGGATACCATAAAAGTAAAACCACTTTCTTATCAAGAGGGTTTTTCAGCTACAGAAATTACGGATAACATGACTCTTTTCAAGGTTAATTAGCTTAGGAAGCCTCTTCACTCAGTGAGATCTTCCTAATCTGTCTACTAGAATGAATATTTTTGGCAAGAAACAATAATAAGAAAAAATATAACTGCTTTATTCTAAAAACATTCGGAGAAACAAAACGGAGTAATAACTTTAAATCTAATCTCTCCAACAACCACGTATCAAATTTCACAACACTCAGGTCCTATTCAGGAAATGTTCTTGCCAGAGAAGCCAACGGAGGAAAGCGGCCCTGTGTCTGAGACAGATGAGAAGGAATGAAAAGGACAGACTCTAACCAGGAGTCTAGGGTTCTCTTAACAAAGCAGCTGACCACCAGCCTTAGTACCAAAAAGATTTTTCTTCAGATGAACAGTCAACTTAAAAAAGTAGAAGAATCAGTCTTATTATTTAAATACAAAAACATACTACTAAAGAGAAGGATCATTCATTCAACAAATAATTGGAAAACTGTGATTGTGCAGACAAGGCTTTGCTAGATATTTAGCTAAAACCCTCAATCTTCCCCTTGCACACTAAGAGAATCAGACACAAAAACACAAATGATATTTTATACTGCAGTTTATCTAAGTGCACTGGAGGGTTATGAAACAGGCTGCCACATTTGGTCTGAGGGGAAATCAGGGAGGTTTTTATGGAGGAAGAAACAAGTAAATTTGGTAAGAATTCAACAGGTAAAGAAGACAGTGAGAAAAGATTTTTTAGGCTTGGGAAAGAGGCAGGAAAGGGGGTTCCAATCTGGCTGAAGTGGACAAGCATGGGGAAGGCCCTAAACATCTCTACACCAAAGGAAGACCCCACACCGGGCTGATGGACAGAGCCCTGCACCCCGACAGTGCTCAGCATGAACATCATCAATAAGGAACATGAAGTAAATCAACCATATCCTGGAATTGTTTTTTTTTTTTTAATGGCACAAGAGTGGAATAGAGAGAAAAGCCATTTTATTTAAAGAAAGCAACCATACCTCATTAATACTGACTTCTGCCTCTACATACTGCAGGCCTTTCTGGATGATAGAAATCAGAGCAGCAGGTGGAACCAGGGCACCATTGATATTAGACTGGCTGATATGGCTTTCTATACCAAAGGTAAATGCTGAATGAGAAAACCCTAAAGACAAGAGGAAAATCATAAGAATATATTTCTTGAGGGGCAACATCACAAATGACAAGATGAAAAAATCTTACAACATTTTAAACAAACTGTTGCAGTGAATAATGATTATAAAACACCATAGGAAAGTACATTCCTAACATTCCTAACTCCCATCATATACCTCTTTTCTGAGATGCCATTGTTCTGATGAAGGACATTTAAAACGTTAACTATGTTCATCTTCACAATGCTCTTCTCCATCTTTAAGGGCTTTATTACATTTTTGACATTGATAGTATACGTAGCTACATATCTTCAAGTTTTACATAAGTTGGAAGGTCTTGAACTGGTAGGAGTTAATGCATCAACGAAAAGAGACAAATCATAGAACCGTAGTACTAGAAGGGAACTGGTAATTGTCTATTACAAATGTTTCATTTTACAGATGAAGAAAACTGAGGCTTGGGGACCCTCATTAGCTTGCTCAAAGTTACACTGAATTTACTATTCCCAGCACAGTGAAACATTTTATTCATATAAATTATAAAACCTATCTGGGACAATCAATGAGTGCTTATTTTTATACTAATTATGAAATAAAACGTTTGCTAAAAACAACCTATTTACATAAAACAGGAAATGCTGCTGCTTAAGAAGGAAGGAAAACTGCTTTTAAGCTCTTGGAAAACTATTCTGTATGCAAACTAAATGCTAAACAATAAATGTGCTAATAATTACAAAATAAGTCTTGCTTATAAGATTAGCTAGGGTCTAAAAAAAGAGTAAGAGAACCCAAGTGAGCACGGGCAAGTCTGGCTCTCTCCTTCCACTAGTGTTAAGATGCAGTCTCATTGGGCTCAGACTGACCACTGGGCTCCAGACAGAGAACAATGATGAGGGTGGCCTGGTCTGGGCCTGCCCTACACTTACAAGTCCAAAGCAGAGCAGGCCAGTCTTGGGCACAAAAGCTACCGTTTAAAGCACAACATGAGGGTGCCCTAAAACAGCACCTGGCTTCCAGGCCTTTCGAATCTATGTACTTTTAATTACTTGTTTATTGCACTAATATTAAAAGGACCAATCTGCACGCATCTGAAACTGAAACAGGTAACTCGGCAAGAAGCTATTCTCTTCACAAAAGAAGCCAGAGAGTCTTTATACCGTACTTTATGTAAGACATTTATTAGCTTAAAATTACAAGTAAATATTAATCTAATTACACACAACTTTAAAATAACGCATCTCTCACATAAAGGATTACACTAATGTTTGCTGGTTTCATGACTTAACCATTTGAGCTCTTTTCTGTCTGTTCTATTCCAATTTCTAAGTATACAAAGGAAGAATCCTGCCCTTCTTTATGGGTCACCAATGTTTACTAACAATGCCAAGTGATGTTGAATGTACTTTAAATTAATTTCTTATGCAACATTTATTTCACCTATGCTCCAACACTCTTCTCTGACCTTCAAACCTCTGCCTCCTTAAACAGGCCCCTCTCCTGTTCTGCACCCACACTGATGGAGAGCAGAGTGAAGCACAACCTGGACAGGAATTCAGAGCACAGAGAGATGGTTTCAGCTTAGCTTTATTTTCCCTCTTTTCACAAGAATGGCTCTGAGGATTTTTTGCCAAAAGATAGCAGTCCCCAGACGTTTTGGGGTAGAGCCCTGCTTTCCACGTTCCCTGTGTCTTGAAATCTGTGTAGTGAGGAGAGGGAAGGAAAAGGAGTGAACATCTAGCTGTGGGACAGAATAAAGAAAGTAGCTCCTAATGTCAGTTGAAATTGTCTCCCCTCGGCAAGGGCCCTGGCAAATCATATAGAAAATACGGTGGCAGTGAGCAGTTTAGACAGCTACCAGATGAAGTTTCAAGATATTCTGGTATGCAGTCAATGCCTATATGGTGAAAAACCGAAATACATGCTGCTAATCTCCCAGAGATCCCAGAGCTTTTTTGGTTCCGTGGTCCTCTCAATGCAAACAGGCCAGACTATACATCGCTGCATGACACCAAAGTCCAGGGATTCAGAAGCAGGGAGAGTGGCCAGAGGAGGCTTGACGAAGGACTCCAGCATCTGTCAAAGTTCTCCTCCCCCATCCCGCCCCAGTCAGCAGCGCACATTCCTCTTGAAATCACTATGTGTTGTGTAGAAAGAAATGACAAGATGCAGCAACAGCCTAGATCTATTGAGTGGGGGGCTAAGGCTCAGAATAAGGCTGAGATCCATAGTGACTGGAAGGCTGCCGGTGCTTGACAGCAACATGGAAATTTGTAAGTAAGGCGGTTTGTGGGGAAAAGAAGAGTTTTTGATATGATGAACTGAAGATGCCTCTAAAACATCCAGTTTTACTTTAAAAATACACATCTGATGATGTGGGATTGAAACTCACACAAGATATTAGAGCTTGCTTTAGATATTGGGGAGGCATCTGCACAGAGATGACCACTGAATCCATGGGAGGTGAGATAAGGTTATCAAGGAAGGCAGTGTAACAGAAAAAAGGTTATAGTCTGCCTCTGCCCCATTCAGAAATTTCCTTTTGCTCTAACCTCAGCTTCTTAAAATCATTCTTTACTATTTATTCCCCCTGCCCTTACTCCACCATTTTCCTCTTTCCCTCTTCTCAGCCACCTTGACCTACTACACATCTGATGCTGCTGACCACCAGAAGGTATCCTCCTGGATACTTCCCATCCTCTCCTTGTTCTTAGTACAGTATTTTAATTTCCCTCCTAGCTGTGTGATCCCTCCTTCTCTCTCCTCCATGCCATGCCCTAACTGTGGGGCTATCGTGGGGGTCCTCTCTCCTTCTCTTCCCCCTCCCCTCCCATCGTCTCCTGTGCCTTTGTCATTCTGAGGCAAATGACCGGTAAAGTGATGTGCTGAGACAGCCGCTCCCCTGAATTTTAGTTAGTTTCTGACTGGATGTCTCAGAGATCTCAAACTCATCGAGTCCAAAGACACCACCCTTCTTCCAGCCTCTCAGATTTGTAACCTGTTTATTTTTCTCTCTCACTCCTTACACGTCCAATCCATCGTCACATCCTGCTGTCTGTTTCCCCCCCTTTCTTCTACTCACACAGCTACGAGCTTAAACCAGGCCCTTGCCACCTCTCATCTAGAAAATTACAACACTCTCCTCATTGATTTTCCTGCTCCAGTCTCTCCTGATTCTGGTATATCCTACATACATTTAGCAAAACGATTTTCCTAAAATGTAAGATCTCTTCACGTCACCAACAACTCAAGCTTCAGTGGCTTCCTTTCCTCTAGGAAAAAATACATATTTAACATCCTGGTCATCACTCCCTTTTCAAATTCATAAGACATTCTTCCTCTTCCTCATACTCGGACAATCCCATAAATGGGTCTTCCCTTTGCTCCTAACACAAAGACCCTCCATCTCCTGTGTTTGTGATACTGTCCTGGCGATTGCCAATGCCAGGAATGTATTCTCCACTCAAGCACCACCTGGTAAGGGAAGTCTTTTCTGAACCAAACTCACCTGTGCTGACTGTCTCTGTATATTATGTATCCATTCTTTCTACATGTACTTGCCTTCCCCACTGACATGTAAACGTATTTGAGAGTAAGGACTATTTCATTCTCTGTAGTTGTAGCCACAGTGCTAATCTGATTCATTTATGGGCTTGACTTTGCTCCCAATCTTGATACAATGCCATCAGACCATGCTTGTACTGACTTCAGTTGTCTCTATCCCCATCCTTTGTCAAACACCAATCCACAACTTCCACTTCCCCCATTCCCATTCAAAAATCACTCACGTGTTGCGAAATGGTACTAAAAAACACACGACACAATCACAATCATTAGGTTACGTTACCTGGTCTCAACTGGATCAACAATGCTACCAAGAAATCTTTTATTCTTCCCAAACCTCTGTCCTCAAGCCTTTCTTTCCTTCCTCTCAGAGAACCTGACCTCCTACTTGACATCTCAAAGTCCTCTTCCCTACCCCATCCAAAGATGAAGGTACAGGGCCTTTTCTCCTGTTCAGAGCCACTGTTACTATTTGTACTCCTAGTCCAGCAAACTGCCTCCACAATCACTCCCTCCTGGACACTCCTTGGGATGCTGCCTGTGTTTTCACTTGCTTCTACTATTCCCCCACTGCATCCCTCTCCTCTTTTTCATAGATAAAATTCCTAGAAAAAGCTATTTACTCACTCTGCATATATGTTCTCTTTTCCTTCTCAGCCGCTTGCATTATGGCAGCTAACTCTCAAGCTGAAACTGCTCCCAAGTTACCAATGATCTCTTACTTGCCAAAATTCAATATCCTTTTCTTAGATCTCATCCTTTTTGACCTCTCAGTAGCATCTGATACTGCTGATCACCTAGATTCTTTCTCCTCTGTTTTCAAAATGCTGCTCTTTCTTGGTACTTCAACCTGTGTTGGATGGACTCAGCACCCTCTGCTGCATAATCATCCACATCCCAAAGTCTATGTGTGGGAGTAGCCCAAGGTATGTCTCCTTTTTCTACCTGTTCTAAGTGGGATCCCATCAGACCCCACAGGTTCAATTATTATCTCTATACAAGTCCCAAATCTATCCTTTCCCTGTGGGATTCTTGAGCTTCAATCCAGACATATCCAATGGGCAGGGGTGATATGTCCTTCTAGATGCATGGGAGGTATAAAACAGAACTCATTAACTGAGCTCCCTCCTCCCCACCCCCCCGCCCCAATCCAGTCCAACTACTCAACCCCTGAGTTAACAACTCCTCACTCTCCTTCCCATGGCATAGCTAATAAGCGCCCAAGTCTTATCAGTGCTAATTCCACAACAGTTCTCACCCCTTTCTCTATTTAGTCCTTCACCCCCTACCAGGACTACTGCGATAGCCTTCTGAAGGTTCTTCCTGGCTCAAATTCCTTCCCCCTCCAAAGTAACCTGCACAGAGTCTCCAGAGTCCTGTACCTAAAGTGCAATGTAGATCTTGTCTTATTCATGCTCAAAATCTTCCTGGGGACCTGCACTTCATTCAGGATCCAACACAAAGCCCTCTGCTGGAACATTTAAGGCTCTTTACAATCTATCTCCATCCAGCCAACCTTTTCATCTTATGAGGGATCACTGCCCTATTTGTTTCTTCTCACGTTCAACATTCTTTCATCTCAGGACCATTGTGGAGGCTCCCTATATCTGAAAGAGAGGCTTGCCCTCCCTCGGCTCCTAGATTCCCTAGGTTCACCATGTTAAATCTGAGTGTACACATCTTTTTAAAAACTGAACTAATTCAAAAGAGTAGCAGCTCCTGAGCGATTCATGCTGATGTTTAAGTTCATAACAAAAAAAAAGTCTGAAAACAATTTCTGACTTCCTTCAGAGCTCAGCTCAAGAATAGCTTTCTAGAAGGCCCTTCCCTGATTCCTGGAGCTACTGGTCTCTCCCTCTTCCTATTTTATCTCCTTTACATCAATTGGGACCTGTGAATGTCCATGTTGTCTTTGTATCCTTACAACCTAGAAGAAGACTTGGCATACAGAAGGGTGTTTAACAGATCCTTAACAGATTCAACTCCCTGTTTTACAACATTCATAATTTACAGGGCTGCCAAGCAGAGCGGCACTATGGACACTATTATATTTTTGAAGGCATCACCTATGATTATTTGTGATATAAACATGAGAGACCTGAGGTTGGTGCAATTAATAAAGGTCACCAGGGGTGCCAGAAGCAAATTTCTGAAAAAATAGTCTTTCCTTGGTTCTTTGGCTTCATGCACAGTATCTATTTAAATAAAAGTGTGTCAGATTAGTTTTTAAGCTTTATCAGTGACATCACTACATTCTGCACGTTTGTTCAGTTTCTTATGCTCACAGAGCCTTGTCATTTCACAACTGTAAAGACTTAAAAGCCATCCTGATGTCAGGCATCCTAACAGCTGAGCCCCCTCCACCCCAGCTCTAAGCAGCTGCACAAAGCTCCACCACAGGCAGTTCAGCTTGGCCCAGCCTGCAGCTAAAATCAGCTCTTCCTGGTCTAGAGTGGGAAAAGCAATGGTGATCTCAGCCCATTAGCAGCTGCATAAATAAAAGTCCAAGGAAGCCGCGTTGCCTATTCCATGCAGCTGCTGAGAATGGCAGCTCAACATGGACTGGCCAAGACAGTAATTACAGGCCAAAATACTAATTTTTAAAGGAAAAATTCAGGTTGACCTATACCCAATCACATATGGAATCCTTGCAAGTAGACCCAGGGAAAACATGACAACTTTGTACAAATCAAAACCTATGGGACAATTCCTCTGAAATAGAATATATAATATATTGTAGTTCCATTAAAAAGAAGGTCAAAGTGGATTCTCAACTTTGGTCACATCAAAAAATGTTTTCTCAACCTCCAGCTATTCATTTAGTTGTTTTTGGGTTTTTTTTTTGCTTTTTGGAGGGCAGTTGGGGTTAAGTGACTTGCCCAAGGTCACACGGCTAGTTTTTGTGTTAAGTGTCTGAGGCCAGATTTGAACTCAGGTACTCCTGACTCCAGGGCCGGTGCTCTACTCACTGCGCCACCTAGCCACCCCTATTCATTTAGTTCTAAAGACTAAAACACTTCACTTCCCAATACTGTCAAGGAAATTCTAAACAGAGGAATTCTGGAGATTTATGTATGCAGTAGCAGCTAGTTCTAAAAAATAAATTAATTCTAAAGTTTAGGGTGGAGGTGGGATTGTTAAGCTAGCTCATTTAATAGCCAGTCTAAGATAAAGGTGATTAGATCCTATACAAGGCTTTGTTAAAAACCATCAAATGGAAGAAAGGAAGGAGGGAGGGAGGGAGAGAAGAAGGGAGGGAGGGGAGGAAGGAAGGAAGGAAGGAAGGAAGGAAGGAAGGAAGGAAGGAAGGAAGGAAGGAAGGAAGGAAGGAAGGAAGGAAGGAAGGGAGGGAGGGAGGGAGGAAGGAAGGAGGGAAGGAAGGAAGGAAGGAAGGAAGGAAGGGAGGGAGGGAGGAAGGAAGGAGGGAAGGAAGGAAGGAAGGAAGGAAGGGAGGGAGGGAGGAAGGAAGGAAGGAAGGAAGGAAACCTACAAATGTCCAATTAAAAAAACATTAGTAACAGTTGAAAAAATTCTTTAAAAAAATAAAAAGTCCAAAACTGAATTGTACTAGGAGAATAAACAATGCAGAATTATCTGATTTGTTGGTCAGAATTCAACACAAAGCAGTCCTGTTCATTAGTTGTTAAGACCATCAGATATGTTCCTACCACCCTTCTGGCAGACATTACAGACAGTATGGCAGATAAAGCTGATCTTTGCTTACTTTATTTTGGCACATAAGATGCATACACTGTATGCACTCTGATTTGTCAAGCTACCACAAAACTGTCAAACCACGTGCCAGGAAGTAGGAAAAATCTGACTGAGGGGAGTATAGAGCTATTAATGATTCTAAAAAGTAAGGGGTAAACTGTACTTCAGATGAGTTCTCTGAAGATGGAAAGGAGAAGAAATACACTCAGCCACTGCAGCTTTTATATTCAAAGCATGCCTCAAGAGTATGGAGATTCCATTTGAAGTAAAATTTTATTTTAATGGAAGGGAAAGGTGATAACCACTTATTAGGATTCTCTCATGGTTATATAATCCATGGTTCTTAAACACAATTGTAATCCAAGGAATAACTCCTTTAAGTTGCAATGACTAAAAAAAAAAAAGATGGTTTCCTTGACTAGGAAAACCTATTCCAAAAGCTATCATTAAACAGATGTCCATATTAGAGGAAAGGCTGAAAAAAGGTGTAGTTAGATAAAAATGCAGTTAAATCTTTTGAAGAAAAGTTAATAGTGAATGTACAATGCTTTTGAATGTGTATACTCCTATCTATACAATAAAAAATAATTTTTCAAATAGTCTTTAGCCTCAACAGGTTAAATCTTAAAGTCCCAGTAAAATCACACAAAAAAGTTCACCCAAATTTAACACAGGCCACAGACAAAAAACAATACGAGACCTCCTTGTAGAAACATGCTATTGCCCATTTCCATTACTCTATCAAGTTTACAAAGCACTTTTTTCCCCAACTCCATGAGACAACCCATAGTTACCGGTGAAATATATTGTAGAGAACAATTAATATTTAAGGAATCTTTGCACTGGAAGACTTCTACTTATTATAGTCATTTAAATGCCCTCCCCCTCCCCCAAGGGCAGGGAGAGAGATAAACAGCAATTTCATAACTTGTTAAGCATAGGTTCCCAAGTGGGCAATACTTTCCCCAGGGGTGGGGTGGGGGGTTGGAATGATCCAGGAGGACATTATTTTTTTAATGATGCAAATTTTAAAATATATACATAATATGTATTACAGTGTTAAAAAAAAAGTAGATTTGCATAAGGGTGTTGAGTAATTTTTTTTTTTGAATGGGTAGAAGGACAAATAAGTTTGGGAACCTTTCTTTAGAACCTAAGAGAAGATCTTTAAAGAAAAAAAATAAGAATTTGGTGACATGCTCCTCCAGTGGTTCTTAGAAATACAATGTACCTCAGTTTGTCTGCAATGGTTAATGTACAATTCTACCAAAATGTAAGAGATGTAACAGATCGTACAAGCTTTCAAGTCCTTAAATTTGGATCCTTAGGAGCGTCCCATCTCTGCTATTCCAAACTTTTACAACAAGGGCTCCCTACTTGTTAAAAGGAGCAATATTAACTCAGTTATGAAGTATTTTTTCTTGCTTTATTTTTTTAACCTTCCATCAGTCACTCTATAAGAAAGGACTGATAATGGCAGAAGAGAATTAGCCAGCTGCATCACACAGTACACAAGACTGCCCTGATCAACAACATGTAGCCACATTTCATGATTAATACATTAAAATTAAATGCCACCACAAAGCTGCTAATCTTCTCTGCACAATTTGGCCAATGACCCAAATACAACAGTTGTTCCCAGGGAAATAAGGCACCAAATGTACATTGCTGAGTCATGGTGATTGTGTAGTCAACACAAACTGGGTATACAACAACAAAACCCTGACTATTAAAAAATTAAAACAAAAAACATAGGATCACTTGCTCCGTCTAATTGGAAGTGGATCACCTGAAAGGAGCTGATTGGAGGAATATGGAATGGTTGCCACTAAGTAAACCTGCCAAAATTTACAGGCAAGTCTACTGCAGGTGTGACTCAGAGCTAAAGGTCGGCCTTGTCCGGAGTTCCACCCTATAGACACCCATCTCTCTGCCTGAAGACTCCTACTCATTCTCATCAGCCATATCCCAAAGTCCAGAAAAAATCTTTTTTTTTTTTGACCCAAATTTTTAAAATTTGTTTTCTTGTTTACATCATTCATTTTCATGACATTTTTGAATTACACATTTTCTCCCTGTCTTGCCCCTGCCCCAAGCCCAAAACAGCAATCCCACTGTAGAACCCCTCCTCTGCTCTGCTCTCTTACTTTCTGCTAGGGCAGGGAGGGTCTCCCTATCCCAGCCCCTGTGTATCTTAATTCCTAGTTGCAGGTATTGGAGAACTTTAAGTTCTAGATTCTTTTGATTCCTCTCCCGTCCCCCACCCCCACTGGAAGGACACTCAGTTCAATACAGGCTGTGGATGTGTGATTATACAGGACATCTTCATAGTGGACATATTGTGACAGTGATCCTCTGTCTCTCCTTCCTATCCTTCCCCACCCCCACCCCCCTGGCCCTTGTTCTG
>CM053600.1:178751543-178870650 GCA_028646575.1 Pseudocheirus occidentalis | reverse complement strand
TCCCCCTCCCCTGTGCCCTCTCCCCTCCCCGCCCCGGGCGGGCGCTGGCTGCCTGCGCCGGCTGCGCTGCTCTGCGCTGCGCTCGGTTTGTTTGGCTGTGCGGCAGAAGCCGCCGCCGCCGCGGGCCTCGCGAGCTCATTTGCGCCTGGCTGGTCCGGCCCCCTCCCCCTCCCCCTCCCCCGGCCCGCTCCCCTCCCCCTCCGCGCTCGCTCCCCGCTCCCCGCGCCCCGCGCCCCGCTCCCCGGCGCGGAGACTCTGAGCCGTTGGCCGCCCGCTCCGAGCCGTAGGGCTCCAGCCTCCGTGCTCCGCTCCTGCTCGCGGCCCGGCGGCGGCGCGGCGGCCGCCCCCTCCCCCGGCCCGGCCCCGCTCGCGCCCCCCGCCCCCGCCGCCCCCGCGCGGAGCAGGGAGGCGGGCGCAGCTGGGAGGGCTCCTCGGCGGCGGCGGCGGCGGCGGCAGCGGAGTCGTCGCGCTGCCCGCCCGGAGCCCAGCCCGGAGCCGAGGCCGCTCCCGCCCGGGCTGCGCGGTCCGACGAGGAGCCTGAGGCCGGCCGGCCGGGGGCACTTGCTGGGCCTCCACTGCGGGCGGGAGGGGCGGCCGAGCCCCGGCCCAGCCCGGCCCAGCCCAGCCCCGGGGAGCGGCTCCAGGTAAGGGGAAGCAGGGCCCAGGCCGGAGCGGGGCGGGGGGCTGGGGAGGGGGCTCTACGCTGACGAGCTGGGCCGGGTATTTATGGGAGGGGGCTGCATGTTTACACGGGGGTGCCTGCGCCGGTCCCCTGTGGCGGGCGTGGGGGATGGGCACAAGTGTAACACATTTTTCAACTTGGCCCTTTGGGGAGCTGCTGTTTGACGGGGTGCTATTATTATCCTCATTATTATTGGTATTTCGCCTCCCCTCCCCCGCCCCCGCCTCAGCAAGGTGATCCTGCTCCTGTTTCGTGGTTTTTTAAAAATCCTCCCCCCCCCCCCCCATGCACTGTCCACCCTCGGTGTCTTTTCCCTCCTTTGGGGAAGGCTTTCAGGAGAAGAATTTGCAGCAGATTGAATCTAGGAGCCATCATTAGGCAGCCTCCTTTAGGGCCTATTTTTAGCCAAGAAGGCGCCTTTTCGTGCATATATATGATCATTAGCCTTAATTTTTTGCAACCCACCAGCAGCAAGCGGAAAGACAATTTTTTGCTACTTCAGAGGGGGGGAAATTTCTTCCCATCCCCTGAAGTGACTGACCTCTGGTCTGTGTAAATTTCCCAGATGGTTTATGATAGTTTTCTGTCGTGTAAATTTTAGGAAACTAGGGATGTAATTGGAAGGATGAAAAATGTGCTTGGTGCCTGAACTCATGCTGAAGCGGGGGGGGAGGGGAAAGCACACACTCTGTCCTCACTTTCCCACTGTGTGATTTGGGCTTCCTTTCTCTTCCTGGGAGCTGTTTCATTGTAACTTAGTTGTTGGTGTTTTAAAATTTATTTTCAGGAAGCATTCAGGATAGGAGTGTTTTTGAAGTTGTTTTTAAAAGTGTATTTTTTGAGCAAAGTTGTTAGTTCACTGGTAAGTTTTGGCTAGAACGGTCACCGTTGGTTTTTTTTTTTTTTGACAGTGTAAAGGCCACGTTGTTAATATAAAGTAGCGGCATTTCGATGGAAACTACCCTATTGAGGTGTTTTTCCAGCCGAAGCAGACTTTTATTTATATAGAATTAACCTGAGGATGTAGTATGAATGATTTCATGAATGCATTACCATATACTCATCACTTTGGGGGAAGTTATAATTTTGGAACATTAAGCACTTTATATTTTCAACCAAGATAAGCTTAATGCAGTGAGCATAGATGTAGGTAGTAAGCTTTGGGGTAAAACTTTATGTGGGATTGGTACTGTTTCTCACATTGGGCTTCCGAGTAATGTCATTCTCCTCTTAAACATGCTTTTGCAAGTTGCAAATGAAAGATTCTAAGTCTGGCTGAAATGGTTGCAATATTTTTCGATGTTGTTGTTAATTAAAAACTTGCTTTGTGCAGCCCTCTTGTGTAAAAATAGGTCTGTTATGTGACATTTTATTATCTATATTAAATGCTCTGCTTTGGAAATTTTACTAATAGTCATGTACAGTTTCCTTGTTTTCCAAATAAGAATTCCTTTTGTTGATTTGCTGGCTATGCTGAATAACATCGTGTTGTTGAAGGCATAGGTAATTATTTGAGCCTGATTGGTTTAATTTTTTTCCCCCTTTGCTAAGTTGTAATTAAGTAATAACCTCTCTTCCCTTTCCTGGGGATTCCCTCTTGTGTGTGGATAATGAGGGGTCCTCATGATGTTTTCTTCAATGTGCCTAAACCAATTTGGAATTGTGGGGTGGTTTTTTTTTTTTTTTCTTAATGCTTTTAGGCAGATGCTACTGACTGTGTTGGATGTTCCCAGTGTGACTTCTTTTTGTTGTTGTTGTCGTTAAGTGAGACACAGTGTCTCTTTGGTGGATGTTATTAATTCCACATCACCTGAGACTGTGTTCTTGCTATCTCAAGTTGTTAGTCAAGGGAGTCGGGACAGCTTTGTCTCCATGAAAACAGGGTTTATGAAGGGTTGTTCCATGGGAGCTTAATGGCAGGCCTCCCACATTATCATTGACAACTCCTAGAAGTATTTAGCATTTGCTTCTTGGGGAGGGGAGGAGTGGCTGTGAGGATGGTAGAGAGGAGTAGAAGAAAGAAAAATTGGCTAACCTCTTAAATTGTTGAAATCCCTATGCTTCTTTATGAAAGTTTTTTCCCTTATGTACTTTCATTGCTTGTTTGAAATATCTTTCATTTTTTAAAAAAGTTTGCTTTGATTATTCCATACAGCTGATCTACAATTACCTATACTAGTGAGAGATGTGAATTTCAGTTTATTGAAAAGATAAGGAAATTGCAACCATTGTTGCAATGAAATATTGATTTTTTTTTTTAAACTTAGAATACATTGAAGATTAACTAGGCCGGAACTAATGGAAAAAGAGATATCAAATTTCCTATTTTAAATGGAAATAAAAAATCAGTACCCATAAGAAAATGAATTGTATGTTAAGAAAGTTTTCCTTAATCTTAAAGATTCAGTTCAGGCCTGTGTGTTAACAGTTATTTTAAAAAACACCCTAAACTTTTTTGTTAAAGAGCTCAGTCATTACCACCAAACTAATATTACTTCCTTACTTAGACTAGCTCTGGTGAAATGGATTATTCCTTTTGTTGTGTGTATATTTTATATTTATTTCAAGGATTACATAAAATTTTAATAACTTTTTTGGTACACATCCAGAAATCTTTCCTTTGTTTTAATATCTAAGTAAGATTGTTGATAATTGTACATGCATAACAAAAGGACTGATTTTCTTTACACTAAATAACTTAAGTTTCATGTACTCAGGGCATTTCAAACAAATACCCAGAAAGGAAAGGAGCAGAGTATAAGCATACACATTACCCAAAAAGGAGATGTGATTAATGGACCTTTTGAATGACAACCTGTTGAATAAATACATCTGTTCGTGTATGGCAGTGAAATACAAATAAAACCTTGTCAGATGAATGGTTGACAAAGGAAACCACCTTTTATAATTGATTACTGTGCTGTTGCATAGAAAGAAATTCTGACTAGCCATGTTTGGGTGTTGGGAGGGAGAATTTGGTTGATATTGCTCATTTCTCAATTTTTACGTGAATACAAAATGAGTGGTAGTGCAAACTTTTTGTCACTCCCTTGGCAGGTGGGGAGAGGTGGAAGGCATATTCGTTATGTATGTGTGTGTGGGTTTGAGAATTAGGATGTCATTTTCTACATTCCTTAAGTTATAAAGTTAGATCCCATTGAAAGGAGGCGGCTAATGTGTAACCAGCTAGAGCTGTAAATTCTACCCAGAGAGTTTCTGTACTCTGGGAAGAATCCATGGACAAAGCGGGGCCCAAAAGGCAGTGTAGTGGTAGAGGCTGTTGTTAGGGGGACCTGGGTTCAAGTTCCAACTGTGTGACCTAAGGCAAAAATGTATAGTGCTTGGGCACATAGTAGCTACATAATAAATGCTTATTATCCTACTTGACGTCTCTGGACTTTCTCATCTGTAAAAGGAGAGTTTAGGACTAGATGACCTTGAAGGCCCTTTCTAGCCTTAAAACCATGAAAGCACTAGAGCTGAAAGCTGGGAAGGGTGTGAAATCTTGCCTCCAGGGTTGGTGTGGTTTGGAGGCAGCTAGAGTGACATTTTCTCACCCTCTTCACTAAGCAGCTGAAGTTTTTCAAAGGTAGGAAGATTGCCCCGGAAAGGAAACCTCATAAAAAATAGTAATTGTTGAAGTGGTACAGCCCTTTGGCAATGATGTTGGTGCTCTGGTTCTGGTGGCCGCGTTGCTACTTGTCCTGTCACAACTTAATGGAGCTCCTTAGAACAGTTTTTGAGACAGAGAGGGAGAGGAAAGAGAGAGAGAGAGAGAGAGAGAGAGAGAGAGAGAGAGAGAGAGAGAGAGAGAGAGAGAGAGAGAGTGAGTTTGTGTGTGTGTGTGTGTGTGTGTGTGTGTGTGTGTGTGTGTGTGTGTTTGCGTTTGCTTTTACTTTGAGGGGCCTCAAAATGTTACTGTAACAGCCTTTCTGCTAACTGGGTCAAGTGATAGGCTAGAGTAGTTTGATGGATCTCATCCATGCAGTCCTTGTCTCTTTCCATAAACCCTTCCATAGAGCATCCATGTAACCTCATACACTGGAGGCCTTCTCATTACAGTAGTCCGAAAATGCTTATTGGCCCTCACTCTTAACTTCATGACTAGACATAGCCTCCTTTTCAGGTCCTCTATGCCCTTCATGTCTTTTTTCCCCCTCTCTTTGCCATTTTGCCGCCCCCATCAGTCATGTAGAGGAGGGAGGGCCTCATAGGATGACAGGCTGCTTTGGGGTTTTTCATGCTTTCAGGGGTTGCCATGGTCAAAAATGTTTCATTTATTTATTGTCCAAACCTTTTGATGATGAGTCTTTCCTTGTTTCCTTTGCTAGACTGTTAACTCCTTAAGAACAAGGACTAATTAATTCACTTTTGTGTTTGTAGTTTCAGTGCCTAGCACGGTGCTTGGCACATAGTAGATGCTTATTGGTCAATTGGGTGGAAACAATCTGTACTGTGTGTTTTAGTCAAATTTTTTGTCAGGCAGTTTATTAACATACAAGCAAATGAAGGGACAAAGTTTCTCCTTACAGACCACTCTCCACCAAGCAGTTTCAAACTTAGGTTCAATAGTTAGCATGAAACAAAAGATGAATAAATTTCAGCAGTAGCAGCATAAATAATGATACATAGTTTTAAGTTTTAGGGTTTTTGATTTACAAATGGAACAATGGTAACATTAATGATGGTATTTCCTTGCAGAAAATGCCTTCCCCAAACCAAGTTCTCCCCTAGATAGTACCCTAAAAAAAGTCTGGTCAGTAGTAAAAAGGAGAAGATACCTTTCCTCAGTTAACAAAAAAGACATTCCCAATCTTAGTTTGGCTACAATAAATGGTAACAATTGTGGCTCAGAAAATTGAGGTCAGTTGCTGAAATTGATTAAACCTTCTGTATTTAAGAGAGCCTAGACCAGGGAAAGCTTCAGACTAGGACACTGTTATAAGTATCATTTCTTAATTTTTATAACATAGTTGAGGCCCCATTACTACCCACTTCCGTGAGCTGTTTGACTCAGCAGAGTAGGTTCACATTAAGCAGAGGTGACTAAAGCCACCTGAGTTTGTGTTCCTTGGCACACCTTCTGAGAACCCAGGGTTGGTTACTTGCTCACCATGAGAAAGGCTATAGAATAGGGGCTTGGTGGAAGGGATCAAAAGATGACATGAATAAATGAAATTCAGTGTGCAAGTCTTGTTTCCAGATTAGCAGTGTTGGGGCTTGAAGGGACCCTATAGGCCAATCTGCTCATTTTATAGCTGGAGAAATTGAGGCCTAGGGAGGTGAAGTGACTGTGTGACCTGAAGTTGCACACATAGTAAACAAGAGTGGCAGGACTGAGACCAGTGTCTTTTTTTTTTTTTTTTTTTTTTTGCTTTTTTCGAGGGCAATTGGGGTTAAGTGACTTGCCCAATGTCACATGGCTAGTAAGTGTGTCAAGTGTCTGAGGCTGAATTTGAACTCAGGTCCTCCTGACTCCAGGTGCTCTGTTCACTGTGCCACCTAGCCACCCCTAACCAGTGTCTTTTGACTTGAAGTTAGTTTAGTGGTTTTTTTCCTTCATACCTTCTCTCCTGCACTGCCCAACTCTGGCTATTTTCTTCTCACTTGTCCCTGGAAAGGATGGAAATGTCCTTCTATGGTCTTAGATAGTGAAAGTCGATTTGAACTGTGAACCAGAAGAAAATTTGATGATTTCTTTGATTAAAAAAAAAATCCAGTATGTGTTTGTGATTGAGATCTTATAATTAAACATCACATGTAAATAATGTAAATTATGTAAATAATGTAAATAATAAAAGTGTATCTTTATTCAGTCAGTATTATTTGAAGTAATTAAAAAAAACTCTTTAGGAGAACATCGCTTTTATTTGAAAACCATAATAGGATTGTAGCTTTAATATTGGAAGGGGTCTTAGAGATCCTTTAGCTCAACTTCATTTTACAAGCTCCAGAGAAGGGAAATGTATATGTAGAAGCCAGAATTCACACCCATATTTTCTGACTCTACTTGTAGTGCTTTTCTTCCCTTCACCCTGTCTCTCATGGAATCGTCTCTAATCCATTTTGTAAGTTTGGACACTCAAGGAAACAGTTAGTGTGGCTTCATGAAGAACAGGTCAAGCCAGGTGAACCTCATTTCCTAACAAATTGCTGGGTGTACATAGGAGGGCAGCAGGATAGTGAAGAGTCTCAGTCTTATGACTTACAGGATCTGTTGAAGGAGCTGAGGAAGTGTGTCTGGGAGAAAAGAAGCCTTAGGAGGGGACAGGCAGGCTTTCTTGAGATATTTGTAGGCTTGTGAGGAAGAGAAAGAAGGCTGTGAGTTGAAGAAATAAGAGTTTGATTAAAGGTTGTTTTCAGGACAAATTAATTCATTAGAGCTGTCCATGAGTGGAATGAACTGTTGGGGAAAGCAGATGGTTTCTCCAGAGTAAAGTCTTAAAGCAAAGTGGTATGTCTACGCTTGATATCTGGTGTAGAAGGAATTCTTGTTCAGAATGGATTTGGTTTGATGGCCTCTCAAGTCTTTTCAGTTTTGACGTTCTGTGAGTTTTCATATATTGGGTTTCTTTGAAGTGGTGAGAGCAATGTCATGTAGTGGAGACAGTGCTGGTCTCAGAGTTATGAGAGAGCCCTCCGTTCAAATTATGCCTCTTGCTAACTGTATGTCTGTGGGCAGATCACCTAATATCTCTGATGCATACAATGGGGAGGGTAATAACCAATCTTTTATAATGATAAAAGTGATTAGTGATTTTTGTGCTTTAAGAACAGTTACAAAGTGCTCTTTTCCTCAAAATCTTGTGAAGTATTTAGTGAAAGTATTTTTATATCCATGTTAAACTTTAGAAAACTGTGAATTATGTGACTTGCCATCAGGGTCAAAGATCTTCGAATAGGGATTGCAGTGAGGACGTGAACATTGTCCAGTACGTATGCAGCTTCTCATGATACTCTCATTGCTTGAAAAAAAACTCAATTCTTTAAAAAATTTGTTTTAAGAGCATATGTCTGTATCTTGACATGTGTGCATATTTATTATTTTGATGCTAAGTTTTCTTTGAGTTCATGGAATCTTTTAATTTTGGTGAATTAATTACCACAATCATTTTGACCCCACCTAAAGTTATGCTAAACTTTTCTAGCTATTCTTATCTAAACTTACATTTCCAACTGACTAAAAGAACTGATGTTCGACTATGATCGGAGTTGACTAAACTCCCAGTGTTGTTGTCTTTGTCCTTTGGTTTAGAAGAAGACATGACATCTGGGAAATAATGACATGACTTGCAGTTGAAATTTGATTTGAGTAAGGGAGGACTGTGCAAGGTTACCAGCCTCACTTTCTCCTCCAGAGCTGTCTAACTCTTGAGGTGATGAGTCTTTCCCTTCTCTCTCTCCCTTTCCCTCCCTCCCTCCCTCTCTCTCTCTCTCTCTCTCTCTCTCTCTCTCTCTCTCTCTCTCTCCCTCTCCCTCTCTCCCTCTCCCTCTCCCTCTCCCTTTCCCTCTCCCTCTCTCCCTCTTTTCATCTCCCTCTCTCTCTCTTTCTCTCTTCTTTCCTCTCCCTCTCCTCTCCATCTCCCTCTCTCTTCCTCCCTCTCTCCCCCTCTCCCCCTCTCTCCTTCTCTCCTTCTCTCCCTCTCTCTTTCTCTCTCCCTCTCCCTCTCTCCCTCTTTTCTTCTCCCTCTCCTCTCTCTTTTTTTCTCTTCTCTCCCCCTCTCCCTCTCTCCATCTCCCTCTCTCTTCCTCCCTCCCTCCCTCTCTCTGCTCTTTACCAGTTCACTCATTTCTTTCGTTCTTTGTCTTTTAGGCTACAAACCTGCGAGATATCTTTTCTTCTCTCTCATCTCATATCCATTCTATAGGCAGGTAGGTGGCACAGTGGATAGCTCCCCAGTCCTGGAATCAAATTCATATTTGGCCTCAGACTTTGACTAGCTGTGACCTTGGGCAAGTCATTTAATTCAGCTTCCTCATCTTTTAAATGAGGATAGCAACACTTATTTTCTGTGTTATTGTGAGGATAAAATGAGATTAAAAATTGTAAAGCAAGCAGACCTAGTAAGCACCATAAAAATGTTAACTATTATTGTTGTTAATCATTCTGACCATTTCACCTAGAATTTGAATTATTAATGCCATGGCCTACTGCCAAAAACCTATGATAACTTTGTTTTTAAAATCCTTCTTGACTTTAAAGTCTTACTGTGATTTTCTGGGTTCTTCTCTTCCTGGTCACATTAATTTTCGCGACTCACTAGTTAGGGAAGACCTTTTTGCCTTCATTCAAGACTTGTCTTGTGCTTTTTCTCATGTTCTTCATCCTACCTGCAGTACCTTCTCTATCTGTCCACGTCCTTCCTTATTAAGTACCTAACGTATGTGCAAGACATTGTGCTGAGTGCTTAGACTGTTGAGACAAAAGTGATGGTCTCTGCTCCAAAGAGGCTACACTCCTTTACTGTGTATTTATAGAGGAGACAGGCAGGGGACATGTCCTTAGTAGGAAGGGAGCACTAGTGGATGATAATGCTCCCAAAAAAAGTCAAAATGAGGAGGCGGGTACCTTCAAGGGTGAACTGTCTTGTCTGAATACAGGGAGGCAGTTTGAGCAACAATGATCAGTTTGTTTGGGTTGGAATAATACAACTTGTTGAATAGTTGAACATAATATGAAGGAGAGCTGTGTGAAACATATCTGCGGAAGAAGTTTGGAATCTTAGAGATAACAGGGAGTCACTGACAGACCTGTTCCTTAGGAAGCCTTATCTTGACTCAGTTGTGTGAAGGATGTGTGACTGAGAAAGGAGAGACAGCAGACAGGGGAGACTGTTTAGGAAGCTATTACAGGAAAGAAATAAGAACTTGCATTAGGGAATGGTCTTGAGAGTGGAGAGGATGCATTGGATACATTTGGTAACTTGCACACGGGAGGCTGTGCTGAGGCAAGCTTCAGATGGGATACCTTGGTTTTGAACACCTCCATAGAAATAAGGACATTTAAAGTTTAGAATGGGATTAGAAAGGAAGTTGATTATTTTTGTTTTGGATATGTTGTCTTAGTGCAATGAAAA
The DNA here is from genome assembly GCA_028646575.1 of Pseudocheirus occidentalis. Lineage (NCBI taxonomy): Eukaryota > Metazoa > Chordata > Mammalia > Diprotodontia > Pseudocheiridae > Pseudocheirus > Pseudocheirus occidentalis. The sequence goes on along the minus strand of CM053600.1, from coordinate 178,860,891 downwards.
GGCTTGGAGTTAGAGGACCTGGGTTTGAATGCTACTTACTGCATATGGGACTTTGGTTAAGTTATTCAGCCTCTCTGGGACTCAACTTCCTCATCTGTAAAATGGATGGAAAAGGTCTGAGTAGACCTTTAAGATCTTTTCTAGCTCTAAATCTTCTATCTTATGACTTTGAGGTGAAAAAAACATCCAGGTAGTCAAGTAGGTGATGTTGGGCTCTTTGTATGTGGGAGAGGTTAGATATGGTTATAGGTTTGGGTGCTGCTGTCTTAGAATTGAATCTGTCAGAGTAGGTGTGAGATTAGGTGAGGTAATGGGGCAAAAGTAAAAGGTTAGCTTTGGCAAGGAGAACGAAAGATTTGGAGATGTGCAGTAACAGGGAGTTCTGGTAAAGCTGGTCATAGGTAAGAGAGAGCGGGGCCTTCAGAGAGAAGGTTTGGAACAGCTTCTTTGTGGCCAAGTGGGGAAGAGTAAAGGGAGGACAAGGCAGGCCGGGATGATCCAGTCAGCAAGATGGTTCTTTCCAGGAATAGAAACAGAGAAGTGTTAACTTGGTGGAGGTAACCAGGTCTGAGGATTGGTGGGGCACGTAGAGCCAGCGAAAAGAGAGTGAGAGATCCAAGGATCCAACAGGTACAGTGCATTGTTGAATTCTTAACTTTACAGTCAAGAATGGAGAAAAGTGAATCATAGAAAAGGGCGTGTGTGTGTGTGTGTGTGTGTGTGTGTGTATGCGCGTATGTGTGTGCATGCGCAGGCCACATGCACAAAGTAGATTGAGTAACTTTTCATATACATTTTCGTAGTTTCCTACTTTGAGCAGGAGTAGACCCCAGAAGTGAACTAGTATGTACCCCTTTATCTTACAGATGGAGAAACTAAGGCTGAAGAGTATAAATGACTTTCCTTAGGTCAAACAAGGGTAGTAAGTTGAAGGCCTAGGATTTGAACCCATTTTCTTTGGCTCCAAACCTATTTATCTTTTTCATTGTAATGTACTTCCTTTATGATCTGAGGTAGTGGTTCCTTGGGTGGGGTCCTAGAACCTCGTGGGTCCCCAGAACCTTTCAGGGGGTTCATGAGATCACATGAGATCAAAACTGTCTTCATAATAATACTAATCTGCCTATTAAAATACTCTCTTTTCCAAATACATATCTGTATAATATTAGATTTTTAAAATAAGTCTCAATAAATAACCTATCACAACAAATTGAATGCAGAAGCATATGTGAGAAGCTGATTGTCTTCTATGAAGCCAGATGTTAAAGAGGTTTGGAAAAAATATGTAAAACAATGTCACTCTTCTCATTAGTTTTTTTTTTGGAGGAAAATATAGTTATTTTTAATGAAAAATGTTATTAATATGCAAAGAGTTTTAAAAAATAACAAATATCTTAAAATTTTATCAGTTTTAATTTCTAATATGGTAAATATTAGATTGTAAAGGATTGTAAAGCTGCTTCGCTTGCAGGATTGTTGGGAAAATCCAATGAAGTCCTGTTTGCAGAGAGCCTGGCACAGAGTATAAACTCTGTAAATATTGATAGATGTAACACACATAAACAAAGCCCTCTTTGGGATACTTAATTTTTAAAAATGTATCACAGGTCCTGATGGCCTTGAGAAATGTTAGTCTGTGGAAGAGTCATAATGGTAGTGGAGGCAAGACTGTTCTGGTAGACATCAACATGGATTTGGAAGTTTTCAGGTTAACGGTAAAGAAGAAAATTAAGCTAAGTTCTCAATACCTTGAGAAAGTAGGAAGAGTGATTTGAAGGCCTGCATTTGTAGTTCATCTAGAACAGTGGTTCTCAGCCTGTGGGTTGTGAGCCCTTTGGGGCTGTACGACCCTTTCACAGGGGTCACAGGGGTTGCCTAAGACCATTGGAAAACAGATATTTCCTGTGGTTTTAGAACCTCCTCTATCCATCTCCAGGCGGGTCTGCCCACATACAACTATTAAAGGGTCGCAGCATTAGGAAGGTTGAGAACCACTGATCTAGAAGAATTCCTTCTGTTGCTACTCCACATCTCCAAACCTTTCTACAGTTTCCTACATATAGTAGAAGTTGATTTTTAATCCTTACAGTTGTGGGTACATACCATTTAAAATAATTCTCAGTAATTTTGTTGTATTTTACCTCTGATGATTTCCCCGTTCTTTTTCTTGTGTTTTCTACTTAGATAAGGTCAGTTAACAAATGTGAGTGAACCCACCTGAGTGTTCTTAAACTGGACACCGAGGTCATGAGAAAGAGCCTAGATTTTATTCTTGTGCCACCTAGGAGACTAGGTGTTGTCAACTGTGCGGTTCTGGGCAAGTTACTGGAACTCTTTTTGCCTCCATGTCCTCAGCTGTAAGATGAGGATTGTAAAGCTGCTTCGCTTGCAGGATTGTTGGGAAAATCCAATGAAGTCCTGTTTGCAGAGAGCCTGGCACAGAGTATAAACGCATTCCCTTGTTCCCTCCCTTCCCATGTGGAGTGCTGGAAAAGCCTTATTGTGATCCATACACCACTGGTTTTAGAAAGAATGACCGATGCTTCTCAAATGGATATGTCTCTTGTACACGTGGCCATTCTAAGAGCCTGGTGCACCGAGTCAGGCCTTGCTGAGGACAGGATATAAGGATCTTAGGGAATGTCGAGCTGACATTCCAGAAATACCCAAATTAAATACAATACATTATTACTCAAATATCTATACCTAGGTAACTAATTAAGGGTAGGAGTTGAAAAAGTTGGCGAGTGGTAAAGTTTTCCTGTTGCCTATGAGAAATTTCTTACATGAGGTAGACTTTATTTCTTTATTAAAAATTTAATTTCATTTTTTCCTGATTTGATAGGCATTATCAAATACATGGGGAAAAAGAAAAAGGATGATAAAGGAGCCGAGATTTGTAGGATAGTAGGTTACACAGGGAAGGGCGTTCCAGCACAGCCATAGAGAGACCATGTTTCAGCATTTCTTTTTGTTTATAGTGAAACTTTTCCTATACATTTGTCTTTAAGGATGTCTTAATTTTTTAACAATTGCTAGTGGTTTGATGTGGGGGAATATTTAGAATTTTTTTTATATATGTGCCTGAATTATATTAACATCAAATGACACTTGTGTCTTGTCTCAGTTAGATGAAAAAATATTAGTATTATCTTTCTGGCAGTGTATCTTCCACAAGGCATCAGTATCGGGTGCTATAAAAATAGAGGTAAACAGCGTCTAGCTTCATATGAGACCATGCTTAGCTCGTGCTTATGGCCAGCGTTGCCTAGGACTGTGGAGCAGCATTTTAACACGGCCTAACATGAAAATTTCTTTACAAAGCTGTGATTATTAATACGTGGATGAGTTGAAATTTCTGATTTTTCAGTATCTATAGGGGATGTCTTCCTCAGAATTTTCATGTTTCATTTTTTTGTTTTAAAGAAGAAAAAAATGGACACCTTTTTGGAATAAGATGAGTTGCTGGGAAATAGTTGTAAGACAGGTTATGATAGCAGTGGCGAATGCTGCATGATGCCACATGGGCTAGAGTCATTTATGTCGGCCTTAATTTGAACAGGTTAAATGGACAGAGTGTTTATTTTGTCTCTTCCTTTTTACTTTGTGACTATCAGATGATACTGGGGCAAGGCTTTGAGTGTCTGCAGAGTGAAGAGGGCAGTTGATGCACTTTTGTCCGTCTCCAGTCGTCTTCTTTCCATGTCTTTGATTATCCTTTTATGGGGTCAGATGTTGCGTGTGTCTGTGTGGTAGAAGGCAGGCCTGACCAACAGAGCACAGTGAGAATATTTGGCCCAACAGCAGGCACGTGGGACTGGGTGGTGGACGCTTCCTGTAGAAGAGATCTGCCCTGACGCTGTCTCACGCGTTTCCAAGCTTAGGCCCCGGCCTTTGCTAAGGACAGCTGACCAAACTGTATCTAGACAACTGTGAAAAAATATTTAGCGCACCTGGGTGGATTTACCTAGGTTCAGGATTTGTGCTTAGCTTTTTGTCAGTATTTCTCCCTTCTCTTAAAGTGGGAAGGGTTTACCCTGGCATGGTGTTGAGGTGACCTGGGTAGAAAGAAAATGCCTGTCTGTGGGGGTGACCTAGGCAGCTTACCTCCCTTGTGGCCCAGACCGACTTGGAAATGGTACTTGAAAGCAGGTGGGATCATGCTGCCCAGAGGAGGTGCTGGCTGTCTTACTGGAGAGTCCTCTCTAAGGCCTTGTAGATTAAAGGGGCTGTTCGGTGAAGGTGGGCAGAGGTTATTTCCCCACTTGACTTTATCTTCTTGAAAATTAAATTTGTACTTGATGAAATTGATCTTAGAAAATCCTTCTGCTTTGTCAACTAGCTTGCCTTCCCTGTACTCCTAGCCCTTTCCTAGGCCTCCCTTGTTTCCCCACCACTCCATGAAAGGGCTCTCTGAGGTCACTTAACCAACCACCTCCTGAGCCTTCGCTTTGTTTCTAGTGTGTACTCTGTTGGCTTTCCTCATGTGTCTCTGATTATTCTCTCCTTTGGCTTCACATCTGACCCTAAATATCATTGAATCATCTCCTTCAGAGTCAAATACCCTTCTTTCTCCCCTGTGTGGGGCCCCTCTTCCACCAGGAGTGGTGAGGTAGGAAATGAGTTCAGTAGAGAATTGGAGACACCGATTATGAACAGCTTTTCTTAAGGCCTTTAACTGAGGATCTGGAGAGGTATTGGGCACTAGCTAGTTGGGATAGAGTATGGGGAGAGATGTTTAGTTTTTGTTTTTTTTAAGTATAGGAACCAGTTTTTTAAAGAAGGAACCAGTACATGGGGAGAGATTGAAGACTAGAGAGGATGATAGTGGGAGCAATCTACTGGAGAAATGGACGAGTTCGTATTAAGCGTAAATGTGGGGAAGGTGACCTTGGCTTGGAGAAGGGCTATTTATCTTCTACAGAAATTGGAGTGAAGGAAATGAGGAAAATGAGAAAAGCTGATGGTGAATAGCCTTGCTTTTCTTAGCAAAGTGTGAGGCAAGATCTTCAGTGGAGATGGTTGGGGGGGGGGTAAGCATATAGTGGGAGGCTTGAGAAAGTAGTTGCTGTGGGGGGTGAGTGGATTGGAGAATTGATTAATGAAACAAAAGAATTGATCTAATTGATGAAAGAATTGCCTTGCTACAGCGAGGGCCCAGCTTACATTAGAAAATGGATCAGCAAGTGGTTGGCCCCAGTCTTTAGTGACTTCCTCAAGCTCTGTTCAGCTGTTGTCATTTGATCTGAGGTTTTCTAGTGTAGTAGATCGTTCCTCTTTGGATTGCTTGAGAGCAAGTGGAAGAGGCGGGCATTTCCCAGTTCTGCAGGCTCTTCACAGAATGCCTTGGGTTCTTCCTGCTAGTTGAGTTTGTTATTTTTTTTCTCCTAAGGGGATTAGTACTGCTGGAACGGGGGACACTTGAGAGATCCCAGTTTTGTACAACAGAAATGTATCTGCAGCCCCCTTGGAAATAGCATATAGTTGTGTGAACACACACTCACACACTCTCACACACTCTCACACGCTGTCTTCTGCTAGACCTCATCTTTCCATTCCACAATTGTGTAGTGGCAGCCGACAAAGGGCAGGGCAGATCCGAGCGTCCTGGGTATGAGAGCAGGAAGGAGTTCCATGATGTTTGTACTGTATCATGGAATTGGTAGTTCCTGGAATCAACTCCTTTCCTGTCTCTGCCTTTACTGTGATGTTCCCTCCCTTATGCCTAGAATGCCTTTGTTTCTCCTCTATTTGAATTCCTATGCATCTTTTAAAGCCCAAGTCAAATGCCCCTTCCTCTAAGAAAACTCTCCAACCTCCCCCCAGTCATGAATAACCTTTCCTAACATTTTCCAATGTTAGAACATTGAAGTTTTCACCTTTCTTTAGTACTTAATTAATAAAAAACAATGCATTTGTGATTGTGAAGAAAATGCTTTATAAAATCACTATTTAAAAATTAGTGCTATTATATCCTGCTCATGGGTCCCAGTATATCTAAAGTTTGCTCACTGAAGCTTTCACTTCTTTCAGGCTTTCATGACCCAGTTCATATATGACCTTTTATAAGGGACCTTTCTGAATCACTCTGACTGCCCTTGCTTAAGCTCCCTTCCCTAATATGTAATTGCCTGCACCATTTTGTGTATGCTAGTGGGTGGTGCGCCCCCATTAGGATGTTAACTCCTTGAAGGGAGAGATGGTTTCTTATTTCTTTTTGGTCTTTGTATTCCCAGAACTGGTGTTCACTGTACCTGGCATCCTAATGGACATTTAATGATTATTTGAGCATCAAGCCTATTGCAGTGTTATGCACACAGTAGGTGCTTAATAAATAGTTGTTGGAGACTATTCTCTGTTAATAAGGAAATTTCAAGGAAGCTTGGCTTATTTAGTTGGTCTAAAATTGACATTTTAAATAGTCTGTTAGCTGCCATTGGCTGGAGCAGTTTTTTCTTTCAGGCCTGTTTGCTTTTGATTGAGTGGCAAGTTTGGGTAAAGGTTTTGTAGATCTTTTGAATGAGGGTTGAGATAAAGTGTGGGTTAAAGGTTCTCCATATTTATCAGCTCAGAAAGTTGCTTTACTTTGTGTGTGCTTTTATTTTTGATAATTGAAGCTATTACATCTCTGGGCTCTTCTGTATCCAGCTCGTATTGAATTGTTGTATGGAGGAAAGTACGACTTGTTATGTCCCTGGAAGGATTTATTCAGTCTGCAAACTCAATAAAAGAGCGCCGTCCAGTTTTGGGCAAAGGTAGTAGCAAGAAATAAAAATTGCTTCATCTTCATAAATTATGTATGGAAATATGCTAATGAGCTGGTGACAAGTATTGTCAAATTTTAATCTCCTTAACATGAATATTTTTGAATCCTTTGGCTTGAGGAACTTCTGTGATGTACTAATAACTTTGAACTGCTTTCATATGTAAATTTTTAAAATTGCCCACTAAGAGGGTCTGAGAATCTCAGAGTCTGAGATAGCTTTACTAACAGGCATTTATTTATTTATTAAATTTAATTTTTTAATTTTTAAATTGAATTGATTTGTTTACTTTTAGTATACAAGATTCAGTTCTACAATCCCTTGAGTTTCAGATTTTCTCCCCTCCCCCAGTTTTCCTCTCCTCCCCCCTCCCCCCATGGCATCATGCAATCACGTACAGGATCTGCAAATGCTTTCACATTGGACATTAGTCTGGTTGTATAGAAGGGTTGTAACTGATGGAGTGAATGGTGGGAAAGAGGAAACAAAACCAAACATGGAAAAGAACAATAGCATGCATTGCTTCAGTCTCCATTTAAACTCTTCTCTTTCTGGATCTTTCTCTGAATGTCGACATCTCCTTCCATCCTGGGACTTGTAGAGCTGTCTTTTAGCTGTGTTGCTGAGAAAAGTCCAGTTTATCAAAGTTGGTCATGACACACATGATGTATCTGTGATTGTGTACAAATTTTTCCTGGTTCTGCTCTTCTCACTCAACATCAGTTTGTATAAATCTCTCCAGGTAAATATGAAGACTGTCTCCTCCCCATTTCTTATAGCACAGTAGTATTCCATTACATTCATATACCACAACTTGTTTAGCCATTCCCCAACTGATGGACATCCCCTTAATTCCTAGTTTTTTGCCACCACAAAGAGAGCTGCAATAAATATTTTTGTACATATGGGTTTTCCTCCCACTTCTATGATCTCTTTGGGATACAACCCCAGAAGTGCTATTATTGGGTCAAAGGGTATACAATTATTTATAGCCCTTTGGCCATAGTTCAGATTGCTCTCCAGAATGGTTGAATCAGCTCACAACTCCATCAGCAATGCATGAGTGTTCCAATTTTTCCACATACTCCCCAGCATTTATAATTTTCCTGTTTTGTCATCTTAACCAATCTGACTAACAGGTATTTATTACCAGATCTGGCATCAACCCCATCACTTAGGTCATATTGAAGGGTCACTCAGGAGTTACTATGGAGGATACCAGTGAATGCATTACATCCTAAAACTATTCCAGTGCATTGTTTATAAAATGCTTGATCTTAACTGAGATAAAACTGATTTTAAATCAAAATGCTTTTCAGTAATCTTAGCCTTTTGTTGATGGAGAGGTGCGCTTCCTCACAGAGGCTCAGAGAGAGGAATGGCTTTGTTTTACCCTTTACTGTCAGGTTCTAAGTGAGGCCAGATGGGGTCAGCTTCTTTAGTTTTAGTGGCTTTTGCTTTTGTCCTAGATATCAGTTTTGTTTTTCTTTTGACTTGACATAGAGTGAGACAGATTGGATAGAAGCTTGTGTTTAGTGAGTGCCCAGTCTCGTGCTTCTTTCTTTAGTCCTGGGTCAGGAGTGTTGCTGCTGCTGTGTCTGGGCAGGAGGTCAGGTTCTGCAGGTACTGGCAGTTACTTGCTGTCTTATGTTCTCTAGATAAAGATTATCTTTTCTACAAAGGGTGTTGTTGAGGAGCCTTGCTCCAGAGTTGCTCACTCCTTGAGGATCTTTTAGCTGGCCCAAGTGACTGCTGCTTGAAGTAGTGCAGCATCTGGTAGATTCTGTGCCCTTATTTTCTTACTCTGTACAGTCAGTGAATGACTTTCATAGATTCATAAAGCTTTGGGGTTTCAGTTTCCTTACCTGTAAAATGTGACCTCTAGATTTGAGAGCTGGCTTAAAAGGAATTTAACAACTGTTGAGTCGTCTTAGAGATTAGGCACTGAATCCCAAAGAATGTCTCTGTTCCTGAGATCCCTCAGCTAGATGGTAGATCAGAATCAGATCTTGCACCTTGGATTAACATTACTAGACCTGTAGACTGGTAGTGCTCTTCTCTACAGTTCCACACTACTTTTTCTAAATGAGTCTTTGGATTTGTGTTTCAGGTTGAGTTTATTTCTTGTGGCTTCCTCCATTCTCCCCTTCTCTCCTTTTATGCCTTATGGATTCCTATCATTTCAGTGATCTCCTTTCTGAGTATCTACAGCCTAATACTCTTTTTCAAAGACCCAGCCTTGTGAAACCTTCTTGGACCACCCCAACTTCATCCCACAGTGATTTGAGGCCCCAAAGCAGTATTTTAGTCAAGATCATTATGTTGTGTCGCATTGTTATTTTGGGTGTACAACTGCACTCTTTGAAGGCATAGATCAGCTTTCTTTTGTAGCCCCCAAGTAACCTAGCCTAGCATCGTGTCATCATGTTCACACGCACACACCTGCCATCCTTTGGATATGTGATCTCACTGATGGGAGATGGGCACCACCTTTCAGTCAACACCGTGAAGCGGTTGTATTCATGACCCTGTTCTAGGCACTGGAGATATACAAACAAAAATCAAATAATTCCTGGCCCCAGGGAGATGATATTCTAGTAGAGCTGAGTACAGATAAACCATTTGTAGTGTTTACTTTTGTGCTAAGCTCTGGGATGAGTGTTGGAGATAGAAAAACTAGCAATCAAGAAACCTAGAAGCTTGTGTTCTGATGGGGAGAAGAGAACACAGAATGAGTTATGAAGGGACTGGTGTCTTTCCTGGGATGTAGTCCAAGCTTCTGATGGGGAGACCAGGAGGACATGCATGCAAACTAATACATACGAATTAAATATAAGGACAGTTTTTTGGGAAGATAAAGAAAGCGTCAGTGTGGAAGGTGTCTCTTGGACAGAATTTTTAAGGAAAACAGGTTTTCTCTGAGGTAGAAGACTGAAGATGTGTTGTGTGTGTGAGGAACAGCAAAAGGTCACTTCTCAGCCCAACATTGTCACCAGGGACAGGACAGTTGGTGGGCACTCATCTGGTTTTCCAAATCTCCCCATTATCTAGACCCTTGTCTGCCAGTTCTGTAGTCAATTTGACAGCCGTATTTACTCGTCTTGGTAAGCTGCAGGCAGAGGTGGGGCATCCTGAGTGGTGGAGGGGGCGCCTGACTGGGGGTCTGGTGGCATTGCTCATCCCTCTGTTTCTTCTTCGTTTCTTCTTTCCTGCCTATTTAAAAAGGCCAGCCGTGTTTTATTCCTTTCCAGACTGACTGGGATTTGCCGTAGCACAGACACCTTTTTGTCCTGGAAGCTCAGTCCAGCCCTGGAAATAACAACAGCAGTGACAATTACAGCTGGTGCTTCTGTAGCACTTAAACTTTGCAGAGTGCTTTTTCCAGTAGGATCTCATTTGAGTCTCATAACGACTCTGGGGGAGGGGGGGTAGATGCTGTCTTTATCTGAGATAGACGTGCAGTGACTTACCCAGGGCCACCCAGTTATTTAGCGTTGAGGCCAATATGAGCTCAAGTCTCCTGACAATGCATCACATAGCTCTATCCGCTAGGCCGCTGGGCTGGAATTAGCACCTTAGAAATACTCTGCCCCTGCAACTTTGGGGCTCTGGTGTGTCATTCCTGCTCCCTGGACTTCACTCCAGACTTTATTTACCTCCAGTACTTTGCCCCCAAGTGAAGTACCTTGGGAATATCCTATCTCTTCACTTGTCACCCCCCCTCCCCTCCAGCTTCTTTTCTTCTTCCTTCATTAGAATGTAAGCTCCCTGAGGGCAAGGGACTGTCTTTCTACTGGTAGAAAGGGCTTCCTGAAGTGTCTGTCACATGGTAAGCTCCTTGTAAATGGGTGACTCACTTGTCGTTTTTCTGAACTTGTGCACTGTTATTGTGTAAAGCACTCATTTTGATATTCAGTCATGAATTGCCTTAGAAGTACATGAAATGTATTTCCCTGCTCAGTGAAATTTTAAGCTCCTAGACTATGATTTTTGGGGCACATCCTGTTGTGCATTCGCTGGACAGAACTGGGAAGGTACTTGGGAAATAGCCGATTTAGGGGAAGGCTCGTTGTTGCTCCATTTAAGGTGCCGGTCACCGAGGTGCCTGTCAAACTTGATCCGAAAGGATTCCATTCCATTCTTGATATTTCTTTGCCTTTGGATTTTGGATTTTGTCTCCTACCGCTGAAGAGTGATCAGACAGCTCCGCTCAATGTGTGGTGAAGTGAGAAGCTGTTGGCCAGCTCCTTGGGCCTTGTTAGGTCGAAGGGCACAGGCTTCAGCTTGGTACTTTTGCTCCTTAGAGCCCATGAAAGGAGACAGACTGGGGATGTGGTGGGGTGGGGCTGGGCTGGACTTCTGTCCCTCTCTCTGGTGGGAACTTGCTGGCTGAGTTCTCTTTTTGAGCCTGAGGCTGACCTTCAGTGCCCCTAATTAGCTCTAGGTTTAATGCTCTGGGGCAGCATACTGCTGTCTACTCTCCCCCTAGCCCATCTCCTTTGCTTTTAGTTTTTCCTTTGTGAGCTTATAGTCATCTGACCGGTTATGTCTAGCCCTGATTCTACTGAGCCTGTACTCTGAAGCTGAGGGCCTTTTAAAATTGGATACCTGGGTCCCTACTGACCCAAAACTGCCCTAGAGAATCCTGATGCCTCTAGGTTGGGGAGGATAGCTAGAAGACTTCTTGGGAAAAGCAATTTGATTCTGTTGGGGGGCGGGGAGACAGTTGAGAATTTTGAGGTACAACGTATTGAACTGGAATTTACTCTGCCCTCTTTAGCTGGGCAACATGGGGTGGCCAAAATGCTCTTGAAAGGCTTTTAGTAGTAATGGCTTGGCCCTGAGCCCTCAAATGGGGAGTGTGGGGGAAGAGGGGTCACTTTCATTCTTCAAGTGAATAACGGCATTTCAGTAGGAATTGAGGAGACCTTAAATTAGATTGACTAGTCTCTGAACTGTTAAAAGTGTCTTTGGGGGGAGGGGAAAAAAGGGGGCTGTTCTGGCCATGCAGGAGAAAACCTGTTTTGTATCTGTTCACCTTGAGAAGGCTGGAGATTGATCAGCTGAGGGATGAGTTCCTCCAGCCGGGCAGTCAGCTGTCGGAATTGTGGCAGGGAGGTGAGGCCCCCCTCCCCCCCCCCCCCCCCCCCCACTTAGGGACTCTGTAGCTGGGATTCTGCCTGAGTGTGCTGGAGGCTTCCCTGGAGATGTGACAGGTTTGTCTTTTGGGGGGGGGGTTAGAGAGGGGAGCGGGTGTTGTGGAAATGACTTAGGGAAAGTGGAATTCGTGTGTGAAAACTCTGGTTTATGGGAATTATAGAGTTGATTAAATCTCTTGTAAGTCAGCTTTTTTTTCCACTGTAAAATAAGAAACTTTTTAGAAAATATTACATTGATAAATTGTCAAAATTACGAATTGTATTCCCCATACAGTGCTTACTCAGACTCTAATATGTATTTAATTTAAATCCTTTTAATGGAAGATCAAATTAAAGCATTTTAAGACATTAATGATTTTTATCAGATCTTATTTGAAAGGTGTTATCTCAAAGTGGTGCTTGCTCAGGGTGGCAGGATTTACCCCCAGAATAGATTTTGTCCCTGTAGTTGGATCACATTGTCTTTGGACTCCATCGTGACCCCTTGCTAAGTCAGCCCCACTCTGGCCCACCTTGTCTCCTGGCTAATCCTGGCCTATTGCAGATACTAAGTATTGGGGACCAGTGAGGGAAGGCTGTAACTCCTCTACATTCTGCATAGAGGAAATGTCTGCTTGGACGCTGCTCGTGGCCTTTGTCCTCTGAATTCCCCTACTCTTAGATTGGCACCGTTGGTCTAAGCCTTGCTGTGCGTTTTAGTACACAGCCTTGCCTCTTGTGTGAAATAAAAAGAAATGTTGCATGATTCTGGTGCACACACGTATAGGGCACATGTCCCAAACCTTGAGTTCTAAGGATTCCTCCCTGCTCTTTGGTGGACTGGCAGCTGGGCTGGCAGAGGGGTAGTGGCTCCCTCTGTGGGTGTCATCCCCCAGGGAGGCTTTGTGCAGGGAGCTGAGTGACTGTGACTCGAATGTGCTTGTTTTTAAGAATCTGAGCCTAAGGTAATAACAGAGGTTTGTTTTTTTAAGCACTGATGATGAAAATGAGCTGACTTGACAGTGTTGCGGAAGGAGATGACTTCTCTTGCTCAAGTACTCCTTAGGGCCTCCAAAGGGCTTTGGAGGATCCTGGCTTCTTCACCTGTAGCAAATTACCCATGATACAGCAAAGGAGCATTGATTGGCCTGTAGTGGAAGTCTTTGGGAAAATGAGGCCTCCTGCTAACTTTTAGACATGTTGACCTAATAAATGCTTAATTTCCCCCTGCTAATTGAAGGAGCAGTCACATCCACAAACATTTGAGGGTAATTGTAATTTTCATGACATTAAAAATGGGAAAAAAGTTCCCATTTAGATGCTGCAGTACCAATTATGATATTTTCTATATGTCTACACAGATGTCTCAATGTGTGAAAATTTATTCTGGTAGAATGAGAGGAATATAAAGGAAAAGGGGGGCATTTATAGCTGGGTAGAGGGCAGAATGAGGAAAAGCAAATCTCTTAATTTAGAATGATTGACCGACTATTGAAGTGCTCCCCCAGGTGATGGGGCTAATTGGTTTGGAAAGGCCATGGAGAAAAGCTAAGACTTCTCAGTGCTCTCCCTAACATTCTCAGGTTTGTTTTTTTTTTTAAGGAAAAGTAAATGAAATGAAAAAAAACACCAATATATGAATCTTTGTAAGACAATTTCAGTAATTATTAGTTAAATAAATGTTTTGGTTTTAGTATGTATTCAGAAATGATCAGGTGTGAATTAATTAGGCATTGCATACTTTGAGCTTGTGTTCTAATTGTAGCTAATGTAGAAAGAAAATAAACTTTGTGACGGAAGGTTCCAGGTTGATACTAATCATTTTCTTAAACTAATCTCAAACCCAAATGTTTCTAAAACTCTGCATTCTGCAAATGATTGTTAATTCTTAAAGCTTTTGACTTCTGGCCCTTTTGGAATTGAAATCGTCATGATTCTGGAGGATTAAGGCTTTGTGTAACTATGTATTCACATTTAAGTACAAATTTATTTTGCATAGGTTTTAGGAGTATTTCTTGTCCTAATTATCAAATAAGCCCTTAGACTGTTATATGTAACTGGGCAAACATTTTTGTGAAGTCTGTTCTATTAGGGTGACTGTATTAGGCCTTGAGGGCTATGCAAGGGAAGGGAAGGCACCTTGTGCTCTTCCCTTCTCTCCTGGAGTTAAGTCATCGGATGGGGATTACCTGGAAAAAGATGCCTTTAAAACAATTGGTATTTACAAATTCATTCCAAGATACTGTGCCTGGAGCTGTTTGGCTGGAGAAAAAAATGCAAGTGTTTCTTCTCCTAGAGCTTCCATTCTCCTGGAGGAAATGCTGTGGTGGACTGGAAGGGGGATGCTGGAGGCCACAGGCCCAGAGATTCATCTCCAGCCCTGCTTCTCTGCTGCCTCTTGGACATTTTGTGTCCTATAGGTGCCTGTCTCAAATGCCACCTGTCTAAAACAGAATTTGCTTTCTTTCCTCTGAAACTCCCACCTCTTCTGGATTCTGCAGGCATCATCATTCTCTCATTTCCTTAGGTTTGAAATCTCGGGTGCCAGATATTTTAATTGCTTTCCAGCATTACTAAGGCAGCCACCACGTTCCTACAGGCTTCCAGGTCTGAATTGTTGTGGTAGCTTCCTCACTGGGTTCCCTGCCTTGGTGCTTATGCTCAGGGCCAGTTTTGACTACTTTTCCTTTACCTCCAAACTCAGTGAACTTTTGTGCTTCCCCTTAATCTAAAAGAGAATACAGACTCCTCTGTTTGACATTTAAAACACTTTACTTTTTGGCTTCCTCCTCTTTTTCCAGGCTTCTTACACATTACTTTTCTGCACTTGAAGTACCAAGATCTGTGTTGGAATATTGCCTCAAATACTTAGTGACCATAAAGCCCTTAAACTACTCTGGCCCTCCACTTTACTTTTCTGTAAGAGGAGGAGTTGGACTTAACCTCCCATCCCTTCTGGTTCAGAATCTTCTATCCTGTGATCTGTGTACCAGAGGGGCCAGCCGTGCTGCTTTATTTGCTGTCCTTCCCACCTCTTTGCTTTTTTCTTTAGTGCTCTTCCATCCTGGAATGGTCTCTGACCTTCCTTATTTCTGTCTCAGAATTCCTGGGCTCCTTTATGATTGAGCTCTAAGTACCACCTCTGCAGAAGGCCTCTCTCCCTCCCCCAGCCCTCTAAAGCCATGGTTCTTTGGTCCAAGTGGGACTTGTAGAGACCTCTCTGTTTTCTCTTTTATTATCCCCCAGGCTCCAGCAGGGTGCCTGGAACCTAGTGGAGTGCTTAAGAAATGCTTGTTCTTCTGCTCCAGTTGGGTCATTCCTTTAGATGCTGAATCTCTGAATTCAGCTATACTTGCTTAGCCTTTGCAGCAGCTGTATCATCTTCCATGACTTAGTTTGATTTACCAAGGATTAGATTAGACCACTAAGAAAAAACCCACACCAAAACAAAAACCATTGTGAAGAATCATCTTATGACTCAAGGCCCAGAGTGATACTAAGAAAGGGAATCTGTTTTCTTTAGCCAAAATTTTGAGATGTCAAAAGTAAGGAGAGGGTAAGTTGATAGAAGTAAATGACTTTTTAATGTATCCTACATATTTATTTGTATGATGCTTTCAGAGAGAAAAAACCCAAACCACTTTATGTAAAATTTTTAAACTACCATACTAATGCTTGTGATTGGCCAAGTTAGTGAAGATGCATTTAGCTCTCATAATTTAATTCAACACAGTTCTTTGAGGCAGTTTAGCAGATATGATTACACATTTTTGATAGGCCACATCATGCTTAACAATACTTAGGGAATAGGAACTAGAGCTGTGATTTCCTTTTGTTTCTTTTGGTGTTTTTAGAACTTTTCATTTATATTTAGCTTTGAAAATAACTTTTCTGTTTTTAATTGTGACCTTAATCTGTCAGGTAAGTAGGTAGTAAATTCTTCACTTTCTCCATAAATATGTCCTTTGGGAAGAGGTAATTTTCTAAGCCATTATGAAAGTATTCTTAAAACTTGCAAATGTGGTCCCTTTATTCCGCAGTAGAAATGATCTGACAACTTCTTTCTCATCTGTTAGAAATTGGAGTGACAGAAATGATTTTCCCTCCTTTAGGAGACTACTTATTGTCACATTCCAACTAAGTGCCATTTTATGAATGGAAAGTGGCCATTTTACCCTTTCTTAATATTAAAATTTCTGCCTTTTTACATGAGAACAGGTAACAAAACAAACAGTGGTTTTCCAAGTTGCTCCATTCTTTTCAGCCTTGTTTTTACTGTAAAGCCACAAGAAACTTTCTTTTTATTCCTTTGGGTGTTTAGAGAACTAGTGTATACTTCTTTGTACTCAACTCATGCTTTTATTAAATGCCCACTGCATGCCAGGCACTGTGCTAAGAATGCAGCAGTTCTTGCCCTGCTAAAGCTTTTACATTTTAATGTCCGACCCACGTCTTTTCCCCATCACTCATGTTTTTGATGCTTTACCCAGAGATCATTGATGAAAAGCTTCAGCTTGCTCAGGTTCACACATTTTTCCATTTCCCTTTTGAGGTATCGAGTTTCTTTTGTTCAGTTAATTGTGTTCCATGATTCCGAATCAGCATCACCAGGAAAATACTGGTACTGAAGAGGTGGACTTGTGCAGTTTGGGATGCTGAAGTTGCTGTGTCTTGTCTGATTTCCTCCTCCTTAATTGTGCTCTCACTCTCTGTATGCTTGCCCCACAAATAGAAATATTGATGTGCTGGTGTGTCAAGTTTTGTATTCAGATACATACAAGAAATTGGAGGGAAAAAACCCAACCCAGTATTTCTTGGTTAAAATTCAAGTAGGAGAATTCTCTGTTAATGTTGAGGTTTCCTAGGTGTTTCTGTCTGGGGAGATGCCTGGATCAAGCCCTATAAACAAATAAGACCTCTTAGCTTTTTGCTTCAGAATAAAGAACCACCTTTATGGCTTCCATAAGCAGGGGTATGATGATTTTCATAATGACGGGAGTCATTGATTATTCTTGGTTAGGAATTATGCCATCGGGGCCTAGTCACCTTAGCTTGTATGGTTTGATGTGGGTAGGTACGTTTGCCTCAAACTCCCATGTTTACATGAGCCTCTAGGAGCTGTCATGTCTGAGGTTTTAGATGTACACCTAAGTTCTGAATTACATAGTAAGACCCTCTCATGCCAGGCAGCAACTTCATGCTTTGTTTATGTTTCGAAACTCTTTGAAGGCCAGTCTGGTCTGTGTTTCCCTAGTCCAGCACTGAGCCTGTCACAAGAAGCACTCAGTGCCTATTTCTTGATTGAAATGAGATCAGACGGTCTCTTAAGAGATTGGTCTGTTTCAGGAAAAACCAAACGGATGAAGACTTGTATATTGAACTGATTATGGCATGTAAGTTGATACAAAGTTGATCAGTATGAAGATCTTGAAGCAGGGTGCCAGATTGGCATTAAAAATAGTACCGAGAAATGAAAAGTCAACAGAATCACATTTGAGAAATTTTTTTTTCAATAATCCCAAATCACTTTCTATTACAAATCTCATTTTTAATATCCACGATCACATGATGATGCTGTACGGCCATAAATCAAGAAATACCAGAGTCTCAGAATAACTATGAATAATAAGGCATATTAACTCTGATGATTGGTGTTCAGGAATAGGTGTAAAAGAAACCATCCATGACTTGGAACGGGATTGACTAATAATGTAATGAAAGCAAGACACAAGAGTCTGAATGCTGCATTGGTGCCCATAATACAGTTAAGAAATAGTCGAAGGCCTCTAATGCTTTGAATGGATAGTATTAGGGAGAAGATGTTCAAGAATCTTTTTTTTAAGAGGCATGTTTTATTTTATTCCATTTTTAAAATGGAATACATTGTTTAAAATACACTTTGTCAATAACTTTTGTTTTTAAATTTTCCTAAATCGTGTTTAAGAATCTTACCCAGTGACTTGGTCATATAAGTTGTAAGTTCTCTGTTGATCTAAGTTCTCTGTTGGTGCTAGTTAAAGCAGTACTATGAAGAAAAAGGGAGAAAAGCCCGAAGAAGGATGTGATAGAAGAGACATACACAGAATAGGCAGGCAGAAACAAACATTCGTTTTCATGGAGCAATAGCCCCATATTGTGACCTTTATTTCTCTTAAACATTGAAATCTATTTTATGCTTTTGTAACTATTAGCAAAAAGGAGGCCTTCTAGTTTTGGTACTTGCCATGTAACAGCTGAATGTGTTCTCCATCCTTGATCTAAATGTAGTTGTAAAAAATGTTCTCTAGTGTCGCTTCAGGACAGTCAAGAACCTCTTCTCATTTTTCCCTTCTCTCGGTATCTCAGGGTTACACTACTGTGATAGTGTAATAATGGAACTACGACGCTTGCACATTAATAATAGCTTCTTCTCTTTTTACTCCATGATATTTATTTGTTCCTTTTCCACTCCACTGCTGTTCAGTAGGGGTAGTCCATGGACAGATCCTTTGAATATATTAAGTGGTCAATAAATAAAATACTTGTTGATTTGAATGTAATGGAGTAAGTCCGCTCGCATGTTAGAACACTCATCTAGTTATTTCCTTAGGAAACCTTGGCTTTTGTGACTGTCCTGGCAAGATTGACAGAGAACTTCTGCTGTTCCAAGTTCTGAATTGAAATTGGAATGCCTCTTCAGACAGAGTCAGTGTCCAAATAAGTGATAGGTTGTTTCTTAATATAGTTCAGGTCCTGCTTCATGAGTTCAAGGAGCTTTGGGTACGTCCTCTGCTGCTAATATTGATGTTTATCACAACTCCTCAGTGATTGAGGACCTGGTCTTTAAGAGTTGTGGGAGAAGTCTATCACCCAGAAACCAAACTGGTGAGATTGTATGAGCTTGGTTAGATCAGTTGTCTAACGAGAGAGTTCATTGCTGTGCCCTTATCTAAAAACTTTCCAGCTTGGTGGAGGAGATGCCAGAGCTCTCATCATTCAGCTCTCTTATAGATTTAATAAGAATCTGTGGACAGACCTTAGACCATACCAGTTACGTGGCTTCCATGGAGAAGCCAAGCCTACCCTTCCTACACTGTGAATTCTACATATGCATTATATTGTGGTGAGTTACAACCCTTCCCAGATTCTCCAGAGATGCTGGATTTTGTGTCTTGGTTAA
This sequence comes from Pseudocheirus occidentalis, assembly GCA_028646575.1. Classification (NCBI taxonomy): domain Eukaryota; kingdom Metazoa; phylum Chordata; class Mammalia; order Diprotodontia; family Pseudocheiridae; genus Pseudocheirus; species Pseudocheirus occidentalis. Next base: position 178,841,830 of record CM053600.1, on the reverse strand, counting down.
AACCTCATAATAGAAAAAAATTGCATCCCTCTGTTTTATTTATGAGGTAGACATCACTGCCTTCTCCCTCTCTGTCTTCCTTTAAACCCTTCTTTCTTAGTAGTCGTCATCACAAGAAATGTGGTTACATCTATCACCAGATCCTTAGAAGGGGGACTTACCACCATCCAGCCTTTTCTGTGCAGCTGATTTTCAGCTCTTTATACAAAGGTGGGGGGGCGGGGCTTGTATCCTAAATATATTTAGACCAGCAGCGTTACCAGCAAATGAAGTGTGTTAACCAAAGTTAGTCCGAGTGATAATGAGCGCAGTGCCCCTGTGTGAGGACTTTGGAAGAAGGTGGCTGCTCACATTCGGTCGTTCTTTTGGTTTGGACTGGCTGGTAGAAACATGCTTGTGGCAGAAAAGGGACCGTGAGCTTTCCCATGGTTTATGCATCTTCTGTGCAGCTTTTTGAATAGAATTCTTCACCCCTCTTAGGCAGCATTTGTTGGGGACGGGCAGAAGAGCCAATGGGTGTTGTGGGTTTGTTTTAGATTTTTCTGCATAGCTTAAGTTTTTCTTTCAGTTAATTTTGCTGTAAGAAGACCAAAAAGCAGTCGTTTTGTTTCCTTCTTGCTTGTGCAACAGTTTTCTTTTGCATCAGTTTCTTTTACTTGTTTCTAGCGTTACATCAACGAATAATGGTGACCATGGACATCCTTGCGTTGCCTTTGATCTCTTATTGGAAAAGCCTCTGTATGCCCCATTTACTCCTATGCTTTTTTTTTTGTTTTTAACATAAATGGGAGTTTGAATTTTGTCAAAATTTTCAGTTAATTTGTTTTTCATATGCTCTCTTATGTTTACAGTTTTGCTAATATTGAACCAGCTTTGGCTAATATTTTGGTTAATTTCTAATTGGCTAATATTTTTATATTGATATTCATAATGGAACTCTGATTTTCTTTGCTTTTTCTCTCCCTAGTTTAGATAGCAAGAGTATTTGTCTGAAGAATTTTTGTAGAGGCCTTTTTTCCTACAGAGAGTTTAATATTAATATTAGAATTGTTCTTTGAATATTTGATAGAATTCACTTTTTTTTAGTTTTTTAAAAAAATTATTTATTTTAGGTTTCAACATTGTTCCAGATTTTTTTCCCCTTCTTCCCTCCTCACCCACCCCCACTGAGAAGACAAGTAATTCAGTACAGATTGTACATGTGTAGTTATCCAAATCATTTCTGTAGTAGTTACATTGTGGAAGACTGACTATAATTCCCTCCAGCCTGTCCTGCCCTCCACTTACTCTGTTTTCTACTCTGACCCTGTCCCTTTTCAAAAACATTCACCTCTGATCCCCTCCCTTCCATCCTACCTCCTCCCCTCCCCCCATTTTCCTGTAGGGTAAGATACATAATTGAGTGTGTATTATTCCCTCCTTAAGCCAAATTCAATGAGAATAACCCATTCCCTTTCACCTTCCTACTCTTCCCCTCCATTGTAAGTTTTCTCTTGCCTCTTTTATACGAGATAATTTACCCTAATCTGTCTCTCCCTTTCTCCTCCCAATAAATTCCTCTCACTTTTTAATTTTATTTTTTATTTATGCCTTCATATTCAGCTCATCCTGTGCCCTCTCTCTTTGTATAGATGAACATATATATGCCCACACTCACATATATGTTTATGTACACATACAGCCTACTTTATATGCATATGTATGTACGTATACATATATATGTTCCCTTCAGCTACCTCATACTGAGAAAAAACTTAGGAGTTACAATGAACATTTTTCCATATAGGAATATAAATAGTTCAGCTTTAATAAGTCCCTTATGATTTCTTTTTCCTGTTTACCTTCTCATGTCTCTCTTGCTTCCTGTATTTCAAAGTCAGATTTTCTGTTCAACTGTTTTTTTCATCAAGAATGCTTGAAAATCCTCTGTTTCATTGAATGACCGTATTTTTCCCTTTAGCATTATAATCAGTTTTGCTGGGTGGGTGATTTGGTGATTCTTGGTTTTAATCGTAGCTCCTTTGATCTCTGGAATACCATATTCCAAGCCCTTTGATCCCTTAATGTAGAAGCTGCTACATCTTGTATTATCCTGATTGTCCACAATACTCTAATTGTTTCTTCCTGATTCCTTGCAGTATTTTCTCCTTGACCTTGGAACTCTGGAATTTGGCTACTATATTCCTACAAGTTTTCTTTTTGGGCTCTTTTTCCAGAGGCCATAGGTCAGCGGTTCTTAACCTGTGAGTCGTGACCTCTTTGGGTGTCTAACGACCCTGTTACAGGGGTCGTTAGACCCCTGAAAACCATCAGAAAACACATATTTCTGATGGTCTTAGGAACTGAGACACTGCTCCTCTATCTGTCTCCAGAAGGGTCTGCCCACATGCAGATATGCCCATATACGAGTATTAAAAGGCCACACAGCATTAGGAAGGTTGAGAACCACTGTGATAAGTGAATTCTTTCAATTTCTATTTTGCTGTCTGGTTCTAGAATATCAGGGCAATTTTCCTTGATAATTTCTTGAAAGATGGCTTCTAGACTTTTTTTTTTTGATCATAGCTTTTAGGTAGTCCAACAATTTTTAAATGATATCTCCTGGATCTATTTTCCAGGTCAGTGGTTTTTCCAATGAGATATTTCACATTGCCACATATTTTTTCATTTGTTTGGATCTGTTTTATAGTATCTTGATTTCTCATGAAGTCATTAGCTCCAGTTGCACCAGTCTAATTTTGAAGGAGTTATTCTCTTCAGTGAGTTTTTGAAATTCCTTTTCCATCTGGCAAATTTGGCTTTTTAAGGCATTCTTCTCCTCACTGGCTTTTTGGGCCTTTTTTGAGCTCCTCCTCCATGGCCTGTAACCAGTTCATATTCTTCTTGGAGGCTTTTGATGCAGGAGTTCTGACTTAGATGTCTTCCTCCCACTCATGCGTTGATCCTTTTTGTCCCCCGAAAAGGATTCTATCGTCTGTGCTTCTGTTGCTTCCTCATATTGGCAGTCAATTACCTTATTTTTGAGCTCTTTGCCGTGGTACAACTCTGCTTCCAGAATAGAGAAAAAAGCTATGTCCCAAATTGCTGGGGTTTTTGCAGCTGCCAGAGCTATTAGATGGGCACCCTCTCTATAACCCCCACATGCTCTGGCTCACTGGTCACACACCCTAGGACCATCCCCCAAGACCGTGATCTGGATCCAAGCAGGTCAAAGCAAAAGCAATTACCCTCTGCATGGTGGCTTGGTCCCCCTACAGTCTGCAGGCCAGGAGCTCCGGAAGCAGCCATGCCTCCTCCACTTCGTGCTGGGGTTTGGGGGCGGGGGGGATAGCAACTGGACCACACTCTTCTATGTCCCTCTGTTTGAACAAAGTTCCACACTGACCTTTTACTTTGTCTTTGGCATTTGTTGATTGAGAAGTCCGGAAACCCTTACAAATGCTGGTGATTTAGTCTCATGCAGTCTGCTCCAGGGCTGCCCGTTGGGGCCGCCCTGGGGCCAAAACTGTGGCTCAGTTGGGACTGTGCTCAGCTCCCAGCCAGCTGTGATGGACCCTTCCTGTCTGCCTGCTGGGCTGCCTTCGGCAGGAGGTTTGTTTCTCTCTGTCACTTTGTGGGTTCTGTAGCTCTCGTTTGTTCAGAGTCATTTTTTTACATGTATTGGATGAGGTGGAAGCCGGAGCCGCATGGAAGTCCTGTTTCTGCTCCGCCTAGAATTCACTTCTAAATGTATTTTATGCTTGAGTTTTTCCCTCCACTTTATGAGTTCATTTTTGGTTTGTTCAATTTTTCTTTCTGAGATTGAGATATTTAAGTTTTCTCATTCCTTGTTCTGTTAATCTGGGCTTTCTGTCTTGAATCCAGAGTGCCTCTAACGTGTCTGTCTTTTTGTGGGGTCCTAGGCTGGGTGAAATCACATGCTCTGGTTTATTTCTGAATTACTTGAGCCCTTTTTAGGTCCTTACTGGACCATTTCTGAAGTCTTATTCACCAGATGTCATTGTATGAATGAGGAAGCTGAGGCTAGAGAGGGTGAGTGGCATGCTGACTTTCATGCACATGGTGAAGTGGCAATAGAACCATTTGCCTGGTTTTGCCTTTAAGTTGTTATTGTTGGATTTTTCATTTCTTCTTTCTAGAGGAGATTGCTGTCCAGATAAACAGCTCAAGCTGGATGGTCTCTGGACCAGTCTGTGGGTCTGTGATTTTCCTGAGGTAGATTTATCTGTAAATCTAGGACATGGAATCTGTTTGCTTCTCCTGGAAGCTCCATAAATCCAAGTGGATTTCTGTTGTTGTTGATATCAACTACTTCTACCAGAACGATGTTGATATTTAGGAAGCGCAAAACAAGTTTGTCCATTTAAGATTATTACTTTAAAATGTTCCTTTTTGTTGTATTTAATGACCATCTCTTGGAAGGAGGAATGCATGCTGAAATTGTAGAGTTTATTAAGTTTAAGTCATTTCACACCATAACTCATGAGGGGAGCTATTCTAAATTCCTGTTTTGAAGTAGGACTCTTTCCCGGTGGCCTAGAACAGGGTTCTCAACCTATGCGTCATGACCTCTGGGGGTCTAAGGACCCTTTCACAGGGGTTACAGGGGTCGCCTAAGACCATCCGAAATATGTGTTTTCGGTCTTAGGAACGGAGACACCGCTCCTCCATCATCTCCAGGCGGGTCTGCCCACATGAAGATATATCCACATACAAGAATTAAAGGGTCGTGGCATTAGGAACGTTGAGAACCACTGGCCTAGACAGATGAATATATAATTTAAATCCTACTCTTAAAGACCCCTAGTTAATCCTTTTTTAATCCATCAGGATCTCACCTTCACTTGGATCCTTAATGCTTATTAGCACAGTGCAGAATGGTCTCCATGATCTTGAAGGAGGTTTTTAAAAACCACTCAGCCCATATCTGTTGCTTGTGTTTTATTTTTCTTGAGTTATCAGATGATGGTACTTTTAGATGATGTTCTTAAAGAGCTTCATCACCAGCCACACAGTTCATCCTTCTAGCATCTTAACTCCTTAGAGAAGGTGTGCTAAGGGTTGGCCAGGAAACAAAAATGGCAAATCTTTTGTGATTTTCTATTTAGAATTTCTATTATTTTAAAGGAAATCAAGGAGTTTTGAGTTCTTAATTTTAAAAACAAGTAAGCATCAGCTTTCCTTTTGTATCTTTACTTGGCTGGGTAGTAGCAGAAAATAGTATAAATCCTTCAGGTGCTGCCTGCTTGGGGTGCCTTTTCTTGGCTGGTACATCTCAGTTTTCTCTGTAGACCCCCGTGGGAAGGTTCTGAAGTGAAGAAGGTGGAGGGAACTGAAGTTGGAGTGGGCCAGTCTTTGCAGTGTGGGCAGGTTGGCGCTCCATCAACTCGCAGCTGGGCCAGGGATGTGGTGGGAGGCACAGGTGGTGCCAGGCGCTATTCCAGATGCTTTTTACAAATATCACATGGATCCTCATGATGGCCTTGAGAGGCAGATGCCTCTAGGACCCCCATTTTACAGGCAAGGAAGCTGAAGCAAGCAGACAGGAAGTGACTTGCTCAGGATTGCCCAGCTGGTTTGAGCCGCTCTTTCTGACTCCCTTGTGGTGTTGCTGCCAGCCTCTTAGAAGGACCACGTACAGCAAATGTGAAGTGCTGTGTCCAAGTGCCACTGTGACTGTCATCATCCTCACCACTATGGTTGTGATGTGTGGAGAAGCTTTAGAAGATGGCTGGTGGGATTAAGGAAATGAGCCTTTGGAGGTTTTGCACAGCAGAGAGTCCTGGTTTTATATAGTCCAAAGACCTGCTGTTGCAGACAGATTAGCAATGTGGACCTAGCCTCAGGTCATTAGGGAAGGCTGAGATGGGAAGTAGCCCAGAACCCAATTTTGGATGGCCAGACTTAGAGAAGGCATTGCTTAGATCTGTGTCAGCTAAAGACAATCTGTGCTTGGTCCTGTATCATTTCAGATTTTTATCAATGATGTAGATAAAGGCACCGCCTGCCGGGAGTGAGGAGGCTTTTTAGTAGACTTTGAGCTTCTAAGCTCAGATCCTTGGGCCTGGTGAAGTCTCTTAAATCACGCCTAACATCAGTTTTCTTATCTTAAAATGGTGCCTCACAGGGCAGTTGTGAGAATCAAATGAAAACCTTAAATAATTGCTGTTTAAATACCAGATATTATTAATGATGACAGCTACAATTTGTGATTTTGCCTATTTCATGCAGTGTGGTAGAGTACAGTGGGGTTTTTTTTTTTGGTTTTGGTTTTTGGCAAGGCAGTTGGGGTTAAGTGACTTGTCCAAGGTCACACAGCTACTACATGTATCAAGTGTCTGAGGCTGGATTGAACTCAGGTCCTCCTAACTCCAAGGCTCTAGCTGCTTCTGTGGTAGAGTATGGAATGAGTACTGGATTGGGAGTGAGGCGCTTGGGTCCTCCCTTCTACACTTAGGGCCGTTGTAACTGTGGCAGTTCAGTTAACTCCTCTGGGGCTACAGGGGTGGACCGGATGGACACCCACCAAGGTCTTTTTTTACTCTACACATGTGACACTATGATTCTTTGAGGTTCCAGTTTTGCTTCTGTTCTTCTGTTACTGTTGTTTGAGAAGACTAAAGTATGGCTACAGAGCAGGTGAACTCCAGACCTCTGGTTATTATAGATTCTTTTCCTTGGAGCGTACAGGTCTTAGGTTTTTTTTTTTTTTCGTTTAGTATTTGGACCAACAATCTGAATATGGCCCTGTGCTCATTTCTGTCGTTTTTGTAGCATGGATTCTTCCTATAGCTAATTCACTTTCTTAGGAATACTTTGCAACAGTACCATTAAACGTGTTGTTGAAATTCACTGGGCGTTGTGTTTGTGGTGACTCACAAGTTCAAGGGCAGTATTACCTTCCTTTTCAAACCAATAAGCATTAAGAGCCTGATAGCCCTCATAGCTCCCATAGCTCCCATAGCTCCCAGGTTTGTGCTTCAGCGGCTGTGAGAGACGGGGCAGTGCATCACCAGCACCTCTGTGTTACCGATTTGGGAACTTAAGACTATGGGGAAGTGTCTTGGCCAAGGGCACGTGATGTGGGAATTATACTGCCTTCCTTTGACTCTGAGTCCAGAATTTCTGCCACTAGTTATTCCACAGGGAGGACGTGGTTTTCGAGGCACTGCAGATAATTACGTGCCACATGGTAGAGAACATGGAACATGATGTCATAGGGTCAGTAGGATCATAGAGGATCTTAGGAACTGCAAGCAGCCTTCTAGGCTTATCTGGGCCAAATGCCTCAGGTTACATACAGATGAAGAGACTGACGCCCAGAGAGTCTGTGACTTGGCCTGAGCTGAGATTTGAACTGATGTATCTTTTGATTCCAAATTCGTCAGTCTTGCTTCTGTGTCATGGCCTTCAAAACTCTGGGTTTGCGTTCTGCCTCTGGAACATCAAGGAAAGGAATATATGTAAAATGCTTTGAGTTACTTAAAAAAATATATATATATATATTTTCTGAAAGTTTGTAAATTTTATATATATATATATAATTTACAAACTTTCAGAAATCTTAGCTATTGTAAATTGTATATTTCCTTTTTCCTTGAGGAGCTTAAAATCCAATAGAGAAGGCATAGCATACCTGTTAAGTACATGTGTATGTAAGTGTATAATCCAGATTGTCCGTTTTTGAAGCTCTCTATCCCATGTTTGGTCATGAACTCTTATCTAGAATTGTAAAAGGCATTTCTGTCCTTGTGCTTCTAATTCATTTGTGAATGTGACCTTTTATATCCAAGTCGTGTGATGTTTTGGAGCTTATCTTGGTATGTGGTAGAAGACATTGGTCTAAACCTGCTTTCTGCTTTTGCAAAAACTGAAAACCGCTTTAAAGTAGACTCCCTCCACTGGTGTAACCTTGTGCTTCCTCTGCTCTTCCTCCTGAATGAATCTTGTCCATGCCTTTCTTTGCCACTAGTGGTTTTTCCATTGTCATTCTTAACTTGGCCCCACTTGGGCTGCCCTGTCCACTCATTACCCTGTAATCACACTGCTTTATTTATTGGTCTATCTTTTCTGCCCTGGTCATAAACATGCGTGATGACGCCTCAGTTGATGCATCACTTCTTGTGTGTAATTCATTGCTTATGTATCTCCACTGTGCTTTAAAAAAAAATTACAATGTGGGTTATTTGCATTTTTTATTCTTCTACTGTTGGGGAATCATATAATTTGTGAGTAGTTGCTGCATATGGTCATCCATCCAGGTTTGCTAATTCTAAACCGCCTGTCCAGGATTATGTCCGTACGTGCACACGCACACACGCAGATACATATTAGACTGCTTCAGTGGCCTACTTATCTCATTGTATGTTTTAATCCAGGCAAGAGAGTTTTCACTTTTTTTTTTTAATTTAGTATAGAGGGGCTAAAAATGAAATACATTTCTTTGCTCTTTTGAATGTAATCTGAAAGTTTAGGATTTTGAGATCGAACAAACTTTAGAGACCATATAATCAAGGGATTCTTCATTTCTTTGTTTCATAGGACACCCCCCCCCTCCCCGGTCCCTCCACAGCCCCGTGGCTGTCTGAAACTTACTGATTCCTTCTGAACATAATATGTTGGAAAAAAATATGATTGAAGGAGAAACAACTTTTAAGTTATTGGTTAGTGAAAATAAAGAAGTCTTTTTTTTCATCCTTCCAAGTTCATGGACCCCCTGCAATCTATTGCACAGATCTCTTGGGGAGGGGGAAGTTCAGGTAAAGAACCCCCAGTATGGTCTAACACGGTCATTTTATAGATGAGGGAAGTGAGGTTCAGAGAAGTTGTGATTTGATCAGAGTCTCAGATTTTCAGGCTTCCATCCTTCACATTAACTCGTTCTGTGATATGTAAATAAAGCTGAATTTGTTAAAATTCCAAATGGAATTGGTGGACTTCTTTCATAGCAAAAAATTAATAGCTGTAGTCATTTAATCGGAAGTTACATTGGATCTAACCACTTATTAACATCTTTATTGCTGAACTAAGGAAGAGAGGAGGGGGGCATATTAATAGAATTTATAGATCACATTAAATTGTACAAAGTAGCAACACCAGGGAAAACTTTAAAAGATTTTCCTACATAAAAGAAGTGACTGAGTAGGAAATTGTAAGTTGTTTTTTCTATTGATGTTTTAGATTACCTTATTTTGATAACATACTTAGAGAGAAAATAATTTGTAACTATTTAATGATTCTTACCTGACTTTTGAGATCTAAAATAAGACTCAAGGTTTTGTTTTGTTTTGTTTTGGACCCATTCTAGAGTAGCGAGCGCTTCCTAAATGGGATTGGAGTTGAATAATTGAATGTGGGGGTTGCAAAAAATTTGGCCACAGTAAAAGGTTTCTGAATGCGCAGTGACCAAAAATTAATTCAAAATCAAACGAGCAATGAATCTGAGGTGTTTCTGACAGTGCTTGCCTGTGTGGCAGCACATGACTTCACTGCAGCCTTGGTTCTGAACACAGCATTGATGATTATAAAATCAAAATATTGATCAGCTCTGCAAAATGTGGAAGATGCTCTGTATCCTGAAGTATCAGATACTCTGCCAAGATTTAATTCTTTATGTAAAAATAAACAAGCACATCCATCTCATTAGTATGAGTATTTGCTTTCAGTAGTAAAATTATATGCATACCAATTGTTTTAAAACAAATTTCTCTATGATTTATTATCAGTAAATGTTTGATTCGTATACTTATTTCACATACCTATATATACCTGTGGTCGCACAACAAATTCTCAGACTGAAATGGCTTGTGAGTGGAAAAAGTTTCAGAAGTCCTGTTTTAGAAGAGCCTGATGGGTGCTGTGCCAGGCATTTAGTGGCAGGCCCCAGCTTGGCTCCTCACCCCGTAAGCAGGTCAGGAAGTTACCAGTGCTGCTCCTGGGGTGTGTGACGCCCTGTGGCCTGGCATCTCTTTGATAGATAGAACTTCGCTGGGGTGGAGATGTGGTAAGAGGGATGTGTCCATGTTGGTTTCCTTGTCTCCATTGCTTTTCCTCTCTATACTTTGCATTCCGTACTTCATCCTGCATTTGCTCTGCTAGGGCTACACAACATTCACAGCTTTCAGTCATTGTGTGTCATTGCCAGTCTTTTCATAGGGGTCCAGTGAGTGGGGGGAAAACCCATCCCAAGTTTTCTAGACTTTGACACTGGATGTGGTAGTTGTTCATGCTGGTTAGCTATGTTTCTATAAAAATAGAGGTCATCTTCCCCATGCCTGCCCCCTCTATCTAAATCTGCAATGGTTTTAAAAATGTTTCCATCTACTTTAGGTTTTTTCTCTATTTTTTCTGTCATCTGGGCCAGTAAGTGGAGAAGTACAAAAGGTGAGAATACTTGAGAGAGCATGGTTTTCTTCTTCTGGTTAAATGGCTTGTAAGGGGACCATTGAGTGCGTGCTCTGAAGACCAGGATATTTGGGAGGCCAAAGGAATGCATGTTATAGGGAGTCCTATATGAGAACAGAGATACAAGGGAACATTATGAGGGTAGGAAAAATAAAATTAATCTTTTGCTTTCCACGTATACATCCAGTAGCAATGAAAATACGTGTGTTAACATCTCATATATACACATAGTTTGAAATCATGGAACAAGTCCTAATAGTGATCTTCAAAGGATTAGCCATATTTGTTTGTTGAAATTTTTTGTAATCCGTATTTCTTGAAATAAATGAGCCATCATTTTATTATACAATTTTGTATAAATTATACAATTTCTTTGTCATGGGATTTAAACTTTTAAGGAAGGTCATTAGCTAAAGACTATCTGGGAACACCTATGCTATGTTAAAAAATGCCTACTTATATGGAAGCATTGAAATGTTTGGATGAAATATAAGATGTCAAATGAGAAATCATTTTCTTAATTCTGTGGCATCTGGGAGAGTTGACTAAATATAAAACGGCCTCCAAGTGAGTCTCCTCGAGCGCACTTGAGTAAATGCAAAGAGTACATATAGCCCCTTGGCTTCAATCTTGTAGGGAGAAAAGTGAGTCAGGTTGTTGAGGGAGAAAAGTGAGTCAGGTTGAGTTTGCCCTGCTTGTCCTTCCTAGCATCACATCACATATTGTTACCCTGTAGCCAGAGTGTCTTTTCCTTTTCCTTTAGCCCCTTTAGATCTAAAACAGAACCGAATATTCTTCAAAATATCAAAAGGTGGATACCTTTAAAAACCTAGGAATGGCATCATCATCATTCAGTGGTTTCAAGCTTGAATGGAAACTCATATTTACTTAGAAAACACAAATTAATGTTGTCTATGTTACATTTGAATTTATTTTGTTAAACATTTCTCAGTGACATTTTAGTATGGTTCTGTTAGTGCGGGGAAGTTGTTCTCATGCATGCCAGCAGAGTCTGCCTGGAGAGGACCACACAGTCCAGCGCCTTTATTTTATGCAAGAGGCCGCTGATGGCCTGAGACGCCAGAACACACAGGTGGGAGCAAAGATTGACTGTCACCAGTAACATTTGATTGTTTTAGTTTCTGGCTGTTAGGAATTTCTGAAAATTCATTGCACTGTTGTTTCCTGAGTAAACTTTTCAGCCTGGTGAGTGAGCTCTCCAGCTTCGTGTGAGGCTGGTCACTCGCGAGGGTTCTACAACAGTGCTGTAGTCACAAATGGTAACTTCATTTTTATTCCATCTCACTGCCTTATGTGCATTCTATTTTCAAATGCATTTTATTGTGTCCAGAAATACTTAAGATCGTGTAACATGCAGGAATAAAAACCAAATCCAGAAAGAGGAGGCCTAAGAAAAGGTGACAGCCTTGGGCAGTTAAACGGTTGTTGGTGAACTTGGAGAGGGCAGCTACCTTCAGGTGGTCAGAAGGCCACCTGAAAGGATGTGGAGTCAGGGAGGAGGTGTGACAGTGGAAACAAAGGGGCTTTTTTGAGGGGTTTGCCTGGGAAAGACAGAGAACAAGGAATGGGACATCTACAGCTAGTAGGGATCATAGAAATTTACAGGTAAGGAAAACAAGGCAGAACGAAGTTGGGACTTGGCCGAGTTTATGCATCCAGTAAAGGCCACAGGTGGGGTTTGAATCCAGACCTTGTTGATTTCCTCAGTCTGGTGCTCTGCCATGTTCTCTGTGCCTTAAAGTCATGGCAAGCTCAAGGGAAGGGGTCTTTTAGAATGAGGGAAGACCTGGATGTGTTTGTAGACAACAGGAGAGAAACTAGTGCCTGAAGAGAGATGGGAGATTAGGGGGAAAAGGGACTTTTTGAAGAGTCTGAGCTCTCAGAGGCGATAAGAAGGGAATGAGACTAGAGTCTGAGGGGGGGAGAGCATGGGGTTTATAACTTACCTAGGGCTGGAAGGGGCTGCAGAAGGCATCTGGCCCACACTGCTCATTTTACAGTTGAAGAACCTGGGACCCAGGCAAGAGAAGTGACTGCTGACTTAGGAAGAAGATGGACTCTAGAGACTGCTCCCTTGTTCTGTCTCACAGAGTTTTTATTCTAGGATTGGGGATAAAGAAGAACTCGGAGGGTGGCTTCCAGTTTCCCAGTGAGCTCTAGAGAGAGATCTTTTGCTCAGAGGGAGAAGGGGTAGGGGGTATATATGGTAGGAAGCTGATTTAGAAAGTGTGAAGGACTTTGATAAACTGGACTCTTCTCCTCAGCAATGCAAGGTTGTAAGACAAATCTATAGGATGCAGAATGGAAGGAGAAAGATCTAGAAAGAACAGAGTTTAAATGGAAACTGAAGCAGTCTACATGCTGTCGTTCTTTTTTCCATGTTTGGCTTTGTTTCCTCTTTCCCATTATTCATTGCATCCGTTACAACCCTTCTATACAACCAGACTAAGGTCCAGTGTGAAAATATTTGCAGATCCTGTACTTGACTGCATGCTGCCATGGAGGGGGGGAGGGAGGGGAGAAAATTTGAAATTCAAGGGAGTGTGGAACGGAATCTTGTAAACTAAAAGTAAACAAACAAGTCAGTAAATATTAAAGTGTGAAGGGATTGCTGAATTAACAGTGGGGGCCTGGGGGAGATTAATGAAAAGTTCTAGTGATAGTTGGCACAATTGTGACCTCCTACAGGGCTGTCAAATGATGCAGGAGTAAGATCATGGAAGGCAGGTGACAGGGGTGATCTGGGGTTGGGCATCAAGAGGAGATAGAAGGTAGGGCAGGATTTGTGGGGAAAGAACAGCCATAAAGTTGAAAATGGTTATCTTTTCAGTCAAGATTGGGAAAGGAGGGAAGCCAGGTCACAACACAGGTGGTAAATCAAGAAAGCAGATGGTGAAGGAGGGCCATGATGATGATGACAATGATAATGATGAAGAATTACATGCAAGAAGTTATAATTTTTTTTTTTTGGAGGGGGGAAGGCAGGGCAGTTGGGGCTAAGTGATTTGTCCATGGTCACATGGCTAGTAAGTGTTGAGTGTTTTGAGGCCAGATTTGAACTCGGGTCCTCCTGACTCCAGGGCCGGTGCTCTACTTACTGTGCTACCTAGCCGCCCATAAGAAGTTATAATTTGAGAAAGGAATTTCGGAATTCAGGGTCATGGAGGTCAAGCAGTTATAGGTTGGTGATCAGGTACAAGAGTGTGACTAGACCCTTCTCTGTGGCTGAAGTGACCTAAGCCAGCAGTTGGGGGAGTTATTTGTTGGTCACATTTTGGATTTAAATATTCTAACATTTTGTTTTTAAATTCCCTGTGAGATTTACAAATACCTTTGTAAATTTCCCTGTATTGTGCAGCTGATTTTCAAAAATGTGATGCAACTCAGTGGACATCATGATAGCTAGAATTAAACCAAAGTGGTGAGGACAGCAATGGTCATCTTTTCTTGGGAGGTGAAGGGGTGGGATGGAATGGAGGACATCCCTTTGCCATCGAACCCTGCCCTGACCAGACCTATTAGAGACACTGCTCCACACCACCTGGATGAGATGGGAGTCTTCCTGGTGGGATGGAGGGTCTCTGGCTCCTGTACACTCTGCCTCTTTGCCCTCCAGCTGTCTGACCACTGACCCTGCCATCTAACCTGCAGCTGAGTTTCTCTGTTCTGTCTCCTCCATTAATTAGAGTGAGAGGTCTTGTGGAGCCTTTTCCTTTTGGGTACATCCACATTCTTAGCACTGCCATTTGGTACAGAGTCTTAGCTACTGTTATGTGTTGTTTCTGCTTTATTTTTTTGGATGGGTTTGCCTTTGGGTATGGTCAGCCCCATGCTTATCTTTGGAATCTGGACATCTAATGCCGCCATCTGGCTTGGCTGGGCTTGAACCTCTTTAAACCAGAGTTTGCCTGCTCTGTTGTCAGTTTTTGAGAATCTACTGTCATCCCTATGGAGAGATGACGCTTTTTGCTGGAGTGATGATATTAATTGTAATAATAATATTTGATGATGACATCACCACTACGAAGAGATCGTTAGTCAGTAGACATTTATTATTAAGAGCCTACTCTGTGCTAGGATGCAGAGAAGCTGAAGACAGGCCCTCGCCTTCAAAGAACTTACAGTCTAATGGAAAAGACCGCAGGCAGACAGATAGACACAAAGCAAAATACACAATTTATCTTTTTGAGAGAAATAGGAAATAATTAACAGGGAAGGCATTGGAAGTAGGAGGGGCTGGGAAAATCTTCTTTTAGAGGGGGGAATTCTAACTGAGACTTCAAGGAAACAGGGGGGTCATTGGCCAGAGCAGAGGAACAAGAGTGTTCCAGGCCTTGGGCACAGTCAGAGATGGGTCATGTTGTTCATGGAACAGCCACAGGGCCAGCTTTGCTGAACTGAGAAGGAGATGGGGGCGGCCTGTGGGGTGCTGAGGCCTGAGACAAGAGAGGTTGTGGGGGCTCTTAGGAGAATGACACATCATCTCATTTGATATTCACAACCACCAATGAGGTCAGTGCTACCTACAGGCATTGGCCTAAATTAATAGAGGAGGGATTTCAGTCCCAGAGAGATGAAATGTTAGTCTCTCCATTAGTGTCTGAGATGTTGGTTGAATATAAGTCTCTTTTTACTCAAAAACCACTGTACCTCCCTATCCCCCTGTCCACAAAGGACATCAGTGGGGGAAAAAGTAATACAAATGGATGTGAGATGTCCACACTTTGCTGGCTGAGACAAATGGAAATCAAGAGAATTTAGTGATTGGTTCTAGATTAATTAGCCAGCTCTTCAGTTTTGATTATTTATAACTACCCTGTAGTTTGATAATCATCTTCCTGCAGAGTTGTAGGGTAGTTTTGGGGTGTAGTGGGGGGCAACATTATACATTTTATCTTTATAAAGTTTTTTGGGAGCACATGGTGAGAAGCTGGTAAAAACGAATATCATGGGCTTCTGGGCTTTGTCATGGGTGGGGGTGGGGAGGGTTAGAGAGACTGGATTGATCCAAGATGAGATTGCTCATCTGATTTTATAGGCATGTTTGCATCGGCATAACCCTGGGGTGGGGAACCCTCTGGTCCTCAAGGTCTGTGTAGCCCTTTGACTGAATCCAAACTTCCCAGAACAAATCTCCTTCATTAAAGGATGTGCTCTGTAAAATTAGGATTCCATCGAAGTGCTGCGCCCAAGGTCCGCACGTTCCCCACCCCAGTGAGGTTGGCACAATGTGTCCCTCGTGACTGTATGACGTAGATATTCTTGCATTATGCTTTCTTGATTAGTTTTACGTTTCCAAATGTCACCATCATTTCTGTGCCTTCCAGACCCTGTTAGAAGAGGCCCTGGGTGGGAGGCCCCCTCAGTCCTCATTGGGCTCCCTTCCACGGCCTTCTCTCTGTTCATCCTGCAAAGACTTTTTTTGTGTGTCTGTTTTCATGTTGTCTCCCCCATTAGAGCGTGAGCTCCTTGAGGGGGGGGGCCTGTCATTTATCTCTTAGATTGTCTGATGTGAGGGGTTGGGGATTGGGAGCAGGGTGCATGCACACAGACACAGACACACACATTTCTGTTCCTATGAATACGCTTGCTAAGGATTATAAATTTAGAGTTTAGTATCATAAATTGAGGCTTAGAGCCTCTCACATAGTAAGCACTAAAGATTATTCTCTCCTTTGTCCACTCTACCCCTTTCCTTGTTGAGAGAGGACACTTTTGTTTTTGACTCTGTATTTCCAGTACGTAGGAGGGTGTTTGGCATGTTCTTGTTTAGTCCGTATGACTCTTCGTGACCCTGTGGATCATATTGTCCATGGGTTTTTCTTGGCAAAGACACTGGAGTAGTTTGCCCTTTTCTTCTCCAGTGGATTTTAGGCAAACAGGTTAAGTGACTTGTCCTGGGTCACACAGTAAATGCATATAGTAGGTGTTTAATAAATGTTTGTTGAATGATTATATAGCATGAATAACTTTTGCATCCTCTGCCAGGTTGGCTTACCTTAACAACACTGCCTCTTTCCCCTGGACACAGATAATTTGGTCAGTCAGGCAGTAAACATTTATTAAATACCTGCTGTGTGCTTTTGTGCTGGGCACTGTGCTAAGCACTAGGCATTAAAAAGGAGGCAGAAGACAGCCCTTACCCTCAAGGAGTTCTCAGTCTCATGGATCAGATAATTATGAGTTCACTTTTTTTTAGCAGGCGTGTTTGTGTGGGGGTGTTTCACATTACATTTGGCAAATTATCTAGATCTGTAAATCAAAAGGTTAAAATACTCTGAGGTTTTGGGAGACTAATTGAGTGGACTTCCAGGAGAGCCATTTAAAGTTGGAAGAGGAAATGGTTCTGATATAAGTAGTTCTTAGATATTGAAATTAGAAACTGATTTCATTGTGGTACTTTGATAAGCGGAAAGGAGGATTTCCTTGTGAAGATGATTTTAGCAAATATGTCAAGGCTTCAGTTTTGGTCCATGTGAGTTTAACCAAGATGATTACAATTATAGCTTCCTTTTCGAGTACAAGTCTGCTTTGGACAGGTCTGACATAGGTGAAGCCAGATAGATAGCTGTGGTAGAGATTAATCAGTGGTTGTTTTACAGATAGGCTCACCAGGAATTTTCTGTGTGCATTCAAATGGGGTTTATGTTAGAGTCGGCTTCAAATGAACGTCTCTTCATTTTGGCCCCTAGTCCATGTCGAGAACCTTAGAGAACAGCCAGGCCCAGGCTGTGCTTGTACAGAGCAGACATTGAATGTTTGTAGACCTGATGAGACAGAGGCAGAGCACAGACTTGGTGTGGGGAGACTGGACTGCCCTTCCAGCACCTCCTTTAACCTTCCCTGAGTCTTGGCTGGCTCAGCTGAACCCTGAGGAGGCCCTGCTCCTCTTCCCGAGGCTGCAGCACATTGCACATACCACCCGGCCTGCCGTCGGGAAGACCGGAGTTCAGATGTGGCTTCAGACACTTGCAGGCTGTTTGACCCTGTCACTTAAGTCATTAACCCCAGGTTGTCTCGGTTTCCTCCCCTGTAAAATGGGGGCTGATGATAATACTTCCATAGCAGGGCTGTTTTAAGAGTCAAATGAGATCATTGTAAAGTGCTTAGCTCCGTGAATGTTATGTAAATGTTCGCTACTGTTTATTATTATTATTGTTATTATTATTATTGTTAGTGTGATCTGGAGCAAATCACTTCACCTCTGTCGCTGGTTCCTTTTTTGTAAAATGGGGAGAACACCTCCTACCTTGTAGGATTGTTGTGAAGTGTTGCCATGCATGTTGTGGTGGATGCAGGCATTTTCTGTCTGTCTTTGACCTCCTGAGGTATATGCCTGGCAGAAGTTCTTCTGGGTTGAGACTGTGGACATTTCAGCCATTGTAACTGTGCGCTGCTTTCTCAGTGTGTGTGAAACTCGAGTTGTTTTGATATTCATTTCTCTGATTAGTGCTTTAAAACAACCTATATGATTAGTACTAGTTTTCAGTTTTTCTTTAGATAATTATATTCTGTGATTACTTATCTAGTAGAGAATTGTTCTTGATCTTGTATATTTGTAATATGCCTTATAATATTGGGTATTCGATTCTTATCAGAGATTGGATTCCAAGATTTTTTTCCATTTGACTCTTACTCATCCTAGTTATGTTTTGTTAGCATGAAAGACATTGTCTGTTTCATCCTTGGTGATGTCTTCCATCCCCTTGTTTGATTAAAAGCCCCATTCCCTTCCCTGCCTCCCACCCCCTTTTTACCAAAGCTCTGAACTATGCAGGATGCTTCTTTCTGAGAGTGGCCTGCTCTGCTGGGAGTTGGCCAAAAACCATAGGCCTCTAGGACAAGTGATTCTCTAAGGGGGGTTGGGGAGGGGAGACTGACCCTTTCATGATAATTTTAAAAGTTTATTTTTTTAGGGGATAATTAATTGCACATTTTCTGCATCTGCTGCATTCCTGTACCTTTAAAGTTTTTAAAGAGGAACTGGCCTATACCCCAGAGCTCAGGACCACTTGGGTTCTTCTGAGCTTTTTGCTTTGCCAAAGGTTTCTTTTCACTTCTTGCTTCTCTTATCCCAAAGGATCCCTAGTCCTGGCCCTGACAACCCATGGGAGTCCTTCTTGGCAGGTGAATATTTGGATGGGTTTGCTTTTCTTTTTAAAAATTAGATCTGGAATGAGCAAGAACACTCAGGATCTCTCTCTGTCTCTCCATCTCTCTCTCTTCTCTCCCCTTCTTCCTCCCTTCCCCCCTTACTCATTCCATCTTTTTTTGAGCAGTGTTTTGAAACTGCACTGGTAAGTGACTTTCTAATTTGCTTTTAATATTCTAAATGTGAAGTCCTTATTTAGTGACCAGTGAATGATATTATTGGAAAAACTGAATTCTACTCATCTTTAATATTTTGACATTTAAAAATAACTGTTACTTTTCAGTGACTCCCTCCCCTTCCAGTAATACCTTTTCTTTTAACAAAGTGCATTTAAGCAAAATGAATAGATGTTTTGTCTATCTGCCAAAGTTTGCCACATTCTGCACATACATTCTACTACCCATCATCCTAAACCTTTCTGCTGAAAGGGAGGAGATACACTTCAGTCATAGGCCATCCATTCAGTCTTTACATTTCATAGATGAGGAAGTGAGGCAGCCTCAGAGTTTGTGACTTGGCCCCTGGTACATATGTGGTGATGGTGAAATGAGGTGGGATTTTAATTTAGGTCTTTGACTCCAGATTCTGCGTCTTTGCACTAGTACCATGCTGCCTCCCTGTCCTCTGAAGTCAGAGTTGATTCTAGCATTTGATGATCAAAGTTCTGATGTCTTTCAGTGTTACTTCCATTTATTATGTTTTGGTTGTTTAAATTACTCTCCTGCTTCTGTGTGCTTAGCTTTGTATAAGTTCATAACATTTCTTTCCAGATTTTCTCAGATTTTTAATTTATAATTTTTTATGGTGTCACAGTATTCTGTTGTAATTTTATCCCATAATTTATTCAGCTATTCCGCAGTTTCAAGGGCTCATAATCACTTTACATTCCCGGTTTTTTGCTACCAAAAGAACAAAATATCTTTGTTAGGACCTTTTTTCATGTCTTTGGTGTGTACCTGTCTGGTAATTATATTGCTGGCTTAAAATGCACTTATAGTTTAGTGACTTTTAAAATGAAATCTTTTTTCCAGAATGGTTTCACCGTTCCACCAACAACGTCTCTGCATTCCATCAGACCCTGGTTTAGTGATATCATCTTTGTCAGTGTTCCGAGGTGAAACCTCAGAGTTGTCTTAATTTTGCATTCCAGCACATCCAAGTGGTCGTTTGGATAGTGCTTGGATGACCAGTATTGAAAGAGAACCCACTACCTCCCCAAGGCAGCCCATTCCACTTGTGGCTGGTGTGACATTTTTCCTTTCATCAGTTCTAAATTTATCCCTTTGCATCTTCTGCTACTCATTGCTTCAGGTTGAGCGCTCTGAGGAAAAAGAGAGTATTTGACTGTCTTCCACAGGGCGGGCAGCATTTCAGGTTACCTGAAGGAAGCGGCACCCTCTCCCTCCTCTACCCCTCAAAGTTTCTTTCTAGTCTATACATCTCCAGTTCTTTCAACTTTGGAGGCATTTGGAGCTTTCTTATGGTAGTCAATTGCATTTCTTTTGGAACCAGTCTTATCCTTTGGCCACATAACTGTTGGGGAATATTCTTTCTGATAATTTAACAATAAGCAAAATCAGCAGTACCGCAAAAGAGTGCTTGTTTTCAGAGAACTTGGGGTTCGTGTTCTGACTGCCGCTTCCAAGTGTGTGACTTAAACTCTTTTGGCCCCAGTTTCTTCACATGTGGAACGAGGGGTTTGGACTAGATAATGTTAAAGGTTCCTCCCAGCTCTAAACCTAGAATCCTGTGACTCCGGGAAAGCTCATACATTCTCCTTGGAGACATAGAGCAATTGAAAGAGTTGATTTTATTGTGTAAAGCAGGACAGCAGGAAACATTTCACTGGGCATTGGGTTGCCATGTTTTGTGGTACTTAGGGTAAGCATTTGCAAAATTATTAGCCCAAAGTAATATTGGCTTATTCTTCTAGAGAGTTAAGCCCTAAATTGTGCATTACTGTAATTTCCAAAGACTTGAAGTTGAGAGTCACCTTGGCTTCACCCAAAGGACGTTTGCATTTGATGGTTCTAAGCAGGCTGACATGTATTCCAAATGAATGATGCAAAAGTTGTTCTTCCTTTGTTTTGGAAGACATGCGATGATGTCTTGGCTCAGAGGACGAAGTGGATTTAAGTGAGGCACAGTCGCATAAAGCTGTTAACCTCAGTCTCTTCCAGAATCATCAAAGTCCAGTAGCAAGACCAAAGTCAGAATGACTGGCAGTGACCTTGGTATCTTCCATGTCTGGCTGAGCTCTGAGTTCTTCATTGCGCTTGCTTCAGAAGCCTTTGTGCCCGTTGTGCTGGGGGGTGGGAGGGGAAGGGTCTTCACATGCTTGGGGTAGACACCCCCTAACTCACCAATGGGTTTGAGGTCCCCTCGACCTAGTTTAGCCTTTTTGCCTAGATGGTTTGCCGGGTATGGTATGTGCATGGTATGGCTACTTGGAGTCACATGTAAGAATTGGGTGAAAAATGGACACCAAACATGAAAAGGGCTCAGCAAGCCCCCACACCAGAGATTCTAGGCCTCCCTCAACACCCATATACCTCAGAAGTAATGCCTGAAAGCATGCTATCACTTTGATCTACAACTGGAAAAAGCAGGGCCGACCACCTAGTGAGAATGAGGATGGCCGATGGATGGTCTCTCCACTGAAAGGGCTTCATTTCTCTCCTGGCATTTATGAAGGACCTGCTATGTTCCAGACGCATGCTAGACTTGGGAGATGTAGAGGAGAGCACTTCTTATGATGGCTAGATCCTCTGTGCTAGATTACCAGGGCAGACAGGACAGACACCACAGAGGATGGGTTTTACTCTACGTGTTTGGAGGGGAGCACAAACAGGAAGTGAGATCACAGGTTCTTGCCACTAAGCCAAGGCATTTTTGACTTCTCATCTGTCATTTGACTTAGAAAATATTTAGTGTCTTTCTTTTTTCACCTGTCTGACAATGTTGTGAGAAAAGCTCTGGGGATTTTTCTATTTGGGTTCTCTGGCCTTACTTTAGCACATGCTAAGTACTTGATACAAGCCTTTTCATTCATTCGGTGAAAGACACAGCCATTATTAAGTGGGAAAAGTCTAAGTGTCTTAAGTCTTGAGGACCAGAAAATGAAAAAAAAACATATTCCAAACATTTTAGCTTTCATGAAAAAAGTTTTGATAACTATTAAAACTGATGTCCCACTTTAAAATCTGTTTTTCTAGTAGGAGAAGAATGGTGATGCTTATGATTGAAGACTTATAAAATAGCAAAGGGTCGTACTGAGTAGGCTTGCTGCCCTCCCTTCCTCCATCTCACACCCACTCAAGATGGAAATGCAGTGACCACTCAGGGGCCTGATCTCACTGATTATCTGCAGGAGAGCTTTGTCTGGCCCCATTGCCCACCCTGGCCATTCACTCATCCTGGGGCTCAGCACATGGGGGCTGGGCTTAATGTGGCTGTGTTTATGCTGCCCTCATGGTAGCTACAGCAGGCCACCAGTACCTGTGGGGAAAAACCGTGAAGTTCTGTAAGCAAAACTCCCAAAATGAAAGAAAGAGAGGGGAGTGGGGGGAGGGAGGGAATGTGTGTGTGTGTAAATAAGCATTATAATTGAAGAACATGCTGTTTGTGTAAAAGGGATCAAAGCGTATGCTTGAGAGGATATTTTCATTGGCCTCAGAGGCAATACTATATTGAATGCTCTGAGCTATGGAAACCCATTCAGACATGTGATTTGTGCTATGGGACCATGATGACTCTAGTTTGAACAGCCAAGGTGCTTTTGAACTTGAGGACCCTTTCCCTGCCTTTACCATTTATTGCTGCACTTAGAATTATGGGTAGCTGAGAAAAATAAAGCAACTCTATGTTGTCTGCAGTTCCTGTGTCTTGCCCCCTGACCCTGTTTGTATTGTGGCCTCTACCTTGTCTGCAACCTTCCTTTCTGCTGAAATAGAGGGTATCTGAAATAGTCCTTTCCCCCTAGGGTGGGACTACCAGAGATAGAAGAGCCTTCCCTGTTATTAGCCCCAGCAACAGACCCTGTCCAGTCCGGAGGTACCCCCAATCCAGTTCACCTTCTGCCTAAATTGAAACCTGTATAAGTTTTCTCCCTTTGTTCCCTGATAAATTGTAGTGCCAACACAATATTCACGGCATCGACAGCGACTGCAAATATGCCTGCATAATGCTCAGTCGCAAAATATAACAGACTTTCCACATAGAAGACAGAAGTAAAATATTTGTTCAGACACCAGAAAACTGAATCCCCAAACCAGAAAGCTGAATCCATCATAGCAACATCAGAGCCACACTCTCCTTTAGCTTTCCCACAGGCCTAACTGTCTCCTCCGGTGTGTCCTCTCCTCCTTTTGTCTCTAACTGCTGTACCTCCCAGCTTCCTGTGGCTTCACCCTTCAGCAGACTCCTCACACCACAGACTGTGTGATTACATGCAGGCTGTTAGGGGGCTGAGAAACACCATTACAGAAATCCTCATTGGTCCCTCAATTTCTGGTTCTGATTACGGTGCCAGTTTTGGTTTGCTTGGGCACTACAAATTTTACACACAGCGAATGGTGGTGGGTAGAATGAGGGCTGCAACACAAACACAGTCAGGGGCAAGATGGAGCTGCCTTAGTTCTGCTGCTGGTTTGCATTTTTGTTGTTGTTGTGCTGTGTTCTTGTGTCCCTTGGTAATTTGCAAGTACCATTCATTGCCAGGGAACTTAAATGAACTAACTCTCTTTGTATTCTCAGTGCTTAAGCACAGGCAGGTTCTCCAGAAGTGGCTGTTTAAAGATAAGAGATGTTACCTAGGCTGGCTACTTAGTCATTTGGTCTTCAGCCTGTATGGGATGAGTCTGCCAGTACTTGGCTAGCCTTGCACAGCCAGGAGCATGCTCCAAGCCTTCCTTTCCAGTTAGAACTTGTGGTCCATTGGCACAGTTTTCAAGAACTCGGGAGTTGCCATCGTGTCACATTGAAGCCTTGTTTTGTGGCATGGCTTAGAACTGAATTTCTTTCTAGATATCAATTCTGTAATTTAATTCTGCAGCCTAATAAGGTCAGGGTATCGTGTTAGGTAGTTAGGACTACAGAGATAAACAGAGCCTCCCCATTAATAGCTTACGTTCCATGGGGCCATAAGCCATGAAAACGGCTGAGTGTAATATAGTAGTTTGAGCAGATAGGGAACATTCAGGATTTGGGACAGGGGAGAGGCATCACCTTTGCAAAGGGAATGGATGATAGAGCTGGGGAGGATTGAATGCGGACCAGTGAGAGAACCAACTGTGGAAGGAGGAGCAGGGGAGGCGGGGAAAACTCGGTGCAGGAAGCATCAGGTTGTCCAGTTTGTAACGTAAGGTAAGGTCCCCTTTTTAGGAGGTAAGGAAGGGGGCCAGGATTGCCTCCTCACTACTTGTTGGGGCTGAACTAAGGGAAAAGTCCCGGTTGCTCAGTCATATCAGATTGCCAACAAGGCCAGTGCTTTGTGTCCTGTTCCACAGACCCTACTGACTCCAGATGCTTTGCCTTTTCTAATGGGAATCTGTGTGGAAAATCAGAAGATTGCTTCCCATTGCTCACCTTGCTGGACTATTGATACTACCAAATGTTTAAGTAGTGCTGCAATGTTCACACGGAGGATGAAGCTGAAAACCGTCTGTGCACCGAGACAGTCACCGGGGATTGTTAAAAACCCACTAGGCGGCTTCATCCCAGAAATATTCATGTATTTGCTGAGAATCTGATGGGCGAATCATAATGTCATGGAAGCAGAGAGGGGTTTGTTAATAGAGTCAAAAGTTGCAGGGAAATGAAAAAAAAAAGAATATAAAAAAGGTGACTGGATCTAGTGGTTAGCAGATGGTTGATAATATTTGAGAGGGCAGTTTCAGTTGAATAACGAATGAGGTTGGAGGCAGGAAGACCCGGGCGAGTGGGGAGGGACTTGGGGATAGGTGTGAAGGGAGCAGAGCTGTAGAAGAGATAGCTTGAGGGAGGATGATCAGATGGCAGAGGAGTCATTGGATGAAGAGATTGAAATTGCAGAGAAGAGGAGAGGTGGTTTCCCTCCTTAGGTACCCCAGAGTTGATAGTCAGCTTCTGCAGATACTTACACCTTATAGCCCTTACAATGTCCTTGCCACAGTTTCGTGCTCACTTTGGTCATTATAGTTAAATGTATTTGAGACAAGTAAAATCATCTTTTTTTTAGAAGGCTTTTTATTTTTGTTATCATGTCTTGATATTTTTCTTTTCCTGTCTGTTCCCAAATCCAACATCCTCAGTTCCCCTGTTCTTTTTGTAATCAAAATACATCTTTTAAAGTTTGTTTGTGGAGCATATCTCTGTTCTTTTTTTTTTAAATTTTGTTTTATTCACAACTATCTGTGTTGACATAGCCTTTCCATTTGTCTTTTAGTTAATTGCATAGTTGCATATTTAGCCAACTTGGCATCTGGCTGTCCTTCCTTCCCACGTGCCATATCAGATTTCCTCTTCCTGGATAAGAATTCTGAAACAGTCCCCGATGAGGTTTTAACCTTTGGGAATAAATCCAGAATTGTACTGGGGATTCATAGACTTATTCAGAGATTGGTAAAATTTGAGGTTGAAATTCATAGGACTAAGTAGCCTGTGTAAGGTTACTAGTGTTTATGATACAAGTGAAACCCCGTTATATTTGGAATAGTTAATTTCCAAAAAAAATTTGCGTCATCATTTTGTTATGTAAGTTATTGTTTCTTGGTGAAGCAGAACTAGAACTCACTGAGGGAATTCTGCCAGCTTGGTTCTGAATCACCTCTGACGAGTTACTTATTCCTTGTGCCTATTACCTAGCCATGAAGAGATCTGTGTGATCGCTGGTCTTTTCAAGCTCTAAGAGTGTAATTTTTTTTAAGTGAGTGGTCAGGAATTGGAAATCTTTTTTGTTATATGGATATATAAGTTAATATTAATATTTTTCCCCTGTGGGTAGAGTTCCTGTTAAATGGAAGGATGGTTCATAGTTCTCCTTTGCAAGGGAAAATAAAAGAGCTAGTGATGGTGATTTTTATCCTGTATCCAAAGGCAACAAAAAATAACATTTTAATGAAACATTTGGTCATCACTTATAATGCTTGTGACCTTCATCCCCTTTCTGCCCTCAAAAAAAGAAAAAGAATCAGGACAGTCATGGCAGTTTGTGTGCCAATATCTGTTGTAGGATGAAGTGGTAGAGAAATAGTATGAAGAATTCAGCCGCGCCCTCCAAATTAAACGGGCTTCTTTGGCACTTTGTGATTTGATGCATGGGGAGGATTTTACCCTGTTTACTGTCCTCTTTCTGGATATCTCTGCCTCTTTCCTCTTAGCTTTTGTGATTCTGTTTTCTTTTGATTTTCCTTTTTGTGCATCTCTGATTCCCCCTTGGGTCCTTTTCTGCCTTATCAGCTGGGACTTCATTCAGCTTCACCTCCCAGGGGTAATTAATGGTGTCTTAAGATGGCTTTCAGACGACTGTAAGAAGAGCTCCTGTCTGGCTTTGGTGATTGATTACCCTTTGGACATTTCAAAGTCAAATGCACCTTGTTCAAAAGGGTGCTCATTTTATCTCCTCCCTCTCCTTTTCAGTTTATCCCCCTTTGTAACTTAGCTATTTTTATGGCGCACGCGCCCTCCCCCCTCCCATCTTGTTACACGGGTTTGCGACCCAAGAGTTGTCATCCGACCCAAGAGTTGTCATCCGTATGCTCTCTCATCCCATCGATCCGGTCAGGGCGCCGCGTGTTTTGAGTCCACTTCACAGCATCTCTCCCGAACATCTTGTCTTCACTCACATGGTCACAGCCACAACCTTAATTCAGGCCTCCAGTCTCATTGCCCCAGGACTGCTGGAGGAATTGGAAATAGGGCAGGAAAGAATGTGATGTGATCTGCTTATTGGAGGGAATACTCAGACTGATGTCACGGATTTGGAGTCCGAGTCCTTGGGTTCAAATCCTGGTTTGGCTCCTTACTAAATGACTTGAGTTAAATAGCATAATCTTTCCGGACCTCTTCTGTGTAGGTGCTTTCTCAGGCCTCTTGTAGCTCTAGATTCTATGAGTTTTTAAATAGCTTTTTCTTGGCAGAGAAGGTTGGAGGCCCCCTCTAGACATGAATAATAGGACATTTTAGTTTCAAAATGGTAATCCTAAAGGCAGATAATCAAACTTCTGCCATAACTGAAGGAATTAAGAATTGATTAGAGTAAATGAAGTGGACTTTCTACTAATTGATTCCCTTTAATGTAATTGATGAAGCATGTAACGAAATCTTCTGTGATTAATGATGATGGGTCTGTGACAGTTTGAACTTCACTGTCTAGTACAATCTCTCATGGATCCCATCTTCAAGTTGCCTAATGTCAGTGTTACAGGCCCTTAATGTTAGGCTTCCACACGCTTCAGTTACCACCAATTACTTTTTCTATTTTTGATAAAAATAGTTAGAGTGCTATCGTGACATTGTTTTGAAAAGAAAAAGCAAGATTGTTTGCTCAGTAGACTAAGTGATTGGAATTAGGTTGAGAAAAATTAATTTGGAATAAACTCTCATGTTTTTCTCTGCATTAGCAATAGATGTTTTCTCATTGCTGGACGATTTTAAGAACTATTAAAATCAATAGGTGATAATATTGCTTATATATATATTGTTTGCAAGATACTTAACATATGCTATTTGATTCTCCTAGCAAATGTCAGGTTGCAATCTGATATTTTACAGCTGAGGAAATAGACACTAATATTAAAGCCACTTAATACCCAACTCAAGTCTGGCACCCAAACTCATGTCCTCTTCCTGCTATACACCAGCTGCCTTAAACACTTGATTTTAAAATGCTGAAAATCAAGTTATTCTAGCCCATCTTGCAAATAATTTTGTCCCCAGTAACATTCATGAGATGGAGAGGAGACAGCAGATTCCTCTGCCACTTTACTGTTAGGAAAACTTAAATTTATTGAGCAATACCATGTGTTTTTTGAATGTGGAAATAGACTTTGTCCTGGGACCTTTCTCTCCACAGCTCTGTGTGTGTTTACTACCACCAGTCTTTTCCATTTTGTTTCCATGTGAAGTCTTCATTTCTCTAGCACCGTGTGTTTTGAGTATGTGTGGTTGTACCCCTGCTCTGTGGCTGTCTTTCATCAGTGTTTCTTTTATGCCAGAGGGTTGCAGCTCTCTTTGTAAAACACTTCTTCATGTTCCGCAGCTAGACCAAATCATCTGTTGTCCCGTTAGGATTTCTAATAACTAAGTGCCAGGCACTGTGCCAAATGCTAGGGAGACAAATGCAAACAAATAAGATGGTTCTTGTTGTCAAGGGATTTACATTTGAATGGGGAGAGGAGGGTAGACATGATGGAGCTATCCTAGGGGTCAGGATTTGGCGTGGAGGCAAGGTAAGGGGAATGCCCAGCCATGAGTGGTCCAGGTGGATCCAGAGTGAAGTCCTGGTTTCTTGAGAGCAGGCAGCAGGGTCTGGAGCCAACGTGCTGCCCTTGCGTCCAGGCGCTGTGATTCCTTTGTGTGTTAGTGGAAAACGGAAAGGATTATTGGTGAACAAGTTGAGTAGTCCTCCCTCATTGTGGTTGGTGCTCATTATAGATTTAAGAGAGGTTGCAGTGAGGCTGTCAAAATGGCAGAAAACTAGATGTCTGTGGCAGTGTAGGCCAGACAGCCACATATCATTTGATTTGGTTTGGAGCTACTTTTTACAGTGAGAAGTATATTGCTTGCTATCTTCTCGAGGGACTTTTCAGGCCTTTTCAGTTCGTTTTCCACTTCAGTCTCATTATATCACTGGGTAGCAGGATTTGTTTAGCTATTTTAGCTCCTTATTGTTGATTAAAAAAAATCTTTGGCTGTTTTTGTGTAGGCATTGATGTGTTCAGTTAGAAAAGTGTGGTAACGGAAGAAGAACTGAATGAGCAACCAATTACTGATTCTAATGAGCTTGGCTTTTACAGGCACAAATAAAAATGTTACTGGTCATCTTTGCAGGTTCAACTACAGATTGACTCTATGGCCCAGGGTTTCAGATACCTGGTAATAGAACAATGAAACTTCCTGACATGGACAGTTGTAGTTCTAATTCATCTTGAAAGGATGAGTGGGAAGGCTAACTACATTTGTTGAACTGATGTTAATAGGCTGAATGCCAAGTCTTGACTTCGTAGATGTTTATGAATGAGAAAGCATTTATTAAGTGCTTCAGTATGCAAAGCTCTGTTAAACTGCGTGTATATAGAGACAAGGGGGGTGATTTGCCTGCTTTCAAGGAGCTCGCATTTCTGTAGAGATACAGCATAGACAGGTGTTTGCAACTACAGAGCAGAGAGTGAGGCCCAATACCTCATTCTCTGGGAGTGGGAGTGATTGCTGTATGATCAAATGTGGTTTGGCTGAGGATTCTTATAAGGTCGTAGGACATCTAATTCATTTTATTTTATTTGTATTTTTTCTTTTCTCTTCTCACAGTTGTGTATACAGCCACAGCCACTTGGAAGAATTTCCGTGGGCATGGAACAGTTTCCATGTGTTGGGAAAGGCAGCACCATTTGCAGTATTACTGTCGGTTAAACAATTTATTTTGAATATGGTAGAGAAGACTAAGTGGGGCAGGTATTATTCCAGTAGAGGCAGGTGTTAATGAAACTGTCAGAAACTATTGATATGAAAAGCAGAATGAATTTCAACTCTCTGTTTCTGGAGATGATTGAAGAGAATTGAGAAAATCCTTATTTTCATTGCTTTTGTGGTAGTTGGTTACTTTGTCTATTTAGTGTGTTGGCAAACCTTTATTAAAGACTTTCTTTGGCTTGATTTGTGAATCTTGCTTGTGCTTGAGAGCTACTCTCTTGAATGAATATTTTACCTGGGAAAAATAATCTTACCTGATTGCAGTCTGTTAAGAGAATGGACCTGCCATGCTTTCCCCTAGCAACACCAGCCATTGATCAACAAGAGCCCTGGGAGCAATAGAACTCCCAGAATACTGGGCCTGCTTCCAGTCCAGACCACTACAGCAAACTATCTTAAATAATCATTGACTACGTATCACTTGATAGAGGAGGCAGATCAGTCTAGCTGAAGCAGCAAGTCACCCTAAAGAAGAGCTCAAAGTGGCCTAATGATGATTCTGTCTAGTCACTACTGCCCCAGCTCCTGCAGCAGGTCATTCAGGGAAGCAGTCCTTGTGGGAATCTGCTTTTGTCGGCCCTGAGACTCTCACCTCCGAAGCAACAACATCTACTGAAGGCCTGGAACGGGAAGCTTTTGGTACCATCAAATGGCTAAATATCTGAATTGGAAATAATTTTTATTGGTGGGAACAACATGGAAGAAGCTGCTTTGCCCTGTGCTTTGCTGCTGCACTCCAAGGATTTTAACTCACACTCCTCGATGACTTGGGTGGTCGCTCCTCCCCCCTCCCCCCCCCTTTGTGTCCCTGGAGCTTAGCACAGAGTAAATACATACGTGTTTTTATTCTTTGTTTCTTTCACCGATTCATTCTAAACACTTCTGCAAAGTGATGAGTATGTGGACAAGTTCTTATTTCAGCAAAATCCAGTTTTCAAGTTTTTGTTAAAGAAAAAAGGGATCATTGTGCGTAGGTTCAACACAGTTGAATGGAGAAGTTTTT
This sequence comes from Pseudocheirus occidentalis, assembly GCA_028646575.1. Taxonomy (NCBI): domain Eukaryota; kingdom Metazoa; phylum Chordata; class Mammalia; order Diprotodontia; family Pseudocheiridae; genus Pseudocheirus; species Pseudocheirus occidentalis. The sequence continues at coordinate 178,811,582 of CM053600.1, read as the reverse complement.
AAGAGCTTCAAATGCTTGTATCCAAGCATTGCATGAAGTACCAGCCTCAAAGATAAGACACATGCTCGCTCACATGTGATTCAGGGAAAAAACAAATCACTTAGAGAAGTAAGACATAGATAGATGCGGTAAAGGATTCTGAGGAGGAGGAGTCTCCAGGGGGATGACTGTGTCTGTGAGCAAGTTGCTTGTGAGCAGGACGCCGGAAGGGTATGGACAGGGGATGGACAGGGACTCCATAACAGGAAGAGTTATCAGACTTGACTTCTTTGTGCTAAGGTAGAAGTTAGCAGTCACTTTGTTTAAAGAAACTTGAAGTTAATTTGGTTTAGATCCTAATGACCCTTATTTTCAAAACTAAAGGTTTTTGTTGTCCCCTCTCCCTGTTTCAGATCAGATGTACTCAGGCATTTGTTTGAGCAATTAAAACAAAATTGTGTTTGAGAAAATTAAATCAAAGTAAAGATGGAACTCTTTTAGAGCAGCCAGAACTGTTAGAAATTTTTACAGATTATTTCACAAAGTGGTTGTTCATGTGTCCTTAAAAGCCTTTTTTTTTTTTTTTTAAATTGGTTGAGAACCTAATGGATGCCTGGCAAAAATGTTTGCAAAATACTTACAGCACTAAATGAGCACAAGCATTTTCAGAATAAAATAAAATATTATATTATAAAATGCTTTGTCCCCACAGGGATTTGCTCATGATATGGTTCAAATTTCCTCTTTTGTACTTAGTGTACAGGCAGGCTTCCCTTTTCTTATGCGAGTAGCTGATTCCTTGAAAGCCTGAGTTTAGGTGGAATAATAACACCAGCCAGAGTTATTTTATAGGAACAGCATTATGAATGGGATAGGCCTTGGGATGGCCAAAACTTGGACTTGAAGAGCTTATAAACTATGATGGGGATGGGGTGGGAGAACATTTCCAACTTCCTCTTTTCTTTTCTCTTGCTTCTTCCTCCTCTTTCCCTCCACTCCTTTCTTCCGCTCTTCTCTGATGGACAGAACTCGCTCAGTTGATTAGTTAGGGGTCAGAGAGGTTCCTTGAGCATCAACAGAAAAGTCAGCCAACATGCAAAAAAAATCACAGTGGAATTTTTCCCAGCCAGGCTTAGACTACAGCAATAGGTGGATACTCAGAATTATTTTCTGTCACTCATAGCTGTCACAATGAGACAGCATCTACTTTATAAATAAGAACTATAAAAAAATTTGAACCATCCCTTTTTTTCTCCCATTAGCATGTGTTCTGTGCTTTGTTAAACAGTGTTCTCACAACAGACATGTCAGAAGCTTGAAGTAAGACCAGCACTGTTGTCTTAGAGGAATGTTACTTGCAGCTGGCCTGTGGGGCAGGTCTCTTACAATATAACAATTTATTGTGAATCATTTTATCTTCTCTAATAAACACTCTGAGAACCATAGACCTGGACTTGGAGGTGTTGGGGCATTTCTAGTTCCTCAGCATTAGTTTAGCAGCAGTAGTGGTTGGAGAGAAAGCAATGGGATGGGCTCATTATTAGCCTCTGGGGGAAGTGACCCTCCTGTTTCTTGATGTTTCCCTGCCCATTAACCTGAAGCTGGCAGAGTTGCTCGCTGCCAGCTGCTGGAGGTGGGGGAGTGCCTAATCTTCACAGGACCTGGACTTTTTAGCATGGGTTAGGTGACATCGATAGCTGCTGATATTCCTTCCAGCTCTGAAATCTGGGGATTCTTTATTAGCAGCTTCCATTACATATGTGCTAGAATCAACAGGCATTTGTTAAGCACCTATGTGCCAAGCACTGTGATTACAAAAAAGGTCCACGAGACAATCCCTGCTTTCTGGAAGCCTGTCCCAGTCTGTGGAGGAGACAGCACGTGCAGCTGCATGCAGACAAGATGCATGCAGAGACAGATTGGAGATGATCACAGAGGGAAGACATTGCAGCTGTTGTTGGAAGATGGGGCTGGAATCTGAAGGAGGCTTGATCCATAACTCTTTCCCGGGCATTTCTCCTTCTGGTGCTGGGTAGAGTGCCGGAATCTTTCCTTAAGAGAATGCTGACTCCTGAGCAAACGTTTTGGGGTTCCTAAAGTGTCTTTCCTTCCTTTAGCGGCTTCATTTCTATGAAAAGGCTGGGCCTCAGGAGTGGAGGAACTTACCCAAAGTTAGTGGTGAAGGCCTGTTGGAGTCCAGGTTTTCTGATTACCAGCTCCATTGTACAGCACCAGGCTGACTCTCCATTCTGGCCAGGTCTCTTTGAAAAGACCAGTTGTTAATTGGTAGGCTTAAAAAAGCTTGTGTAAATTTAGGGGCACCCACTATCTGCCTTTTATATTACTGGCTTATTGCTCATCTTCTCTTGAGTTTCATATTTACGTTCTGACCTTCTCATGACTTGGGCACAGCGATATCTCTGCCTCCCAGGTTGACTTTGTTAAACTTTGGCTTGTTGCTCTGCTCTGTCTCTCAGCCATGATGTGGTGGGGTGATGAGTGCATCTTAGGCCACCCCTGGTCTACGAGCTGGCTCTTTCCAAAATAGTGTTGCTCATACGAGGCCTGCCTCTGTCACTTCCTGTGATGTACGGCTAGACCTTGCATCCCTAGCCTTGGTTTTTTCTTCAGGTTCTAGCTGCTCCTGCTCAGAGAGCCTGCTGCTTGGGCTTTCCTCCCCACTGACCCAGCTGGGCAGGGTTTGCCTTGTTCATCTTTCCTCCTGGAGCTGGGAGGGGCAGTTCTGGTAGTTGGAGGAGCTGAAGGTTCCTCCCCCAGTGATCACCTCTTTTGCAGGGAACCATTGTTGTAGCATCCTTACTCAGCAACAGCAAACTTTAAACTGAATACTTGAAACTAAACAGTTGTTAAAAAAAAGTCCTTAACAGAGATTGCATTTGTGGTGTGAGGACCATATTCTTCTTTTATCAGGAGCATAGATGTAAGTGTTCGTGTTTTGTGTTTGCCTCTTTGTTACTCTAGTCCTTGCCCCACTTTATATAGGGCCATATAAACGAGCCATCTGTGAGGAAGTTGAGGGGGGAAGCCCCAACCCTGCTCTGCCCCTTTCTGGTGTCCCTGCGGTTATGATTTAATATATATGTGCATGATAGAGCACTCCTGAATAGGCTGTCTTATTTACCCAGGTGTCCTGGAACTAAGGCCTCTGAATCTTACTAATCCATCAGGCCCTATTTAGACTCATTCTTTATCTCTGGATCCTCATTTGTCCCCAGATAGATGGAGAGCCAGGCTAGCCTACAGGTCCAGGCTTCAGTGTGGAAAAACCCGGCCTGGGACTGATGTGGATTAGCTAGAGTGGTGCCCCCTAACATTTAGATTACAGCAGCCTGCCCAAGAGTCCCTGCAAGGCCGACTCCCACACAGCTCAGGTATCTGCTGTAGGAGCTCCGACCAGGCGTTTGATTTCCAGGTGACTAGTGTGGCCTCTTTCATGCCTCAGTTTGAACGTGCGCTGTGTAAGACATGTGGACTTGCAGGGACCTCATGGAGGCTGGCAGGCCTCTGTTACCCTTGTTGTTGGTTCTGCTTTCTGTCCCCTGAATGCCCTTTCCCCTTCTTTCCTCTTTACTTCAACTTTCCTGTACTTTTCAGCCTTGGCTTCAGTTTCACTGGGCTTTCACAGCCACCACCAACCAGTTCTGGGATAGTCAATTCTGGATCCTTTGGTCCCTTGGCTATAGGACTAATGAGACTATTGGAGTGCCCTCAGGCATTACGCTGTTGAGCATTTGTTTATATGACTTCATTGAATATTCATATGACACAGAGCTGATATGGAGGCCCAGAAAACTGGCTCAGGACTCACAAAGATCTTGAAATTCTAAAGAATTGGCTTGAATATAGGAATTTGAAATTTTTGATAATAGACCTAACATTTTGTATTCTTTTTAAAAAATATACTTCCCGAGTACCAGGTTGGTAACGTATTTGTAGACAGTGGTTTACCAGGGGGGAAATAAAAAAGATCTGAGGGTTTCAGGGTACTGGACGCAGATAAGTCAGAAGTATAATATCATAATCCCAAGAGGTCAGTGCAGTCTTAGACTAAGTTAACAGGACAACTACATTAACAGGTAGGTGATAGTCCAGGGGTGGGGAACCTGCAGCCTTGTGGCCACATGTGGCCCTCAAGTTCAGCTCTCTGACTGAATCCAGATTTCACAGAACAAATCCCCTCAATGAAAAGATCTGTTCTGTAAAACTTGGACTCAGTCAAAAGGCTGCACTCAAGGGCCTAGTAGGCCACATGTGGCCTTGAGGCTGCAGGTTCCCCACCCCTGTAAATAGTCTGTTTCTTGATCAGATCACATGAGAAATATTGTATTTGGTTCTGACCGACATATTTAATGAAGGACATTGTTGAGCTGGAGTAAGAAAAGAAAGGGGAAGAAGAAAGGGAAGGGAACAAAGCAAGCATTTATTAAGGGCTGAGCGTGTGCTAAGTACTACAAATGTCTTAGAGGGAGATGATTCAGGTGGTAAAGGGTCTCAGAATCAAGCTGTTTGGGGATCCACTGAAGGAACGATAGAAGCCTTGAGGGGAATGGCATTGCTTTCTTCCAGTGTTTTCGGGGCTGTAATAGAGGAGTGTCCTTGTTCTGTTTGCCCCCATTCATAGAAGAGTAGCAGGATTATTAGATTCAGGATTGGTTTAAGGCAGTGATTGTCAGATTCAGATAGAAACAAAGCCCTGTTGGCAGCATGCTGATTTGCTGTTGTTCTGACTCTTTGTGTCCCCATTTGGAGTTTTCTTGGCCAAGATACTAGAGTGGTTTGCTACTTCCTTCTCTAGCTCATTTTACAAATGAGGAACCTCAGGCTAATAGGGTTAAGTGATTTTCCCAGAGTCACACATTTGTAAGTGTCTGAGGCCTTATTGACTTAGAAAACTACAAATTAGCATTATTTATGTTGTGAAGTATTTTTATTTGTTTTGTTAAGCTGTTACCTATTACATTTTAGTCTCCTTCGGGCTCCTTGGCCTTTTTACCGGCTACTGAGTTTAACACCTCTATGGAACAGCCTTGTAATAATTAGAGTTGTCTGAATGTGGAATGAGCTACCTTAGTAAGTAGTGGCTTTCCCCCAGATGCCTTATTCCCCATCTCTTTCCTCTGCTGAAGAGGGCATTCTTCACCAGAGACCAAGATGGGTTGGTCTTAGTCCATCTGAGCCTCTGAGGTTCCCATTTAGCTCTGAGATTGTTTTATTTTTTAAAAAATATCTGACTACCCCACAAATGGGATGCTGTTTTATCTGCTTGTTTGTATAATCTCTTAAAATTCCTTTTGTTAAGACGAATTCACCACCTTATTTTCTTTTTCCTTTAGTATCAACTCCATGTGATTGAAAGTACCCAATAAGTTGAGCTTCCCCACATCCATGTACTGCCAATGGTAAGAAAATACTTTTCTAGTTGGAATCAGAGTATGATGATTTATACCTAAAGTTACTTACATATTTAAGTATTGTAATATAACAAGGCAGAAACTAACTATAGATTTTAAATATTTGCTAGATTTTTTTTAAGTGGAGCTTTTAGAACTTCATTCTTATTTGAAGAGAATTAAAAAAGCTGGTATTCAATGGTGATCATATTTATGTTTTAAAAATTAGATATATCACTTCAAACTTGCAAACAGAATTTTCTGGTCAGATTTTAAAAATTGTGTTGCTTGACGGTAGCTCCCGTGTAGTTTTATTTCTTTCTATCCAAACTTTCTTTAAACTAATTTTTACCTATTCTGTATCCCCAAATAACATTCAGGATCATCTCTTGTCACACTCTACCCTGATCGCGTCTTGTGTAGTATATGGGGGAGTGAAATAGTGCCATTTTAGCAAAGCCCTTTTCTTTTCTGTCCCATCTTTGATTTGTAGATTTGGTGAATGACTGCCAGGCTAAGCTTTGAGTAATTTAAAAAGGGAAAACTCAACAGGCAGGAATGAAGCTTTTTCTGGGTGTGTGGGGCACAGTCCCTGCCATGTACAAGATAATCTTTTGTGGGGAATAAAACTTTATGGAATATTTGATTGAAAGGAAGAGCTGCCCATGTTCACTGTATCTGAAGAAGGTGGCAGAGAACAGAGTAGAATGGACCAAGATTTCCTGTACAGGTTGTTCCACTGTCTCCCAAGATGACCTAATCAGGTGAAACTGCTTAATCCTCTGGGAAAAATGAAATGAGGGGGTGGAACTAGACTGCACCCTTTTGTCTTGGTTGGTCTGTTTTATTTATGTCACAGTTCATTAGTGATGAAGTTGAATTCATATTTATTCCTTTTCATTAAACTGTACCATCCTAATAAATCCCAGCCAACATCCAGGTAGTAATTTTCTCTTATGTTCTGGTTGCCACCAGGCAGCAGAATGGTAAGCTTTAGTACATTGAGTAAACCGATCAAATTTATGTAAAAAATATTTTCAACAGTAGGTCACATTTTGCAGGGCTTTAAAAAATTTGCTGCATGCATACACGCCATTAATAAATTCCTGTTCTATACTTTGGCAAAGTGAACAAAGCTTCAGGTTTGAATTTGGTGCTTGATGGTTTCTCTGTCGAGAAGAACCAACCTAGCTCACTTCAGAGAGGACTTTGTGCTATTGTTGTAGATGCTTTGGGGCCTTGTCAGCATCTTAAATTACACATTGTTTTTTTCTACTATAAAATACATTTTACCGGGAAAATGAGTGGAGGTTAAATAATTTATGAGAAATAGCAGTATATTAGCATGTTTTAGTCAGGAAGCAACTTTTCTTTGGAGATTCCATGTTAACACATTTAAACATTCAGTCCAAAGCTCCTTAAAATGGTGGGCTGTTTTTCCAGGAGGCAAAGGGGCATATAATGACAGGTGAGAATCACAAGGAAGTATTAGGGGTCATGCATTTCACCCAAGAAAGTGAGCCTTTGGGAAAATATAGACTGCCTCCCTTTTTAAGACAAACTCCAAATCCTTCCCCCTCCCTCTTTTTCATGACCCCCACACAGTGGGCAGTTGTATTCTATGTTCCTCTTCCATGCTGTAGTTAAAAGTCAAGATCAGATTTAGGATGTAGGAAGAGGGTGTAGACTGACAGCCGCCAGAAGTGATGTGGCTAGGCCTCCGTTGCTGCTTTTTAAGTAAAAAGTAACAAAATTTGTAAACAGCTGTCATTCCTCTACTAATGACAGAGCCCTCTGAAAAAACGCTTGGGTTTTAGCTAAAGGAAAATGGTTCCAGCTTTTATCGTCAGGTCAGAGGACAGGAGGGCAGTTATGTCTGAGTTGAAATGTCATTTACTCATTTCTGTCTTGTTCCTACTTGGTTGATACGGTGGTCTGTCACTATTTTAGTTTTATTTATTGAAAAGTGAAATGAATTTTTCATTGAATAGAATTGAGCACCACCCTCAGCGTCCTGACTCTTCACTCTGTGACTGCTCTTTTCTGTTCCCCACCATTGAGCATTTCACAGCATCTTTCTTTTTGGGGATGGTTAGGGGAAGATACAGGATGTTTGACTTCCTGGTTATAGGAAGCTCTCTCCCGAGGCAGATCACCCCTGTGCTCTAGCTTCTTCTCTTGTGACTTTCCCAGACCCCCAGGCCTTCAGGACTCTGAGTTATCTCTTTGTCATTAAACTCCTGCTGCCCTTCAGGTTCATCCTAAGATCATAAAAGTAAAACCAGTTCCTGTATTGTATAGTACCCAGAGGTCAGAGGAGACTGAGCTGGAATTAGAATTCAGTCTGACTCCAAATTCTTTGCTCTTGGGGGTGGGGGGTATTTGCTTTCATTATTTTTTTGCCTTCATTCAAAAAGACAGGTGTTTTGGTTATTACTACTACTTTTTAAAAAAGGAATAATCTGTTGAAACATTTGTGAGGTGAACGGACCTATCAGTGATGGTCAGAAGAACAACTCTTTCTTTCATTAGGCGTAGAGTTGCAGTTCCTGTGCAGTTTTTTTCATTAGTAAGATTAAAAATTTTATTGGATCTTTAAAAATTCAGTAACTAGTGTATGGAACATTTGGGATTCTCCAGAAAACATCTCTGGATGATAAGGCAGTCAGGGTGACATTTTACGTATGAGAACCAGTGAAATTTAGCCTTAATTTCACTACTTTTTCTGTTTAAAGCTGTTTAGAAAGTTTCTTTTGAGCACTTGAGAAAAACTAAAATTACTATGTTACAGTGGCCTTCCTGCTTGTATGTAGCTTTGCTGCTATCACTAACAATAGCCTGTATGTATATAATACTTTCACTGATTGGCAAAGTGACTTCCTTTCCTAATCTCTCTCCCACCTCTAGCCTTTGATGTAGTTGGGGTTTGTTGACAGGGATACTAAAGCTCCAAGAAGTTAATTGACTTACCCACAATCACAGACCTAGTAAATAAGTATCTTTTCTGGGCATTGAACCCAGGACTCTGCAATCATTTGTTAAACTATCATTATTCTGTTAAATAGGTTTATCTCAATTTTCAGGGACCTGTCAAATGAGATCCCTTTTGTTCTTATTGTCAGTTATGTTAATTACTTTGGACAGTAAGAGAAACTAACTTAATACACATAAATGAAAGAGAAGTTTTTAAATGTGGAAGATGCACCAAAATGACATTTTGGCAAATTGAAAAAGTGGTTTGATATCTAACAAACCATTAGTGTCATATTCCTCATTAAAAATGTATGGGCAAACTGACAGGCTACATAGAAGAAGCTGAGTGAGTGTTTTCCAGAGCTGGAATTTCTTTTTTGGTTTTCACTGATCTCCTAAAGGGAGATCATAAATAGATAAATAGAGGTAGTTAAGGCAGTTTATTCAGAAAAACTATTGGAACTTTTGAGCAGACTATTCTGTCAGGAAGCCAGTTGTCATCTGTGAAGAGTTAAGGCAAACTCTTTGAGGGTGATTCTGGATTTCACTTTGAAGGCTCTGTAATGTTCTAGGATTTAGTGGTATTCAGTGCCACAGTCTCTGGAGACTTCCCACATCAGGTGTGTGCTGGATATTGGGCATTATGCCTCACCTCACAGAGTCCTCTATTACATTTCAGGGAATCTGATATATTTTAATATATGCATTGGAGACATCTGGTTGGAGGACACAGTGTTTGGCTCTTTGATGTCTTTTTTTGGGGGGGGGAGGGTGAGGGCAGGGCAGTTGGGGTTAAGTGACTTGCCCAAGGTCACACGGCTAGTAAGTGTTAAGTGTCTGAGGTCAGATTTGAATTCAGGTCCTCCTGACTCAGGGCCAGTGCTCTATTCACCCTGCCACCTAGCTGCCCCCATGATATCTTTCTTTTAAGTCAACAAACAGGCACAGTGGTATCTTATATTTCCTATACTTTCCTTACATGTCTTCTTTAGGGGTGGCTAGGTGGCAAAAGAAAAAAAATGTAATCATTGTGGACTGTTATTTGGGAAAGCCTGCTTCTTCCCTTTTTAATACCTCAGATGACCTTCGTGTTGGGTGTATCAGAGATAGAATTCTCAGACAAGTTTGCTTAGGTTAACTTCTGTGAGGTCCCCTGACCAGAATGAAAACCTGAACTAGGATGGTGGCCAAGTGAGTGGGAGGAGAGTGTGAGGAGTTTTGTAAAGGATAGAATTGATGAGATTCGGCAACTTTTGACAGGTGTTGGATAAAGTAGAGCATGATTCAAGGTTACAAACCTGCATGACTAGAACGTTTGTGGTGCCTTTGACAGAGAAAGGGAAATTCTAAAGAGAGGGGGCTTGATATGGGAGGGGGAAGATAACATTCACTTTTGGACTTGCTGCTTTTGAAATGCCCATGGGACATCCAGTGTAACTCCCAAGAGATTAGGCAGAGAGATCTAGGGGAGGAGCTACTGAAGGGAGTGGCCCTATAGCCTGGATGGGTTCAGGTTTACAGGAGAAAACCAGAAGCCATCATCAGAGTGGAACTGCCTATTCTTCCTAAAGCCGGTGCTCCCTCCTGGTCCTGCCCTCTCAGACCAAATGTAGTTCTCTTTCGTGTCCTGAAACCCATTGGTGTCTTCCTTAAATCTTTTCTGCAATAAATATCTTTGTTCCTGAAGCCTTGATCTTGGAGCCTTCAGCCATCCCCCTCATCCTTGTTTATCAGTGCATGTTCCATAATGATACTCTCTTGGGTAGATCATAAGATCTAGAGCTGGAAGAGACCTGAGAATTCATCTTGTTGAACCCGCTTCTTTTCTTCTCCACCTCCCTTTGATGAGTGCTCAATAGGTAACAAATTAAATTTTTTTTTCTTGATTTCTAGAGCTAGAGTGTGAGGTATTATGTGTAAAATAAACTACCTCCCCCCACCAAATACCTGCCCCCCCCACATACATTGGTAGGTTAAACCTGATTTCTGAAATCATTTAGAAAAGGGAAATCAGTACAGTACAAACACAAGACTGCTAGGACTTCAGTCATACTTATTTGTCGTCTTACACAAAATATATGATACTTTAATACCATAAACCTCATTTCTTTGACTTGAGATGGATTAGAAAAGATGGTGGTGTTACTTGGCCATTACCTACAATCAGAAAATGTTCACAAATGTTTATGAGGGAGAATGGATATCATAAGGTAACAAATAGCCTGAATTAAAGCCTAATTTAAAGATAGTTGAGTTTGTTTCCTTATACATATGGCAACTCAAACTAGACTAAGAAAGTGAGATATTATAGAGATCCTTTTGGGATCTCCTTAGAGAATAGATAGTAATTTGCCCTAAGCTTGTCAGTTGCATATAAATTAGGTTTTTACAGCCCTCCAAAGAAGCCTGCCTTTGTTCCCAGCGCTTACCCAATGATTCTGTTATCTCTTATTTAGAGGAAAAGATTTATTTACTTGGTAAAGATGACCCTCGAACTTTATCATGTCCAGTTACCGTGAGTTCTTATTAATAAAGCCTAAATTAAAGACCTTGTTTAAACAGATGACCTAAGGAAAATGAATGTATTTATTTAATTGATATAAAGCCTAACACTGTTTTAAGTTAATAAGATTCTAGGCTAGTCCCCTATTCCAGTTATATTGCACTGGTAGAACTTAGGTCTGATACAGAACCCTTCCTGTAGTTTTGTTTAGATGCTTATATAAAATGACAGCATGTAAGCGTACTTATGGGCAATAAATGGGGAATATAGTTCCTGGGAAGGTACAAGAGAATTCCTTTCTTCCTCTTTCTTGGGGATGAAATGTTGCAGTAAGAGGCATGTCATTTTTGTCTCCGCAGTGGTTTTTTTGTTTGAAGAGATACAAGTTAACCCATGAATCTAGTAGTTAAATTGATGAATGAAAATGGCCTATCTGAATTGATGGTCTCTGTAGTGTGGTTTTGGTCAGTTGAAGAAATGGGCCTATTAGGAGAGTTTGTATGAAAGCATATGAAGTATGGGGGAATGGGAACCATACTATTCTCTTTCAGATTAGAACATATTACTTACAGTTACTTAGTCTGTAAAATGGGAGAGCACCTACTTAGGAGGTATAGGAAACCTGTTACTGTCCACCAAAAAAATAAGTTTTTACTGGAACAAGGGGAAAAATTGAGCTCATGACACATGTACATTAATATTAATCATATGAAGTGCATTGTTTGAAAACATAAAGGTAGAGAGTTCTAAAACTTCAAGAAATATACATTATCAAAATAATGTTTAGTGAATGTGCCGTTTTCCAAGACTAGGGTTACAGGATGCAGATGGGAACCTGTTCTTCCAAAGCTGATATTCTTAAATGACATGGTCCTGTGAATGAAACTCCCATGGGACTATCATGAAAGGGGATTCTCCTCATAGATGTCTTAGGACCCATCCCCCATTTAGAAGAAAATACAGTGAAACGGAATTATTTACTACAATGGACATTGTGTTTTATGATTAGTGGGAGTCAACCACGTGACTCAGAAGGACATCAGTCATTCAGCCCTGTTTCGATGTCTCATCATTGATGACCCTTGGTTATTCGAGGCCATACCAGAGGAATTCAAGCCCCTGGTGTGTTACCTGTGTCTCCGTCATGGACTTGCTGGGGATACCAGTTGCAGCCCAACTAGGCAAGATGCGTTGTCCCATCAGGCTGCTCTGTAGGTGGGGAGGATTGCCAGAGGGAGCATAGCACTGGTGAAACCCTTGGAAAACCCAAGAACAAGCGGTTATTCTGAACTTGGGAGCTTATCCATTTTCTAGTCTATATGTCTTACTTGAGAGGTTAGTCCAAGATAGGAGCCTGAGAAAAAGATTAACCTTCTCTATCGGTTAATTTTAGGGCAGTGGTTCTTGCTTTGTACCCCTTTCCAATAGGACTGAAGAACATTACAAGAAAAATTGTGGATCATCTTCAAGTTTATGGCTTGGGGAGCCCATCAGTTTCCATAAAGATTAGTAGCTAATTAGATTAGTAATGAAGAGTACTAGACAGCTATAATTGGGGACAAACCTGGGATTACAGCCAATTGTCAAGCTTTTTCTCTATTCCATCTATAGGAAGAAGTTGTTGCCAGGAACTGAAATGTGTGAAAGCATCCTGGATGCTAAATCTGTAATTGTCCTTTTTTCCCCTTAGGATGTGTAGAAAGAAATTATCATCTCAATAGAACAGTCTTGGAAATAAGTTTCAGAAAACCACCAGCTGTTCCAGTTTGTAGTAGCCTGGCTGACTTTAAGGTGGGCTTAGAATATAGTTAAGATGGGATATAATGTTTATACTTGGGCACACCTAGCAAAGATGGACAAGATTTCGTGTAGTCTGTTTTAAAGGATCCCATTAATATTTCTCTTATGAAGGATAATTCGTTTAAAACTGATTCTAGCCTGCCTTTTTTACACTCATTTCACTTCATTCCCCTGTGACAGACCGAGTTGCCCTGGGACCATGTAGCAGCTGGTTAAATCGAGTGAGTGGAGTGAGTTATGACTGAAGCCCTGACCAGAGGCTTCTCTGTGTATACGTGGCATTTTTCACGTAGAGTAGATGTGCTTCAAAGATGTGTATGTCCCCAGCACTTAGCTCAGTACTTTTTTCACTTAGGTAATGATTATTATTTGAGATTGGGTTCAGATCTACAAGCCTTCTCCATTAGTAAGCATTTGTTAAAGTACCTCCTGTGGACCAGATACTTCACTGTGCTTTGTAAGGTACCTGTTATGTGACAGATCAGTGAACTCCTGCCAAGCAGTGCCACTTAGAAACTTGCCAGTGTTTGTCCACTTTGGTTGTGGCTCCCATGGGCGAGTGACTCACCACCTGTCAAAGGCAGGTCAATAAGATGACCAATTGGTGCGTTTTCTTTCTGTGTCAGTAGAGGGAATTTCCCATATGTGTAAAGTCAAGTGTTTGCCTCTATCCCCACCCCACAAAAATATATATTTAATCTGTTATTCAAGGCCATTGTAGATTAATAAAATGATAGCCTCAGTAAAACAAACAAATTCAGGAAAGAAAAAAACATTAAGTATTTACTGTGTGACAGGCATTGTGTTAAGTTCTAGGAGTACAGATAAAATAGTGAGATCTCTATCCTGCCAGTGCCCCAGGGCCCTATCCTGGTGATACTCTCTGTTCCTGCTCTCGCAGTTCCCCATGGCTCTGTCCTAGACCCAGATCTCTTCCTGAGACTCTCTGATCTCACCACCTCCCTTGGGTTTAATGGTTTTCTTTATGCAGATGATCCCAGAGATGTCATCCAGAGTCACTCTTGTGTGTGGTAGCTGCTGCATCTTGAATTTCATGTCTCCTGTTGTCTCCTGCCCAGCATGTCCAAAGCACAACTCATCCTCTTTTCTGGTCTTCTGAACTTTGCTGTCCAAGGCGCCAAGCGTCATCCTGTTCTCTGTCTCCGAGTCTCTCCTCACTTGTAGCTCCTTAGTTCCCAAATGCACCACCTTCTTCCTCTCCACTCACAGCCCCTCGCTAATTCAGGCTGTCTCCACTTCTTGCCTGGACCCTTACAGTGGCCACTTAAATGGACCCCCTCGCCGTCAGTCTCACCCCACTCCACATTATTTGTCACCCAGCTGCCAAAGTGATTTTCCTAAAGTGTAGATCTGACTGTTACTACTTCATGCCTTCCTGTTACCTCTAGGATCTTTTTGCCACTTAAATCTCTTATCCTGGTTGCATCTTTTGGCGCTGAAAGCCTTTCACTTGGCTCCAGGGCCCTTCTCATCTTTGCCCACATTACTCTTCTCCACATACTAGACAGGCTGCTGCTCACCTCCATCTCCACGCCTTTGTCCTGGCTGTTCTTCATGCCTGGCACTCTCTCCCTTCTCACCTCTGCCTTGTAGAATGCCAGGATTCTTTCAGAACTAAGCTCAAATTCTGTCTTCTAAGACCCTTCCTTGTCTCCACACCTGCACTACTTTCTTCCTTCTCTTTACTCAGTAGAGCCTTATGGATACACAATCATAATGTATATGGGTCCTTGAGGGCCTCATTGTGCATTTTATTTGTATTCTTGTTGCATAGCACAAGACCCTACTCGTAGTAAAGGAGCGATTGAATATGTTTTCTGGGGATAGAAGAGTCCCAAGCAGAGGGGGACTGTAGGGGAATAGATTGGCAAACTTTTTTCAGAAGCCAGGGTAATGCTGATTGGATTCCTTGGCCTGCAAAGAGAGATGGGAGGAACTGTGCCCTTGACGCCTCAGCTTTCTCTCAGCCTTTGAAGTTGGGTGCTCCTCCTAGTTTCTGTCATTTTCTAAAAGGAAGATAAGAAAACTAGGGGAAAAATACCCTCATGGTCCTAAAAGTAGCGCTGGGTGTATATCCTGCTTTTTTTTTTCTATCCCCACCTCCCTTCACCAAAGCTCCCCTCCGTTTCTCTGGGATGGACAGCAGTGGGCTGGGAAGGAGAGAGCGGCCCTCCCTCCCTGAGCATCTCCTTCTTCCACCTTCCTTTTTTCCAGACCTGTGACTTCATCAGAGAATTCAGAGTGTGGAAACTGCATCTGGGTAAATGAAAGTCATTTGGGGCAGGAGGTACTGAGATGTTACGGCTTGCCCATGCTGACAGATTTTTTATTTTTTATCCACTATTACTAGTACGAGGTGTCTTTAAGGTTTTAATCTTCAGTGGGATTTTCTTCCCTCCCTTCATATTCTTTTCCTCTCCCCCTCCTCTCTCTGCCCAGTCATAAACATCTGTTTATTCTCTTTTATTTCCTTGTATTCTTTTTTTAAAAGCCTTTTTCTGGCTTAAATGCTAATAGCATTGTAGACACAGCATTTGTGCTGTTCAGGAGTATAGAAAATAAATACAGATCAGACAGCCTGAATCTGCATATGTTAGAGTTGTTTTAGGCTGATGGACAAAAGCTGATTAGTTTAAAGTTAAGAAATGCAGAAAGTATCTACAATAAAGAGTTAAGATTTATAGGGTGAAATGAAATTTATTGACAAGACACAGAGCAGCAAATACCATTCAACAGCCCCTGGGGCCAGTGGATGCAGCCCCAGCAGGTCCTGAGTCAGCAAGTCCCATCAACTGGGCTTCATCCCAGACCCCTTATTCTTTATTTTTGTGGACATGGATAGTGTCATCAGGAAAACGATTAAGAATGCCTGGGAGGAAGTTGGAGCAAGAAACCTATGTGCTGAATGAGTCAGTGCACCTCTAGGCCAAGAAGATTTTATGCCCCAAAGGAGGTTTGAATGGAAAAATACCAGCAGAGCCCTCAGATATTTACTGGGACTTTGTTGTGGGAGGCATCTCCTAAAGCCTGGGAATGGGGGTGAGTGGGTAGTTGGAAGCATTTGATTCATGATGGGCTGCTTGGGTGAGTAGTGACTAAAGCAGAGTTACAAAAGCTAGAAGCCAGAGTTCCCACATGTGATGGGTAGTTAAAGGAGTGAGTTGGCTTAATACTCCTGCTGTGGAATGAAGTAGTCATGAAGGAGCATTTACTCCATTGGCAAGACCTTCTAGTAGCAAATGAATGAGCACATAATGAAGCCATATTCCTTGCTGACCCATGGCACCCATTCAAGAGTCCACTGTGGCTCAAGGAAACATGATCGATCAACAAATATTTAGTAAACATTTGCTTTGTGCAAGATTTTTTGCTGGGCTGTGAAAGAAGCAAGGATCAGGTATAGAACTTGTTTTCTAGGAAGTTAAAATCAGGATAAAGGGGAAGACCAATTCCTGATAAAGATTTGAGGAATAACACCACTAGGTAGCAGTATTATATGATTCATTATGAAATGAATTGTTATTTAAATTCAAGTTGCATTTTTAAATTGAAGCTCTGATTACTAATTTGTTCTATCACTGTTTAATTTTTACTTCTCAGATGTAATTTTTTAAAAAAATTATTAATTTTTATTTTTCAACGTTCACTTCTTTAAGTTTTAAATTTTCTTCCCATTACTCCCCACTCCATCTCCAAGACAGCATGCAGCATGATACGACTCTACACATACATTGCTGTTAAGCACATTTTCATGTTAGTCATGTTGCATAGAAGAATTATAATGAATGGGAGAGAACATGAGAAAGAAAAAAGAAAACAAAATAAAAAAGAAAATAGTCTGCTTTGCTCTGCATTCCAGTGTCATAGTTCTTTCTGGATGTGGATGACATTTTCCATCATGAGTCCTTTGGAACTGTTTTAGGTTCTTCCATTGCTGAGAAGGGCTAAGTCTATCAAAATCAGTCATCACACACGGTGGCTGTTTCTGTGAACAGTGTTCTGATTCTTCTCATTTCACTCAATATAAATCCACATAAGTCTTATCCAGGTTTCTCTGAAGTCTGGCTGTTTATCATTTCTTATAGCACAATAGTATTCCATTAAATTCATATACCACAACTTATTTAACCATTTCCTAATTGATGTGCATCCCCTCAATTTCCAATTCTTGGCTGCCTTAAAAAGAGCTGCTATAAATATTTTTGTACATATGGGTCCTTTTCCCATTTTTATGATCTCTTTGGGATACAGCCCTAGAAGCTGTATTGCTGGGTAGAGTATGGACATTTTTATAGCCCTTTGGGCATAGTTCCAAATTTGTCTCCAGAATGAGTGGATCCACTCACAACTCCAACAACGACGAATCAATGTTCCAGTTTTCCCACATCCTCTCCAACATTTATCATTTTCCTGTTTTGTTAATGTTAGCCAATCTAATAGGTGTAATGTGGCACCTCAGTTGTTTTGATTTACATCTCTCTCTCTAATCAGTAGTGATTTAGAGCATTTTTTCATATGATTATAGATAATTTTAATTTCTTTCTCAGAGGTAGATAGTTAAATGTACCTGTGTGGGACACAATGGCTAAGGAATAGCATGTCTGTGGGTATCTGTTGGTTGGGGTGGAGGGTGAAGGGGTCTGTAAGCATCCCAGAGTAGCTTCAGGTTGCAGTTTTCAGATACTGGGAGAAAAGAAGGAGTGCCATGGGTTAGGGAGGGAGGTTTCTGAGAAGCTGCAGTAGCCTCTGGTGGCTGCCAGGTTTAATTACTTCTTTGTCCCTTGTCCCCAGAGAAGACTACAAAACAAGCTAAGTGGGGACAGCAGTCTAATGCAGTGGAAACACTGAAGGATTTGGAATCTCAGGACCCTGGGTTTGCTCCTGGATGTTCTATGTCCTGTGACAGTACAATACATTGGACCAAAGATGCCAAGGGCATTTAAAGAGAGCAGAGGGAGTATGATCGCTTGACACATGGTAGGTGGGATTCCTCTTTCAGGTGCAGATTGAGGTTCTTTAGGTCCTGGCTCAGCCTTTTATTGCTTATGTGACCTTGGACAAACCATGCCCTCCCTCTGAGTCCTAGTTTCCTGATGTATGAGATGGTGGGATGATGACTTCTGAGGTCCCTTCCAGCTCTAGATCTCTCTGATGTTCTCGTGAATTAGGGAAGTTGTGTAAGGCTGGTATCGTTTTCCCGGTTGACAATGACCTGTGGAAACTGAAACTCAGTAAGAGGCTTCCTTGATCATTTCCTTTACCATTGTATTTAAACTGATGCAAAATCATTAGCATATTTCATGAATATAATTATAATGTCTTTAAAGAATTTTTAAATATTGGATTTCTGGATCAAAAGGGGAGAAATCTGATACTGGATAAAAAACAGAGTGATCAGTGGAAGAAATTAGGTATACAGGACATAAAAGTAAATGTGTATCGTAACCTAGTATATGATAAACCCCAAAGGTGCTAGTTATTTGGGCAGAAACTGCAAACTGTTGAGAACTGGAATGTTGGACACCAGGCTAGGATCAAAATGGATACATAATTTAGCCATAAAGAGTCATGTCATAATCAAATAGTTGAGTATGGAAGAGATTATGGCTCAGGTCTGTAGGTAGGAAAAGAGCTCATCACCCAGCAAGAGATAGAGAGGAAGATGGGAGATGAAATAGATCATTTTGATTACATAAAATTAGAAAGTTTTTTTTTTAAAGGAGGGTGTGAAACAAAACCAGTGCAGCCAAAATGAGGGGGAAAAAGCAGGAAACTAGAGGCAATAATTTTTGCTGCAAGTTTCTCTAATAGAGGCCTCATTTATCAGCTAGATAGGGAGCTAAGCCACATTTATAAGAGTAAGAGCCATCCCCCCCACTTATTGAATCAAGGAATACGAACAGGTAGTTTTCAGAAGAGGAAATCAGTGCTATCAATAATCACATGAAAAAATGCTCTAAATGACTAATACTTAGAAAGATGCAAATTCATACAGTTCTGAGGTACTGCTTCACACCCATCAGATGGACAGAGAGGGCGAAACAGGGAAATGATAGATGCCGGAGGGAATGTGGGAAAATAGGAACAGTAATCCATTACTGATGGGGTTGTGAGCTATTCTAGAGAGCAGTTTGGATCTAAACTCCCAAAGCTGAAAAACTGTATACCTTTTAGACTTGACAATGCCCTGCTAGGTCTGTATTCCAAAGAGGTTAAAGAAAAAAGTAAAAGACCCATATATTACAAAAATTATTATAGCAGCTCTTTTTTTTTTTTGGTGGCAAAGAATTAGAAACTGAGGGGATGCCCCTAAATTGGGGCATGATTGGACAAGTTATGGTGTATGAATGTGATGGCGTACTATTATGCTGTAAGAAATGATGAAGGGAGGGGATGGTTTCAGAAAACCAGGGAAAACTCTGAAATGATAGAAAGTGAATTAAGCAGAACCAGGAGAACGTTGTACACACTAACAGCAATATTGAAATTGCAGTCAACTGTGAAAGACTTAACTACTCTGATCAATGTGATGATCCATCACAGTGCCAGAGGATTCCCAATGAAAAACACTATCCATTTTCAGAGAGAGAACTCATAGGCTCAGAGTGCAGATTGAAGCGTATTTTTTTCTCCTTTGAATTTCCTTCCTTCCTTCCTTCCTTCCTTCCTTCCTTCCTTCCTTCCTTCCTTCCTTCCTTCCTTCCTTCCTTCCTTCCTCCCTCCCTCCCTCCCTCCCTCCCTCCCTCTCCTTCCCTCTCTCTCCTTTCACTAATTCAGAAGCATGTTTTTCACAACTTCATATATGTAATGAGTTATATTTTTTGCCTTCTCAATGAGGGAGTGGAAAGAGGAAGACGATTTGGAAATGAAAATAAAATATATGTGTTTTAAAGAGAGGGAAAAATGTGTGTTTTGTTTTTTAATTTAATAGAACCTTGACACGGGTGAAGATGATGAAGAATCTGGGATTTTCTCTCCTCTTCCTGTTATAGTGTTTCTTTTGCATGTGCTGTCTTAACATGACAGCCAGGAAGCTTCTTGTGCAGTGGTTGGCCCTGTAGTGGGAAGGTAGGGGAGAGGGAGAAGTGCTGAGCAAGGGTCTCGCCTTGGCAGGTAAATATTGTTTGTTTCCTGCTGGCTTAGATGCCACAGCACAGTCACCCTCTTTGTGGTCAGATAGTAAATTGGTTTGCAGAGCAGGGCTTTAAAATTATCTGATAGGGAGCGCAGAAGTATATTAACTCCTGAAATAAGAATTAATCATAGCAAGCTAAAATTGGTAAGCAAGATGATTTTCTCTTACTATTCTTTGCAGTACATTCCTCATAGTTAAAAAAGAGTAGTGGAGTATCTCATACAAAGAGCTCTCCCCAGGATAGCTCTTAAATTCATTTAATTTGGAAGTGTGGTGGTGAGGGTACTGGACTCAGTCAGGAGAGACCAGGATTAGAAATCCTGTGTAGTTTCTGATCGTGGACAAGTCAGTCTCTGAATTGTGAAATAGAGATGAAGTCACTTAGGTCTTGGACAAAGGGAGATCTGTGACCATGGACAAATCAGTGGTCCAGGAAGCTTTTAAAGACAGAGTTACATATCTGCCTCAGTGGTAGGGCTCCCAACACCATGTTTCACCAGTTGAAATCTCAAGAAGGTGGTGGGGGAAGAATAATACTTAGAGGGTTGTTAAGATAAATGAAACGGTAGAAGTAAAATGTTCTACAAATCTACAAAAGAATTTTTTCCCTTAGAGCTTTTGACAAAAACTGTTATGGCCTATTGGTTGGTAAATGATAATGATCTTGAAATTCTTTTGGTATTTGTTACTTGAGAACTTTGAGCTCCACACATTGAAGAAGAAGAATAGAAGAAATCAAGATTAAAAATCAGAGTAGTGCAGAGGAGTGGAATGGCTTGGTTTCATCTTCTCCCGATTCTGAAGACTCCGTTGGCATGAGGCTGGGAAGGAAGAGAAGCCATTTTCTTTCACCAACGCTAATCTAATCCTTGTTAGACTTTCTTTTTATGTTGTACTTGCATTCTGAATCTCAGGGTATGTCATTTCAAATTTAGATCACTATATTTCATCAATATATAGAAATGGAAGATACTCTTAGTTTGTGGTTTGGGTTGTTTTTTTTTTTTTTTTACTTAACAGATTGATGCCAACTTTACAATGTTTTGCCTGTAAAAATTGTCCTGCTTCCATACACGTAGTGCTGCCAGCCTAACTCCGCAGTCTAAGCCTTCTTCATCCCTCTTGGACGAAGGAGAAACTTCTTGTTTCTGCAGTCCCTGACAGGAGATGATAAGATGACTTAAACTGGGAGTCCTCAGATATTTAGCTTCTCCGCATGAGCTTCTGGACTGGGCACCGTGAAGGGTACAGACATAGCTTCTTACGTACTGACATTCAGTAAGAGTGCAGGAGCATCACCAACACAGGGTGGCAAAGAGCACTTTGGGGTGGGAGTCCTCAGGGCTTGTTTCCCAGAAGCAGGATCGTACAGAATATGCTCACAGATTTAAGTGACAGCGGCTCTAGCTCTTCTTGAGAGTATTTGCCGCCGTTTTGAACTACAGACTCCGTACTGCTGGCGTCCTAGTGGATCTGCTGGAATGACTTGGGATCAATGCTTTTTGCTCCCCATTGCCATCCTATCCCAAGCTTCCATGCTCCGGCCCAACCTCAGGCATGTAAGGAATAAGACCGGCTTATGGTTTTTTATTTTTATTTACTTTTGCTCCTTTTGGAGGGGGAAGGTGGGGCATTTGGGGTTAAACGACTTGCCCAAGGTCACATGGCTAGTGTTAAGTGTCTGAGGCTGGATTTGAACGCGGGTCCTCCTCACTCCAGGGCCATTGCTCTATTCACTGCGCCACCCAGCTGCCCTATTCATGTTTTTTCTTACGGCTAGAATGCAACTCCCTCCCCCCTTCTACCTATTGGATTCCTACCCATTCTTTAAAACCTAACTCCAAGGCCCCTTCCTTCATGAAATCATCTTTGACTTAACTAGTTAGTAAGCATCTTCCCTCAAAGCCCAGATGGCGCTGCCTTGTGCCATTTTCTAATGCCTTTATTTACTGTGTGTGCCTGTTGTGTTTGCCTGAGCCTCACCGTGGCCTGCTGAGAACAAAGTTAGGAACTAGATGCGTCTCTGGCTAGTCTTGGGATCTCGAGGGAGCTACCCACAGTTCCTTTGCAGCACACAGACTGTGCGCGATGGCTGGGTGAGCTCATTCAGGGCCTTCTGTGCGCCAGGCTCTGTGCTGTGCCCAGAGCCAGGGCAGTGTCTGAGGAGAGTAGGGCAGAGCTGAAGTCCACAGCTGGGCTGGGAGGATGCCCGGGCCTTCTCCAGTGATGAGGAAGGAGGATTGAGGGGAAAAAGAGCGAGCTTCCGTGTTCCACTTCTGGTCATCCAGTTTGAGATGGCAGTTGGAAGTGTGAGCCTGGAGGTTAGCAGAGGGGTATGTTTGAGAATCACCTCTGGCAGCTGATGAGATGGCCGAGGGAAGGAGTCTGGAGAGAGACTAGAAGGGACCCAGGATGAAAGCCTATGGGACAGACGCCTCTGGTTAGAGGGCTGTCTCTTAACATCTACCCTCATCTTTCCCCTTAGGTGGCCACTGGCCCTGCTTCTGGTCCTTATCATCCCCATGGCAGCTGTTTTCTGATTGATCTCTCTCCCCCACCTCTCCCCATTCTAACATGATATTCCTGAAGCACAGTTCTGACTGTTATTCCCCTGCCAAGTTCCTTCTTTTGGCTTCTGCCCACCTTCTTCTTCTTTCTCTCCTGCTCCCTGGTGCGGCCTCATTGCCTTGGTTTCTGTTGTCCCCCCCTGGGTCTTTGCCCTCTTCTTTGCTGGTCGCTCACTTTCTATTCAGCTCTGCCTTTTAGAGCCCCCAGTTTGCTTTGATGTTCAAGCATTTTCTGTGTAGGGCTTTTTCTCATTTACTAGACTATTCCTCCCCACCCCCTACCCCAACCTGCTAATTCTTAGCCCCTCTGAAGATCACCTTTTATAGTGAGAGATTTGCAAGAAGCAGTCTTGAAAACAGCAGGAGTCCAGTTCTGCCTCAGACAGACCCTGACGGGCTCTGCCGTCCTTCCCAAGTCACAGCTTCCTTATGTTCTAGGCGAGTCACTGTAAGTCCTCAGTGCTCTAGACTGCTTTCTAAGCTAAGTTACACAGAGTTGCCAGCCTACTTTTAGTACAGGGAGTTTGCTCACTTGAAAGTTTCCCATACAGTGAGACCATAGGTCCATCCCTCCCCCATCCCCAGTCCTGATGCTTACCCTCATACATATTCTGTGCCCGTAGAATGTAAGCTCCTTGAGAAGAGAGAATTGAGCGTTCCTGGCACGTAGGTGCTTAAGAAGTGCTCCTTACTTGCTTGATTGTTAGGATTGTTGTCATCATCTCACCTCTTTGTGGGAGACGAGCTATGTGGAGTCACAGTGCTGTCCATTTGATGTCCTATGCGTCTTTTTCAGTGGAATTCAAATAGAACAGTCAGTCCTGGAATAAATCATTCTCTTGCTCTTATTACTGCATATAGTTGATGCTCAGTGGATTGTTGTGCCGTATGTACAGAATAGCTGATTTTTGTAACTGAATAAAAGTATTAGAACATTAAGTTCCTTCTTGAAGTTCACTCTTAGCATCATTAGCATAACTGGGTGCAGGGATGCTGTCTGTACCCCTCATTTTGTCACCTGTTGACCTTTCTCCTGTCTGTTGGCTTCCTCTATTTTTTTCCTTGAATTTTAGATGACAGTGACTCTGCCTTCATGAAGGGAAATGATATAAACAAGATTATTCTTGTCCAGAAAAATACCTAACTTCATTTAAAAGGTACAAACAAAAGCTGTGTCAGCTTTGAAGGGCACTTCCCATTGGAAGAACATGTGACCTGTACTTGAGAAGATGCATAGGAGTCCTGCAGACTGGGCACGTTTCCATCCTAAGAACAATGCAGGCCTAGGAATCAGGGCAGGAATTGGAGAGAGACACTTGGCTCCTCTCCAGGTGCACTGTGTTGTGGAAGGTGTAGTTTGAGATAAACCTCGAAGTAGAAGGGGTTGGTTTTGGATTGTGTAGAACCTTACAGGAAAGGCTGTTGAAGGATTTTGGACAGTTAGATTGAGTTGGTCAAACCAGCATAGAGCAAGGACTCTGCCCATGGTACTGTGCTTGATATTGAGGGAGGGAAAGTGCTGACCTCTAGAAGCATCGGGCAGCTCCTGAACTGAGCTTTGGAGGGAAGCTAAATTTAAGAGACCAAACTGAGTCGAGAGGAAGCGTTCCTGAAAGAAGGAAGCAGAGGAAAAGAGGATACATTCAGGCAGCAGGAAGGAGGCCAGTGGCACTGGACCATAGAATGCATCTAGGACAATACAAGTTCAGAAAGTTCCTGGAGGATCTTCAGCGTCCTACGGAGGAGTTTATATTTTGTGTTAGAGAGCATGAGAGTGAGGATTTTGAGCAGGGGCATCACATGATCAGAACTTTGGCAACTTTGTGAAGGAGAGATTGGTGAGGGAGGGGAGACTTGCAGTCATAGGGGTGAGAAGCAGAGGGTGTTAGCTAACTTTGGGGTTGGGGGAGATAACTGTAGAGCTAGAATTGACAGTATTTGACAGTTGATTAACTATGGGGTATAAGCAAGGGAGAGGATGGGAGAATGAAATTTGAAAATACAAAAGGAAACGACTCTAGTGAGGAGGAAAATAGGATTTGTTAAGAGACAGATGTCTATGTATGAGGGACTCACCAGTCAGTTTAGACTTAGAAAAGAAATGGACCAGAGATGGAGGCCTGGCCTGGTTACAGAGAATGATGATAAGTGCTCTCAAAACAGTGAAGGATTCTAAGGCCAGTAGTGGACTGATGCTGGTGAGGCAAGTGAAGGCCAGCTATGAGCAAGGATACCTTTACACTGGAAGTGAGAGAAAGAAACTATTTAATAGGGAGTGATATACAAGGTTAGAGCAAGGGAGTGAGCTCCTCACATAAATTCTAGAGGCTGCTTCATCAGTTTAGTGAAATTTTTTGCAGATTTTTAAAATGCAAAAAACTTCCTTTCTAAAGGGTTTTCAAATTAAGGCATTACTAATACTGAAATCTTGCTTTTTCCAGGAACCCTTTAAATTTGCATTCTTGTCTCATTTATCCAGAGCAGTGGTGCAGATAATCCCACACTAATAACAGCTAGACTCAAAAACAAGTGGTTTGGTTTGCAATAAAATTGGAATTCTAAATTGTTTTGCTCTTACTAAAATACTGTGATTACTTTTTTGAGTAAATATTACCCTAAAATGCTTTTTTCTTTGCCCTTATCTGACCTCAAGGTTAGTGGTAGGGGAAATATTAGAGGTATCCATCTCTACTGGAGATTGGCAATTAAGAATGAGAGCATTTCTTTTCATATTCGTAACCCAGAATGTAGATTTATGTGTTGAACTGTGTTCATGCTGGTTGATGGTGAAGGGAGTTATGCCAGAATCATTCTGGGATTCATATTTTTCTTATATAATCCACTGTGAGTTTAATAACTGGAAAAAAAGGGGAAAACCCTTGTAGGTGCTTTCCCTTTCCTTTGTAGTATACTGAATATGCAGCAGATCCATTTCACTGAATTCTTCTCATTTTCTTTCAAGATCACACACCAAACTGACATGGCTTATTTTTATATAATGTCAATGTCCTGTGTTTCATTAGTCTCTGAGATTTCGTTTTTTTTTAACCCAGAAGTTTTTTGGTCAGTTTCCATTATTTCACATTTAAAAATTAAGCTATTTGGTTACCTGAAGATTAGACTTTTGCCTGAATGAGAAGCTCTTTTGAAGTCTGTTATAATTCCAACTTTTATGATTCTCTGTAGAGTATTGCATGATTTAATGTAGTGTTTATGGATTTGATCAAAATGTGATTTCATCCATTGCAGTACTTAATGCAATCAGGCTTATCACAGCCTACCTCTACCTTGTGCCTGCCCTTCTTGACCATGTCTTCTATAAATCATTCAGAGATGCTGTAATGTGCTGGAGGCCTTCTTCTGTTTTTAATATCTCAGATGCTAGTGTGGCATTTAAGGATGAAACCAGAAGATAAAAGAAGAAAAATGAAATAAACCTATGAAGACATTTATAGCCAACTTCACCATCACGGCAGGGTTGCCATGACATTTAACTTCAGTGTCTCAGCCCCTGGCTTTCCTGCAGGTGGAACTAAAAATGGGACTAAAGAACACAGAGATGGGAAAAATCAAGTGGCATGTTCCAGGGCGGTAGAGGGAGAGCTTTGGCATTGCATTGAGAGAATTAGAGAGGGGAAAGAACCTTGGGAAACATCACCTACTTTATTGTTACCTTATTTAAAACAAAATAAAACATTTCAGCAAAACGAACCAGTCCATCAGCTGAATCAGACAGTGCATGCGTATCCCATACCCTCGAGTCCTATTTCTTCATGGAAGGGGTGGTGGAATGTTTCCTCTGGTCTTCTTTGCGGCCAAGAGGGGGTCATTGTAATTATGTAGAGTGTTCATCTGCCTTTTTTATTGTTCATAGAATGTCAGTAGGAGTGGGGTTTGGTTGTTCCTTTTGACCAGTTTGTTGTCAAACATTTCATATTAACAGTACAGACCACTAAGTGTTGTTTATGCATGGCTGGGCACTAGTGTGATTCCTCTGTCTGATCTGTTGGGATGGACGCAGAAGGGGCATGTGATCTGAAGATGCTCTTTGTGTTTGTTACATACCAACACAGAGCCTGTCCCAGACGCATCCGGGAAGCCATCCTGTCTTCGGCTCTTTAGCCTTCTCCAAATCACCATGAGGCAGCCAAGTGGTGCCTCCATAGGATGCAGAAATTACAATCAAGTGATTGTTTTTGACTATTTGATTGATGACTCATAAAATAGAAAACTGCCATGTGATCATAGGTAGAACCTTAGGTTCTGGGAATAGTAGAACAGCTGGAATGTTTTGGGTTCTGAATATTGCCAATCCCATAGTTTATTATATCTAATTTAATATTTTCTCCCTTATGTTTTACTATCCAGAATTTGAAATGAGTCTGTAAATTTGAAACCATTGATGGTTTTGTCTTTGAAGATGGGTTTTTCCTTCATTTCTTTGAAGCATTTTCTGTGGTTTATGTGAAAACAGTTTCTTGGCTTCTTTTATTTCACATTTAATTTTTCTAAGAACTTCACAATTTTGATCATCAAATATTTAGGAAATGTTTGGTAGCCAGGGTTTTCTATTATGCACCTAAGTTTTTTTTTTTAAAATGATTTTAACTTCAGTTTATTTTATTTTGGCACGCTTCGAAATGCCTACCCCACCAGAGATATATGTGTACCATGACCTGTTCTACAAATAACCTTTTAAAAAGGAATGTGGAAGGCAACACTTATGGGATGTTTAACACTAATCTTGAAATGTGTTCCAGTAATGTCACTCATTCACACCATAAGCCCCTCCTGGGTGAAAGGAAGTGTGCTAGGCATTTGTGTGGGGCCAGAGAGAGTAGTCACAATTTCTTAGCTCCTCTTTGGGGTGCTCTTACCCCTATTTTACAAATGAAGAAACAAAGACAGACAGAAGCTAAGTGACTTGCCCAGGGTCATACAGCTAGTGAGTGTTTGAGACTGGATTTGAATTTAGGTCTTTTGACTCCAGGTCAGGCATCTTCCCACTGCACTACAAGCCAAAAGAGAACCTCCTAAAGAGAGGTAACATGTCTCTTGGGCAAAGCGTTTGACATGTGTAATCTTGTGCCGTCCACACGACAACTCTGGGAGGTCGGTGTTGTTATCACCATCCCCGCTTTGCAGGGGAATTTGAAGAGGTAAATGACTGGCCTAGGCTAGAATTTAGATTTGGGCAAGTCTTAAAACTTGTTGCATTTATAGGAATTCTTTTCATTTTAAGGAAGATACTTTGTTTTCTTTTCTCTTTTTGGTTCGACTTTGGCTTTGGTTGGCCATTCTTAGTCAGAAATGCAATAATTTGGTGCACCTGGGCTGTTTGTTTGCTAATGACCAAGATCTTAGTCTGAAGAGGGAAGAGGGAAACTGGCAACTGTTCATATGTACTCTATAAAGAAGTTGTATCCTGTATGTTTGTTGAATTAAAAATAAAATTTTATGTCACATGAGTATTGATGTTTCAGTATAAGCATAAAATGCTTCGAATTTTTCCTGTTTAAAAGAATTTCAAATTTTAATCATAACTTAGGTTTGCCATTTTATGTTTCCCAGTTTTCCTGGGTTAATTTTAATTTGTGTTGCTGCCTTAGATGCTGCCATTCAGAACTTATTTACTTTTTGAAATTAAGTAATGGTTTTCCTCTCATGTCAGTATTATTTTATGTGATAACTTTACTTTTTTTCCCAGTACACATTTATTCCCTTGTTTTCGGAATGATTTCTTTTTATTGGGGCAGGGAGTGGAATTGTGCATACGAATGTAAGGGTAGATCTTTGCCTATGCTGGTACATTCTTTGATTTAGAAGTCATTAAAACTGGTCTTTCCTTTTTTTTTCTTTTAATGACTTGAAAACCTTTTTAGGTTGGAACTTTGCCCATCTGATTTATTTTTGAGGTTTTTGTAATGCTCGATAATGCAGTTTTATATTTTTCTATGTGTCTGTGTCACATAAAGCTTTTAGGATGATCGCTTTGCACTCTCTGAAACAAATAAGGACTCTTAACCTCTTTTTCCCCCTTCCTTTTTCTCATATAAATGCCTTGGATATATCAGAGGGCAGTGACTTCTTGTAACAATATCACTGTCTATTACCTAGTTTATTTCATTTCCCTTCCTCAGTCATAGACTCTTCCTAAATGTTAAGAGAGAAATACAGTCAACTCAGAATTTCCTGTTTGTTGATGACCTTCGCATATATTTAGGGATCTGATGTTGTTTCCTGTGATGAGTAGAATTAACATGAGAAATGGCTAAACAAGGAGATTCCTGATGATGAGAGAAGAGCTCTTCACCTACCTGCCACATGGGCCACATTGAGCCGTGACCTTGTGCTGAGGTTTTAAGAGAAGAACATAATAGAAGTAACAGGATCTTTTATAGAACTTAGATTCTTGGCTGGATCATAACTCATTTCTGTTTGTAGAAAGTAGAGCTAAGTAGAGTAGATGTCTTTGTGCTGTTCACTGCCTGTTACTAGTGGTAATTGAGAGTTCGTTACATAAATTTAGGACATAAATATATTTTCCTATATTAATTAGGAAATTGTTTTGGTTGGCACATGACATAATTTTTCTATTTTATTTCTCTATTAATGTATCAGGAATCTATAATGTATAAAAGAAAATAAAGGAAGTATATCAAACTATATCCACTTAAGTTAGTAGAGTTGGGGAAAGATTAAGTATTGGCAGCATGGATAGATATTATCTATTACATTGATTAAAATTTCAGTCAAGCATTCAGTGGGTACTTACCATGTGACAGACACTGTGAGACATTTCAGCCATAAAGACAAACTTGACTGTCCATACCCTCAAAGACCTTTTATTGATTGTATCTGCGGAAATGATACATAAGCATCCAAGTAATAACAGAGTAGTTTGAAGAAGGAGACACTCATAAGGAGTTTTTGTGTTTGTGTGTAGTATGAATGTGTGTGTATGTGGTATGAGTGTGTTTGTGTGTGTGTGTGCACGCATACGTGCATGTGTGTGTGCGCAAAGATTTTATGTAGGAAGGAGGTGACACTTGAATCAAGCATCAAAACCATGAAGGAATTGAAAGGATAATAGCTGATAATCCAGGGATTATAATAGTTAGGAAGGAGGGCATTTCAGAGATGGGAGCAGACTGCAAAAAGATGCGGATGGGAGATACATGGAGGAGCAGCAAGGAGGCTAATTTAGCTAGAATAGACAGTGTGTGGGAAGGACTCCAAAGATGGATACCCTGTAGAACTTCATTGGTATATGTACATGTATAAGACAGACGGTGCAGTTGAGTGTGTTAGGTTTGGTTAAGTCCAAGGGGAAAAACAGACTGGACTGCTTTGGAAAACATTGCACAACTCCCATTTCTCACCGCCAGCTTTCTTTGAAAGAAAAGGGCCATATTTTTATTAATGCTAACATTCTGCAAATGATATTCTAGCAATGAAACATAATAAAACTGCTTTCAAAGAATTTAAAAACGACTAGCATGCAGAGGGCACTGAAGAAGTGCGTGATGGGTTAGAGGTGTTTGGAAGGCATGAGCAGCTTGCAATGTGTAGCATTTCCCTAGAGAATTAGAGCAAAAGATGATGTCATTGAATTGGATGGACTGGAAGGAGGAGGGACGCATGAATTGCTCCCTCAGTACTGTTAGCACAGCAAGGGAAGGTAATGATGGTCTCCCTAGCCCCTTGAGTACATTCATATGTTGAACGTGGACAAGAGTCCCACAGGATGTGCACATTTGAATCCTGGAAGGTGGGGAGGCTGCTTCTGAGCTGATGATCTCATAGATTCCTTTGAGAGAAGGGAAAGCCAATGTAAAAAGCCTGCAAAGATAGGTTAGAGCCAAATTGTGATGGTTTCAAGTATCCAGCAAAAGTTTGTGTTCCTAAATGTATTGGGGAATCCCTGAAGCTTTTGGAGTAGCTGGAGTGATTTGATCAGAAGTGTGCTTTAGAAAGATCTCTTGGGTGGCCTTGTGGAGAATGGCTTGGTGAGGGAAATGACCCGACCAGGAATCCTCAGTGGGAAGGTTATTGCTGTCATCTGGCCCAATGGTGGTGGTTGTGCTGGTTAGGAGACCAGATTGATTTCAGGAGGTAGAGAACAGGTGGTTGTATGGATGAGGAGAGAGAGCAGGAATATCAAGGTGTTTGCAGAGCTTGAAAACCCGGGTTGCAGTGAGGCTGGTGAAGGGACAGGAATGGTGAAGCTCTGTAGGAAGGCAGGAGTCTGGGGGAAAAGATCTAAGTATCACCCCTTTAGTTGTCTACAGGAGGAGTGTCAGACTCAAATAAACAAATCACTCCAGCTACATATTGACTTAGAATACCACAAATTAATATTATCTATGTTATATTGTATTTTTATTTATTTTTACTTAGTATTTCCCAATCACATTTCAGTCTGGCCTTGGTTTACAGGACATAGAGTGGGAAATGGCCAGTAGATACTCAACTTAGGGTGATTATAGAGTGAGACTCCGGACATATTTATAGATAGGGGACTCAGTTCAGTAGGTGTGATTTTTAAATTCATGGGAAATGAGATGAGAGAGAGATTGTAGAAAGAGAATACAAGAAAGCAGGGAACAATCTCGATAGATACCTACAGGTGGGGGTGGGGAACCATGAATGATGGCTCAAGAAAAGTCATATAAGAATAACCAAACTGAGAAGAGACTCAAGAGAGAAAAGTTTCATTAAAAAAAAAAAAACACAGAGAGGAGAAAGTAATCGAGGTTGAAGGGGGAGGTCAGCATGAAAAGCTGCAGAGTGGCCAAGATGAGAAGTGAGGAAAGGTGGTGGCCAAGATACCTGTGGTAAGTAGTCACTGTGGAGAGAGCAGTTTCAGTTGAATGATGCCTTTGGACCGGGATTACAGAGGGTTTAGAAGAGAGAGAAGAGAGGAAATGGAGGAGTCTGGCATCTGTATCTTTTCTCTAAGAGATGAAGGATGATCCCTGGGGGTGTAGGGGTGCTCTGATCTGATTATTGTGGAGAGTTTAGAAAAGTTAGGAGAAAGTGGAAGCAGCAACATTTTTTTTTTTTGGTAAGTCTTTGTGAAAGGGCAGGTTATGACATAGGATGAAAGCTTGAATGAAGGCCATTTTATTTCCTTTTTTTTTTCCCAGAAAGATGGCCAAGACCTCTTCATGTTTGTAGGTGGAAGGGAAGGAAGCTATAAATAGGAAGGTATGGATGAGAAGAGGTGATAAGTTAAGGAGATGATTTGGGAGGGATTTGGCAAAGAGCTCTTCTAAGGCGTCATAGAACGATGTCTGAATAGTTTGAGCTGGGCTTCAAAACTGGCCATGGCTTGGGGAGGGAGAGGAGAGCCAGGGATAAGATAGAAGCAAGAGATGAGTCATTGCTGAGAGAGAGAGAGAGAGAGAGAGAGAGAGAGAGAGAGAGAGAGAGAGAGAGAGAGACAGAGAGAGAGAGAGAGAGAGAGGGAGACAGAGAGAGAGAGAGAGAGGGAGACAGAGAGAGAGAGAGAGAGAGAGGGAGACAGAGAGAGAGAGAGGTTTTCGAGATTGATTTTCTGAATGACTGTTCCCAAGTATTTTCCTCTTGACTAAATTTAGTTGTGAGTTAATTTTAGGGCTTCTCCCACTAAAGTGTGATGGAGAAAGTGCACCTTTGCTGAAATCACACAACTGAAAAGATCTAGATTTTTGGCTTTAGTAGCAAACTTTAGTATTTGGATTAGAGTAATGGAAGTTAGCAAACTGGGCATCCGAAGATAGAGATGTGTGCCTCAAGCTCCTGGAGGAGAGGCTCAGTTGCATGGCAGGCTGGGGCTCATTGGTAGAGCCACTGAACACCTTGCTGGAGGTCTGGAGCAGAGGGCTAGGGAGCATAAATAGAGCAGTCTGGTTCTCAGTGGGTTCTCACTCTCTTCATAGACTGAAACCATGTTTTCCAAGGAATAGTAGCTTCAAGCTACAAATACCAAATTTGGAGGTGGAAGTGGGAGGTGAGACTTGATATTGAAAAGTTTGGATGCACATTCAAAAACTCCTTGGTGCCTCTAGACAGGGCATTTAAAGAGTGGCCATAAAGACGCATTTAAAGAGAAATAAATCTCCTGACCCCAGTTTCATCTCCATTAAACTTAAAAAGAGTCAAGTTTACATGTTTTTTGGAGAGCAAACTTGTAGCCTTTGTTATTATTATCACTGTAATTATTTGTCAAAGCAGAGACACACTCCTAAGGCTGTAGCTTGGTGTTTATTGTTTGAATCCTCTTTTTGTAGAATTTGTAGCAAAGTTTATTTTTGCTTTCTGGAAAATAAGTAACAGTATTTTCATTTAAATTGCTTCCCACTTGACCTGTCCATAGCCTTCTCAGCTTTTGTTGTTACATGTATGCACGTAGGGTGGGCTGGGGGTGTTCATCCATGCATTTGAGCTCAGGCCCATTGAGGGTCACTTTGGCTCATTTAGCTAATTTATGAATAGTTTCTAGAATATAATGTAATTTGACACACAAATCAAAAGGCTCATGAATAGGACATTTTAAAGATTCATCACTGTAAGAGACAAGTAGCAAATGGGCTGGGTTTCATAGGCAATGTTCCATTAAATAGAACGTTTCATTTGTAAGGAATGAGAGTGGGGGGGGAAAGTGACATAATGTGGTTTGTTTTTCAGGTGGTGTAAAACCAAAGTTTGTACTGCTACCACATCAGAGATTTATGGGACTTTGAGAGAGTAGTTCTGGTAAGGACTTCCAATAATTTATATATGTGTATATACAGAAGATAGAGACCAATACCTTGGTATAAATGAACTTGAAACGTTATTAAATCCCCCTTTTGGGTTGGTGTTCCTTTTTTATTTCCTGTTAATGTTTTTAAAGCAGAGCATTTTATCCAATAAAATTTAACATCAAAAAAACAACATAAGAGTACTTATTGAGGTGAGATTTTATTGAGTATAACAATTCATTTGAAAATGTTATTCAAAGAACACTTGAAAGGTTTATTAGCAGAGTCTGTCTTTCCCCATCTTTCCCCACAGATACAGTATTGTTTGGACTTGAAGTTCATGGTTATTGGGTCTCTGCTGGCAATTGCAGATACTGGCTTGGCAGATAGTTGACCAAGCTACCTGATTTTTGTAGATGTGTCAGCCTTTTGGATTTACTTATGTTCAAAAATGCTCCCTGGCCTTTGTCTCTTACCAGCCCCTAAGTTATGAGTAGATTTTGCTCACAGTAGTAGTTCAGGCAAAGGGAAATAATTTCAGCCTGTGGACAGCAGGAGTGTTTTACTTAGGAGTTTACAAGTTAAGTGCAGAGCCCTGTTTGAAGGGTACTGTCACAACCACATGGACCCTAGAGCACAGTAACAGTGTTCTGTCTCTGGTCCTGTAAAATGCCAAAATTTGGGCTACTATTCTGACAAAAAAAAATGTGGAAATCATTAATGAAGAAATGAGCTCTTGGATTCGTCTTTAGCTGGT
This sequence comes from Pseudocheirus occidentalis, assembly GCA_028646575.1. Taxonomy (NCBI): domain Eukaryota; kingdom Metazoa; phylum Chordata; class Mammalia; order Diprotodontia; family Pseudocheiridae; genus Pseudocheirus; species Pseudocheirus occidentalis. The sequence continues at coordinate 178,777,709 of CM053600.1, read as the reverse complement.
TACTTAGAGAACCCCTTTTGAGCACATCAGACAACAATTGTACAGACAGATGAGAAGAAGACAGTGCAGTGGGCGTGTGTGACTGTTTAATTCAAAGTTTTTAGTGTAGTTGTATACTCATCACTAAACCTGAAAATTAAATTGCCTGGAAATTCACTGTGTAGTCACTTAAGCTCCAATTGTTTCAGCTTTCTACCAGCACAAGCAACAGCCACGGACAGCATGAAGAGCTTTTCTGCATCCCCTCTGTACTCCTGCTTCATACCTCCCTTTTGCATCTGTCATTGCAAGCGTATAATTTGATAGTCATAGGACTTTAGGACTAGAAGGACTCATAGTGGTCATTTTAGCTCCATCTCCTTGTTTCATAATTTAGAAAATTAAAACTTACAAAGGCAAGTTACTTGCTCAAGGTTCCACAACAAGTAGTCACAAACTACTTACTGTTGGAAGTAGATTTCCAAAATTGGTATGTTCATATTCAAATATATGAAGAAATTATTTGTGTTTAGTCTAGCATGTAATTCATCAAAGAGGATAACCATTTGTCATTAGTTTCTAAAATACTGGGATTCAGGTAAATGGCAATATTTTTCACCTTGAAAGGTAAAGAGAACTTGTATTATTTTTAACTTATCATTGTATCTTTAGTGGTTACATTTTCTTCTAGGAGAATGTCAGTGTTAGGATGTTAGTAATTTTGACAAAAATAGAGCTTTCTAACACAGGGACAATAACTTTATTTCCTTAGTTTTTTGCTTTGTAATCTAGTGACCTGTCAGGAATAAAAATTCTTGTTCTAGAATCTTTATGAACAGAACAGTTAATTTTTTTTTTCATTTAAATCTGAAGCCATGCCATTTTTTATTTATTTTTTTTAGTTTAACTGTCACCTCTGACTTAAATGGCCACGCCCTGGTAAACTGTTTTGAAGAAAGGCTAAATCAGGTTGAGGGTGACTAATGGGTGTTCAAGCCTATTGTTGACTTAGGTGTCTACCCCAAGCATTTGAAGAATTCCCTCAGTGGAATGGGCAGATGTGAACAGTTTGTTCCAGTGGGTCATGAAGATAGTGGAAGTAGCTGCTTTGGAGTGCTTAGACCTTGGTTAGACATTTAAGACATCCAGTTTATCCACTATATTCTGAGCCATCTCCAGTTACCTTGACTTTTGTCCTGCTGCTAAACTTGGATGATTCTGGAAGAGAGAGTGAGGCCAACTACTTCTAGCAACCCTGCCTCACTTAAACCCAGTTTATGGTTTTTTTGGGGGGGGGTAACAATCTTACTTTAATCAAACATATATATCATTCACTTAGTTTGGGGGGGTAAATGAACCGCAGAAAATATAAACAGAAATTACAAGCAGACAAAAAATACAGACAAAAAAAATAACACAATTCAACAGACTAACAGAGAGGGCTTCTAGCTGTCTGACATACATACTTAGAAGCACCAACATCTGGGTTTTCAAAGCCAGGCCAATTTATGTTTGAGTCAAAAGACATTTTTATCTACCTCAAAGTCTTATGGCAACGGGCAAATAAGGAAGCAGCAGGTGTGAATACACTGGGAACTTTAGTCACAACCCTGCATAAAGGCATTTGTGGCTGTAGAGCATCTTTTCAGTGGGTAGAAAGAGCAGTGGGATTCAGCAGTCCTCTGGGTTTCAGAGCAGCCTTTATAAAGAACTTCGCTGCTCACCTCCTGGCATAAGGAAGGGGCTAGAAGAAGTGCCCTAAAAATTGCCTGCTTCACCCGTCTTAACCCTGGCCAGCTTACCACAGCAGGTGGGGATCCTACCCTGTGTTTGAAACGCACACAAAATAAATGTATAAAAACTTTTTACACACATGATTCCTCTTACCATTGGTACGTGGAATGTGTGCATAGTTACGGGCAGCATGAAATCCATTAGACCTGAAAGATACATACAGCTCTTGTGAGAGAACTCAGTAGGTATTACATCTGAATAGCACCTTGGAGTGAAACAAGGCTGGCAAATGAACGCCAGATTACTGAAGTCAGAGCTTAACACATGTTTTTCTTGATTGCCTGCAGCAATGGGGAAGCACCATGAACCTTTTGCAAACCAAATGAATCTAGTCATCAAGTTAACATGCCTCCCCAAAAGTGCATGTCAGGTCCTTGACAGTACGACTGCCACTTATAAGAAAGAACCATGTTGCCATTATCAGTGCATATGTTCCCACCATGACAAACCCTGATGAGGTCAAAGAAAAATTTAATGAAGACCTGAAGACACTTATCATCAGTGTACTAAAAGAGGAGAAGCTTGTAAGTCTGGGTGACTTTAATGCCAGAGTAGGCACATACTGTCAGACATGGCAGGGTGTTCTTGGGAAGAATAAACAGAGCAATAGTCACTTACTACTAAAGACTTGTGCATCTCACGACTGCATCACCAACAATGTCTTTTGTTTACCCAAATGCAATAAAACGTTGTGGGTGTACCCTCATAGCAAACATTGTCATTTAATAAGCTATGTCATTGTAAGGAGAAAAGACAGGATGTGAGAGTAATGAAGGCAGTGTATGGTACAGAATGCTGGACCAATCATAGACTTATCCTCCAAGCTAAACACTTGCTTTTCAACAAAAGCAGACGCTCATAAGGCAAGACAACTATGAAAAGACTTAAGGTGAACAGACTAAACCACCTTGCTGTGCATGAACAGTTTCTTGCTAACATGAAGGGAAGGCTAAGCCAACACATGTTTGGCGACATTGGAGCAGAAAAGGAGCGAGTAGCTTTCAGAGATTTAGTATTCAGCACCACTTTTACCCTTCTGGGCCAGAACACTCACAAACATCAAGATTAGTTGGATGAAAATGATGGCAAAATTAAAAAGTTGCCAAATGAAAAAAGATAACTCCACAGAGTTTGTCAGCAGGATAGTTTTGTCTGTCTTTAAGAAGGTAGCATTTAACTCCATCAGAATTAAGTGTAAGAGAAGATTAGAGAGATCCAGGATTCTTGGCTCAGTAAGAAGGTAGATGAAATTCAGTTTTATGCTGATAGTCACAATCCAAAGCACTTTTATGATGCCTTGAAGACTGTTTCTGGGCTAGAGACCTATGGTGCACCTCAACTACTCAGTGTTGATGGAGCCACCTTGATTAGTGATAAGGACATGATCCTGGAGAGATGAGCTGAACATTTCTATAGTATTCTCAGCAGACCCTCATCAGTTGGTGCGTTCATGTGGCAGAGCGCCTGGTGTTGATTCTATTCTAGCTGAGATTTACGGGGCAGGGAGTCCACTGTTCATGCAAAAACTGCCTGAAATCTTCCAGGTTATATGGAAAAAGGAAGTTATCCCACCCAATATCATCTTTTTCAAGAAAATAAAAGGAAATGGGTTGTCTTTTCTTTCTCTTAGTCGTTGCCAGGAAGATTATTGCCAGGGTCCTCCTTAATAGGCTGATCTTCACCTGGAATATGGTCCTTGACCTGAGAGTCATTGTGGCTTCAGAAAAGGCTGATGAATGGTTGATAGCATGTTTGCTGCCTGACAACTTGAGGTCTGGATACAGCGTTTGTATATCTGACCAAAGCCTTTGGATACTGTCAATTGTGAGGGCTTGTGGAAAATCATGGCCAAATTAGGTTACCGTTCTAGATAACAGATGGTGCTCTTGACATTGGTATACTGTTACAAATATGAGTTAAAATTAGTTTTTCCCCTATTTTCTTTATTTATATAATTTAGTACATCTACCTATGATAGAAATTAAAAATAACATTTATTAAGATATGCTTGATAAATATTGAATTTAATTTAATTTAAAGTTAAATTTAACCTAAACATAACTAAACCTTCAATTAAACTTAAAAAATTTTAACTTAAATTTAATTTAGCTTAAAATTAAATTTAGCTTAAAAATTTAACTTAACTTTTTAGGAGATTCTTCTTTGACATCACCTGAACATATATTTAATGTCCGGAATGTTTCTTTGTTCTAGGAATCTTCCCCCCTTTCCCCAGTAAAAACAGAGACAAAACCAAACCCTCCTTCTTCTCAAGGAGTGCAGATTTCTCTGAAACAGAGTATGTGCTTGACAAGATGCTTGATTCAAACTGACCCTACTCATGTAGGAAATGGTGATGCCCGCTGTGAACATTCAGTTTCATCACCACCTAGGCATTGGCTGTGTTTCATGGTGCCTTCTAAGGGTGTTGGATTTACCAGCACCAAACCAAAGACAGAGAAGAAATTGTTCTCCCGTTCTTGTCCTACATCCTCATTGAGATGGTTGGAGGACGACGAGGACGACAGGAGTGGACACACTGCTAAGCACAGAGTAATGGGAAGAAGAGGGAGAGCAGTGACAAGGATATCTAAAACAGGCCTCCTGGCACCCAAGTTGAGGAGGCCAAGGTGAAGGTGCTGACACCAGGCGTTCCAGGCATGGGGAGGCTATGTAGCTTTTGTGATGCTGTAGGGCCAACAATCCTGGAACACAATGTCAGAGATACAGGAGTTGTGGGTCACTCACCCGAGTGGCAGTGGAGAGATATATTGCCAAAACATCATTCTTTGAATACTTTATGTTCTCCTTAGGGTTTGGGTAAGAGTGAGCTTTAGACTCTTACCAATGGTACCTTGCCTGTAAGGACCCACGTAAACGATAGATACCATGGAGAAATTGATTTGAATCTGTAGGTCTGATTTCATTCGGTCATTGCTCACCAGAGCAGACAGTCTGTTCAGTAGAGGTGGCCGGGAGGCACAGTGCATAGAGTGCTGGGCTAGAAGATGGGAAGATTCATTTCCCAAGCTTAAACCTGGCCTCAGATACTTAACTAACCTCGTGACCGTGAGTAAATCACTTCACCCTGTGTGCCTCAGTTTCCTCATCTGTAAAATGAGCTGGAGAAGGAAATGACAACCCACCCCTGTGTCTCTGCCAAGAAAATTCCAGATGGGGTCATGAAGAATTGGGCGTGATTGAAATGACATCAAAATGTTTTATTCTGTGTGTCTCTCTCCCTCTACTCCCAGTAGAATGGAAGTTTCTGGAGTACAGAAATTACAGCAGTTTTTTTTCCCCTGCAGTTCAGTTATGTATATATTTTATTAATTTTGAGTATTTAAAAATTGTGTGTGTGTATTTCTGTGTGTATACACTAGGGAGACAGTTTTGTAGCATCAGGATTTTAGGGTTAGAAGATATCCTAGAATTTATTGATGTTTCATTCAGCTGAATAAGCATTTGTTAAACACCAGCTATTGTCCCAGGGCTAGGCCTTAAGAAACGCAAAGACAACACAGAAGTAAATACAGAATAGGTACAAAGAGCTTGTGTGCTCCCACCCTCAAGTTTTAGCTGAAACCCATCCCTCTTAATTCTAAACACTTCCCTTTATTGGTTGTTCCCAGTTGATCCTGTATATAAACTTGTTTGAGCTTAAGCTTATTTGCATTCTCTCTCCCCCATTAAATTGGGAAACCCTGGAGAGCAGTGATCACTACTCTTAGCCCAGTTCCTGGTCCATAGAGCCACCTAATAAATATTTACTGACAGACAATGTAGGAAGTGGCCCTTTGGCTGGGCCTTGGAGGGATCCAGGTGCTGCTGTGGTGTTGGAGGAGACGAAGCAAGGAAAGCATTTGTGCCGTCAAGGACAGAACACAGAGTTTGGAGCAGGACCTAGGGAAGAGTGTGTAAAGAGGAGAATGTGTTCAGCAGCATCAGATGCAGAGCAGTCAGGTATTGGGATTTGTTCCTTCCAGCTTTGTGCTTTCTTTTTCGTGCACACTTGGTGTCTCCGGCAGACTCAAAGCTGTGGTCTGGTTTCATTTTGCACTTTGTCTACTTGGTGCACTGCCATGTACATCTGTCATAGTTTACTGAAATGCTTTCTGAGTTAGGGTTGGAGGAACTGAGGCCAGATTGTAGGTAGTCATTGTGTGAGTTAGGTTAGAAATTGGATGCAACAAGATACCCGTCTTTCTGAAGGTGTAGGTGTGAAGAGAGGTTGGGCAGGGTGAAGGAAGCTTGGGTCTTTCAGGTGTAAGTTGTGGCTCGTGGACCCCCAAGGACTCTCGACTCTCGGACCAGTGTGATCCTGGGGGGCATCATCGCAGTCCCGACTGAAGAGGGAGAGAAAGTATAGAGCCACCCAGTGTGCCTTCATTCTTTGGGGAGGTCTCCAAACCAAGAGACATACGCCATTGTCATTCCACCAGATCCTCTTACCTTACCTTAGATAAAGGAGATCTTAGCATAGCTGTAGACAGGAGAAGGAACCAAGAGAACGGTAGGTAATGTTATGTTATCGTCTGTAGAGGTGGAAAAAACTATAGAGGTCTTTGGCTTCCTAATATCCTTCTGCCTTTTAATTAGATTAACACCATCTCGGCTGTGTCCTACTCGAAATTTCTGGCTTTCCTTTTATCGTTGGGTTCTTGAACTCCCTATTTCAAGCTCCTCATGACATTTTCTTAATACTGTTATTTAGTATAATACAATATTGATGTAGCTCTGAAGTAACTGCAGAGCTCTTTATATACGTCATATTGTTTGATCTCAACAGCCCCGTGAGGCAGCTGATGTTACAGCTGTTACTTTTCAGACAGGAAAACTGAGGCTGAGTCGCTCAGTATCGTAAGACTGGTGAGTGCTGCAAGGTCTGAAGGTCCTCGTCGTTGGAAGTCTGGCTTTCTATCTGCTGTGCTTCTCAGTTCTGCGTTCAAGGAAGGTCTTAAAACAGGTTGATTGTGGTGTTGGGGTCACCATTTTAGTGGGAATCTCACCTCATTTTTCTGGCATGACTGGTTCTCCTTACAGTGCCCGTGTGCATCTTCCTTGCCAAGATGACCATGTCTGGCCGGCACACACGTGGAGGCTTTTTTGCACTCTGGTGGTTGCACTGGTATGCTGTTTCTCTTACTTCACAGTCACATTACAGGTGCCTGTCATCTGGGTAATACCAGATAGCAAAGCTCTTCAGCTGCTTTTAGGTAGCCCGGCTACCTCTAGGTCCCCTAGAGACCTAATATTTAGGGTTTTCTCTTCTCTTCTCCTTTTTATTTTGCTGTGCATTCGTTTCAATTGTACCGGACTCTTTGTGACCCCATTTGGGGTTTTCTTAGCAAAGATACTGGAAAGGTTTGCCATTTCCTTCTCCAGCTCATTTTACAGATGAGGAAACTGAGGCAAACAGGGTTAAGAATCACATGGCTAGTAAGCGTCGGGTGGAATTTTAACTGTAGCGTTTGGATTCCAAGCCCCACTCTCTCTCCACTGTACCCCCCAGCTGCCCCTTTTCCCCTCCCTCTTCCCTTCTCCCTTCTGTCTCTCCTTTCCTGTTGGTCTCTTTGTCTCCTCTTCTCCTTCCCCTGCCCCTCAGGTCCTGTGCCCCAGTGCTTCTCCTCCTGTACTATAATGTCTAAAATTCAAAACCTGGTCATTGTCACCCAGGTCATCAGGAGGCAGCCTGGTGTTGGGAAGGCCCGGCCTCATCAGGCAGCTTCAGCTGCCCCCTCCCCGTTGCCGGATCTGGTGGTCTTTTCTCCATCTTGACTCCGCGGCTTCTGACGCTGGAGACCTTCTTCTTCTCAAGGCTCACTTCTTTCTAGGTTTTCCTGACACTCTTCCCCCCGGGTTCTTCTACCTCTCTGTTCACTCCTGTCTGTCTGGGGGTCTTCTTTCAGTCGTGCCTGTTACCCCAGCATGTCCCACAGGGCTCAGCCCAGGTCCTCTTCTTTCATTCAGTGCTCTCATCATTTACTGTGGATGCAGTGAGTGGCCTATAGACATCTTAAACTCAGGATGTCCAGACTCAGAGTGTTGCTTTTTCCTGAACTCTCCTCCCTTGCAGACTTCTCTCCTACAGTTGAGGATTACTGTCATCATCCCTGTCTTCCAGGCTCTTGTCCTACATTCCTCCCTTCTTCTTATCCCCTGTCTCCTGCATTCTATCAGTTGCCAAGGTGTGTCGATTACATCTCCATAAAATGCTCTTGCTCATGTCCCCACTGTCCCAGTGATCTTCCTCAAGTGCAGATCTGACTACTTTAGCCCCTTACGTGATACCCTCAGGATCTGTTCTCTCTGTGCTATGCAGAGTCCTTTGTAATCAAAGGCTTTTTGTACCTTCCCTCTCCTCATATACTCTTTGATTCAGCAACACCGGCCTTCTGGCTGCATCACTGACAAGACTCTCCGTCCCTCATTCTGGGCATTTTGTTTTCTCTTCCTGTCCCCCATGCCTCGACTGCTTTCCCTCCTCATCCCTCCTTCCATAGGGCACCTCTCTACTGCCCCGTCAGGTTAGGACCTTCCCTCTGCTGATTATCTCCTGTTTACCCTCAGCATGGCTCATGGCTGTAGAGCGGTTTGCCAATTCTCTCTTCTAGTAGGCAGCAAGCTCTTGGAGAGCAAAGACTGCCTCTGCGGCTCCAGCCTTCAGCATAATGCCTGCCATGTTGTAGGCATTTCATAAATGTTTCACTAATTTTGAAAGGATAAAACGCAGTCAGTATTCTCCAGAGCTTGTGTGGGAGAACCCCAGTTTTCTGCACGGTGTGTAAAGGACATCCCTAGGGGGAAAACAAAACGCATGTACATTAGTGGTGTTTTTCCCCTGAATGCTCGAGTCAGTTTGACTCACTGCAGAGAAGACCAGTCCGGGAGTGAGGAGCACCTCTGGTCACAGTCTGCCCCTTTCCATGCTAGTTGCTTTTTTGAGCTACCAGACTGCTCAGGGTCCCCGGACAACTCACTCACTGTAACAGTCAGTCCATACAGTTACTGAGAGTCTTTCTGGGTGGTGGAAGGATTTCCTAATCTTGGAGTTCTCTGAAGTATTGGTATGGAGCTTGAATAAAAATGGGACTACTAAACCAAACATCAGGATCCTTACCTGTCCACAGGACCTTAGAAAACCACATATTAAAATGATCTAGGTTCTGTTGTGTTTTTATTTTCTCAAAAGTTTCCCAGTGACATTTTTACCTGCCCTCTCCCCTCCCCTCCCCCCACCTCGGTCTGAAACAACCTCTTTCCCCCTCCCCTTTGAAACCAAACCAAACAACTAGTCATCTATGCATAGAAATTAAGCTCCAGTACTTTTTTTTGACACAGAAGGTTTAATTTCTTCTTTATTCTTCTCCCTCCTCTTATATAGCAGTTATTTTGTGACCAGAGATAACTTGGTACCGGATTAGCCCCATTGTCACCTAGGATAATTCAACAAAAGTGAAGTAAATTTTGAACAGGAATTTAACTGTTGGAGTTGGCAAGTTTGGGTAGCTTGAAGCACTATGAGATGGGATTAGTAAAGACCACTCAGTTTTTATGGACCTGCAGAGGGAAAAGGGGTTATTGTCTGCTTAAGCACTTTTGTCTCTGTGGGGGTGTGAGTGCTCCTGCCTCTTTGGTAAGGTGAGCGAATTAGATTTTTTTCCCTCTTAACTGTCTGCTGGAGTCTGGCGCTCACACTTGGAAATAGAGGAGAATTCACTCTTGAACTAGGTCACTGGGCCAGTCTTGAAATGTATCCTAGATTTTTTTGCTTTTAAATTTTTGAATGATCAAAACAATTTAGTCATAAGGTAGTGCTACTAGACGGCTTTCTATTGCCAGTGTGCTTTTATTCTTCATGTTATAGGCATGTGTATGGTTCAGGTTGGATTTGGGTTTTTTTGTATTTCACATTGCCCTGTTTTAATACTTTTCTCAAAGGCTACTGGAAGTCGTTATAGGAATGAAGTACAATTGTTCATTCCATTTTTTAGTGACCTTTGCGTCTAGATAGAAAGGAAATTTTTTTTAAAGACCTCCAGACTCTGGGTGGGGTGGGGTGGCGTATGCACACAAATTAGTGAATACAACAGTGTCCAAGCCTTTTGTGAAAGTCCAGAAAGGCCTTGTTAGGAGGTGGTTCTGGAGCTGCTTTGAGAGCTTTCCAAATGGGGAGCAACTTGTGCAGTTATGGGGATGGCAGTGAAAAGGGGCGTAGCTGCCTGGCCGGTGTGATTGGAGCCATGAGTGTGACTGCACATGCTTTGAAGTGAGACTGGAAAGGTCTGTAGGGGCCCAGATTGTGGACTGAGTGTCAGCTGTCAGTTTGCTTCCACTAAACTTGGCCTCCCTACTTCTGTTGGCTTCTTTTTCTTCTTAGACAAGGCCCCAAACGACTCCCCAGCAAAAAGTCTTGCCTGCCCAGTTTAAGTTTTCTTTGGTCACTTTGTCTCCTGGAGACACTTCAGTTCTTTACCATGTCTCTTGTACATAGTCGATATTCAATGGGTATTTGTTGATTACTATAGGATTATCATTGAACATTAATACAAAGCATTTAAGGGCTGGGTTATAATCCAGTGCCCTCCCCTCCCCTCTCAGATTGCTTGGAAGTAGTTCCCTGCATGCTGGTAGCATGGAGCACTTTTGGAGAAAGTCTGCTCTGGGGTGGGGGTGGGGGTGTGAGAGGAGCGTATGCGCAGAAATGAGGCATGACGAAATAATACAGTCATTTGAAGGAAATGGAGGGAATTGCTGCCCATTTGGTGACCTCTTTTTCTCCCCCAGGTGCCTTGAACTTCATTGACTCCTCTGGGCATCCCACCTAGGATGAGGAGTTATCCTGGCAGCAGACACTGCTGGCTCCTGTGCCAGCCCGATCACAGTAAACCAGGCTTAGAAGAGAGTCTTGAAAGAGTCCTAAAATGTAGAGGTGTGATTGGTGATGAATCACATAAGACAGGTAGTAAGTCAACAAGGAGATAAGTGTCCCTAAAGCCCACAAAGGAGAGGGAGGATCTAGAAAGAAAGGTTCTCCAGTTTGTCATGGTGCTGGTTGTATCATGTACGGGGGACCTCCCATTTTTCAACTTATAATGGAGGTAAATACTGGTAGACCGTTGTTGCAGGTACCCCAGTTACCTATGTAAATAATAGCAGAGGAGGCAGGGGTTAGTTATTTGTTTACTGCTGCAACTAAATTAGGCTGTCCTGACCAAAGTTGGTCCTTCTTTTGCTACTACCTGCAATTTTCAGTGTCTTTTGTTCTACTTACCCTCAATACAACCCATTTTGTTCTGCTTCATTAAAAATAAACATACAATTTAATTATCAAATTTCCTAAGAAAATAAGTTTCAGTATGGAATAGAGCTTTGATATGTTTTTAGGAAATTCATGTTTATAGTGAAGTGTGAGATATCTGTGTTTTCTTAACAGGGCAGTGGGGTAGGCATGGTGGATAGAGTGTGAGGCTCCAGATCTGGCCTCAGCAACAGAACAGATGATCCTAAGAACAAAGAAGATGAAGCCGTATTCATATGGCGGTAGCTAGAACACTTAGCGTGGATTCAGGAGAGATCTGGGACCAGGAACTCAGCCTCTCTTTGTCTTAATATCCTCCTGTATCAAATAGGAGTATTTCTGTTCTACTCACCTCCTGTGGTTTTTGATTGGCTCCAGGGAATTGATTGCAAAAGTCCATTGTCAACCTCTTTAAGCACCGTGAAGTGATGGAGAAAACGTCATGGTAGACTCAGAAGGCCCAGGGCTGCTCTTCAGTAGCTGTGGAAGCTTGGGCAGTCACTCACCCTCGCTAGCCTTTGGTTCTTTTATCTGTGAAATGAAGGGGGAGCGTGTTGAAGTAGATGACCCCCTTTTTGTGTCATGGATCTCCTTGGCAAAATGTTTTAAAAAAAAATTTAAAAAACATGCATTTGCAAAGGAGATGAGTTATATTGAAATAAAATCATAAAAATAAAACCAACAAGGATCCCAGCTTAAGAGCCCCTGCTCTAAGGTTTCTTCCAAAACAAAACCCAAAGGAAACGTTTAAATGTGGAAAACCCAGCTGGCATGGGAGGGATGGAGGGAAGGAAAGAAGGAGCTCTCACAGTAACTAGGGAGAAAAGGAAATAGATTTTGTGGGGCCCGTCTAACTGTATGTGATCATGTGAAAGCACTTACCGTTATCTGTCATTTACACAAGTAAGGATTATAAACCACATTCAGATGTCGTCTTTAAGGGTGCTGGATGTCTTTGACTCTTGAGAAGCAGATGTAGGTCACATAAAGGAGAGATGCTCTTTAGCTAACATGCATTCATTAAGCACTTATTATGTGTCAGGCTGTGACCATCATCAGAATCCCTGCAGCCATGTCTATGGCATGGGTCTACCGATGCCTGCCTGATTCCTTTTGTGAGTGTAGGCCACTTTCTGCATGCTCTGACAGAAGACAGAGCAGACCAGCTTTTTGGAGGTTACTGTGTATCATCTGCCTGCACTAGCAAGGTCCTGTACCCAGCCAGCATTTTCATCAGCAATATAAAATCAAGCTCTTTCCCTCAGTTCCCCATTGGGTTTTTGAAAGTTTTCTGGAGACCTTGTTACTCCCCATTTGACTGTAAAACTTAAACATGATAGAGATGCCATTTCTATTTTTTGGAGCACTTTGAGTGGCCTTAGCAACAAGGCGTGCTTAGTATGAAATGACAAGCAAACTGTGTGCACGAGGTGGCCTGGAAGGGAGCCAGTCTTGTGTCCTTTGTCATGCCTTCTCTCCCCGGCTCAGCAGGTGGCATGGAGGGCACAGCATGCTCACAGGTGGTCTGCTCATTTACTTCTTGCTCTTTTTCTTGCCAGACCCCTTAGGTAGAGGAGTCCTTTCCTGCAAGACTGTAGCGTGGTGTTTCCACAACTATTCTTTCTCGTTCTTCATTTTTGGTAATCTTCCCCTTGAAATACACCCATCGACTCATGCTTATGCTCCTAGTCCATCATCCTTAAAATGTAGTCACCAACGACCTGCGTAGGGAAAGTTTCAGCTAAAGATTAGATATGGCTTATGATCCTTATGTGACTTATCACTTTCTGTTTTCCTGCAGCATATAATAGTCTACAGGATTGTGATCTTAAGCAGTTCATTGTTGTTAAAAAAATTTTTAACACTTAATGAAGTTCCTTAAAAAAAAACCCAAACCTTTTAAAGCACTTCCTTTGGCTTTTATGGGATTAGTACTTTACGACTGGATGTTCCCAAACCTTCTAAAAGCAAGAATTTTTGAAATATATAAATGCTCCCTCCTTTGTAAATGAGACCTTTATAAGTCAATAACACATAGGTAATATAAGTCTTGTATTAATAATCTTGAAATTCACAACTAACTGTATCTGCACTTATCGGATAGCCTTCAGGATGCCCGTCCAGAGAAAAAGAATCTGTGTGTAGTCAAGGACCCTGGTGCTCATTTCTGTGATTCATTATCTTCACGAATTCTCACCCACTCATCCTCCTCAGCCCCTTTAAAAACTGACTTGGAGTTTCAGACCTGTAGACTGTCATGATCATTGTATTCCACGCATCTGGTTCCTGCCTAATAGAGCACAAAGCTGGAGCCATCATTCACTTTGGGGCATTATTTTGCATTCCTATCAGGCACTCACCTGGGATGAAGTCGGGGCACCTACTTCTTGATTTGGACTTGCCCAGCATTGTCCACTGAATGGATAGAAACCATGAATCATGTTTTCTTGGCATCTCCCCTTCTTGTTGATGCTAGCCCTCTTCGTAGGATTATAGATTTAGAATTAGGAGAGATCTTAGAAATAAAATGTCTAGCCCATTTCAATTCCTTTATCTTATAGTTAAAGAAACTGAAACCCAAGGAGGTAAATGAATTGTCCAAGGTCACGTAGAGCTAAGAATTAAATCAAGGTCTTAAGTGGAGATGCATGTGCACTCAAGCTTATGTGCCTGTCTTTGAGTGCTGCTCCTCTTGGGGGTTCTTCTGCTCTCCGTTGCACTTTGGACCTCTGCTGGGCGGCAACAATTACAAATGGCTGTAATCTGTGGTTTCTGTATGCTGTATGCCTTCACCTTGTCTCCCACTATCCCACTGACCTGTAATTCCATCCTGCATTGCCTCCTTCCTGCTTATCCTTTTTCTTTTTTCTTTTTTAGTTTTCAGCATTCATTTCTGTAAGTTTAAAATTTTCTCCCTCTCCCCTTTCCCTCCCCAAGACAGCTTGCAATCTGATATGAACTCTATACATACATTCCTATTAAACCATTTTCATATTAGTCATGTTGTATAGAAGATGTATGACAAATGGGAAAGCCACACGAAAGAAAAAAAATACAACAAAAAAGAAAATAGTCTGCTTTGCTCTGCGTTCCCACTCTGTAGTTCTTCCTCAGGATGTGTGTTCTTTGGAATTGTTTCTGAGAAGGACTCAGTGTATCAGCATCAGGCCTCACACAATGTGGTTGTTACTGTGTATAATGTTCTCTGGTACTGCTCCCCTCACTCAGCATCAGCTCATATGAGTCCAGGTTTCTCTGAAGTCTGGCTGCTCATCATTTCTTGTAGCACAGTATTATTCATATACTGCAACTTGTTTAGCCATTCTCCAATTGATGGGCATCATCTCAATTCCGTCTCTTGGCTACCACAGAAAGAACTGCTATAAATACTTTTGTACATGTACGTTTCTCATTTTTATGATTTCTTTGTGATACAGCCCTAGAAGTGGCATTGCTGGGTCAAAGGGTATGCACATGTTAATGGCCTTTTGGGCATAGTTCCAAGTTGCCCTCCAGAATGGTTGGATCAGGTCACAACTCCACCAGCAATGAATTAATGCTTCAACATTCCCACATCTCTTCAACATTTATCATTTTCCTGTTTTGCCATGTTGGCCAGTCTGGTAAGTGTGATGTGGTACCTCAGAGTTGTTTTGATTTTCTTCTTTCTAATCAATAGTGATTTAGAGCATTTTTTCATATGACTATAGATAACTTTAATTTCTTCCTCTGAAAACTGCCTGTTCATATCCATTGGCCATTTATCAGTTGGGGAATGACTTGTATTCTCTTCCTGCTTATTTTTCAAGGGTCCAGTCAGGTTCTCTTTCCCAAAAAACCTCCCCAGCTCATAGTGACCCTTCTCTTTTCCTTGGCACTTTCTGAACTAGGTGACAGCTCACTTGGCTGTGGGCTGCTTTTGCACTTTAAGGATTTAGAATAGATGCCGTTTTAGGTCAGGAAAGGAACTTGGAATCTAGTTCAGCCTGCTCATCATACAGTTAGGAAAGAGGCTCAGAGTCACCAAGTGTCTGTTTGTGGTCTCACAGGTGGTCAGAAACAAGATGGGGCCTGAGATTTCTTAACATGCAATCAAGGCTGCTTGTCAGGTACAGGTATTGGCAGCCACTCAGTCTCTAGGAAACCGACAGTCTTTTTTTTTTTTTTAATGTTTTGATGAGATTTTTTTTTTTCAAAACTGCTTTAGAAATATTCTCAACATTCATTTCTGAACATTAGCCAATTTGAACACTTTGTCTTTTTTTTTGGATAATAAAAAGTTTTTTTAAATTAATTTTTTCTATTTTCTTGTTTACATCATTTCTTTCTGTCATTTTCTTTTGAACTAACAGGAACTAACTTTTTAAACTTGCTGACTTGAGTCAGAAAAGCCCTCATTCAAATCCTGACTCCTCTGCTTATTACCTTTATAACCATAGGCAAGTCATTTAAGTTTTCCTGGACTCAGTTTCCTTAACTTGTGAAATGGCAGCTAATAGTGCCTCTGTCAAAATGTTATTAGGACCAAATGAAATTGCTCATATGCGCAAGAGACTTTGGTGAACTTGAAAGTGCTGGGTAAACATGAACTCCTTCCTTGTCCCTCAAGACGTGGAGCGCTGTGCAACTTCAGAATGCAATCCACACAGGCACATCCAAGGGGAGGCCTACAGATGGCCATTGTCGACTGGGATGGACTGCTGGATGGAAAGCTGGTCGACTTATAAATTACGGAAAAATGGCCTAGTTAGAGAAGAACACAAAGGAATTCCACATAGGGCAGGGTGGTCAACCCTGCTGGAGAGAGCCCTGTGCTTGGGGGCAGGGCCAAGGTCGCTCCTGGGCCTCCGGTCAGACGAGAGAGCCTCCAAGGTCCCTTCCAGCTTGAGAATCATAATTCTAAGACGTGGTAGGAAACAAACTTAATTTCCATAGTTTGAAGGAAGCTCAGGAATGATTAAAACTCTGCTGGAACATAAGGGCATAGATTTAGTACTGGAAGGTCATGTACCAAATCCCCCATTTTATAGTTGATATAGTGAACTGCCCGAGGTCACAGAGGCTGAGGTGACTGAGATAAGATGGGATTCTGGGGCTACTGAATCTAAATTTCACCCCCAGTCACAGGGGTGAATAAATATTAATATTCTGGCAGTACCATTGATACAAAACCCTGAATCTCAGCACAGAATTTGCCTCTCTCTTTATTTTCTTCTAAGGTGCTGTGAAAATGAAGCTATTGCTTCAGGGGCAGAGTCCTGGCTGCCCAGCAAACCTCCCTCTGAAGGGATGGACTGAGCCCCGCCTGGGAGGAGGAGGAGGAGGACCACACTACTGCCCTTTGGTTTTATACATTTTGATGCTGCCTGTTTGGATTCAGGCTTTCAATTTCACTTGAAAAAAGAATCCCTGCCAACTATTCCTTGGGACTTCATGAGCACAGTTGTAGGTGTTAAAAAGGCATTTCTTATACTTGACTATAAAGTAAGGTGAGTTAAATCCCAGATTCATAGACTCTCAGGAGTTAGAAGGAACATGGAAGCCAAGTTGGTTAGTCTAAGCTAAACATGTGTACCTGTTTGATTTACCATTTACTGAAGAAGTCATCTATCCCTTGAAGCCCTCGCAGGAAGAGTTGCTGACTGCCTTCTAGACTTTTGAACTGCTCTGCTTGTTAGGCTTGGTAAAACTGTCATCTCATGGATTGTGTAGATGGGATACAGTGCCAGACCTGGAGCCTGTACTCACCACCAACCCGGGGTTTTGTTTTTGTGGCCTTGGACAAGTCACATAGGCTCCCTAAGCTCAGTGTGCTTATGTATAAAACAAGCTGGTTGGTTAGACAGACACACCCTGACCTCTGAGCCTTCTAGCTCTAAATATGAGCTTATGCTTGTACAAGCCAAAATCTGCCCCTCTGCAACTTTCACCAAGTGTTCTTAATTTTATCACTTTCATTTTGGAGAGGTAAAATAATATTTTGATTAAAATGGATTTCTGAAATTCAGAGAACACCTCCCTCTGACCCTACCTCTGCCTCCTAAAAAGCTCATTACCAGAAAACTCATGAGTCCTTTCCTCAAGCCATTTCATATTCTTCAGCTCAGATGCTTATCCAGGCTGGTGGCCACCGCTGCTCCCCTTCCCCCCCCCCCCCCATCAAGTTCTATGACAAAATACCCAGGGTAGCCAAATCTGATTTTTGTTTGAAATGCAGAGGATTCTTAGGCCCAGAGGTAATGAAGCCCTGAATTCCATTGGGAATGTGTATAGATGATGTTGTAGTCAGACTCACCAGGATTTAGCAACCGATTGGCTATCTATCCTCTTCTTAATTTTAGTTAGGAGGTAGATTTGGGGAATTGTTTTCATAGAACTGCTTGAAACTCTAAGAATTGATGAAATGGCCTAAGGATAGAGCAGGGTAAAGAGCGCAGAAAGGATGCCTGCGGGGTGGATTGAGGACGGGGAGGAGCCCGGAGATGGCTGGAAGGTTGTGTGTGAGAAATGGCAAGGCAGATGCTTGGGTTGGACCAGAGAGTATGTACGAGGGGAGAAGGTTTAGTTTGGTCCTCTGATGCTGTTGATGGGAGACTTATCTTTAGGAAAATCATTTAAATAATCATGAGGCTTTTGTCAGGGAGGTCAGTTTGGAGGTGACTGGAATTGGGTAGGGGATAGGTGGTGGTAGGCCAAGTCTGGGTGGTGGGAATCGCATTAGTCTGAAGAGGAGAGGATGGGTATGAAAGGAGATAGAGTGGAAAGTAGAGGCCTCAGGGTCATGGTCATTCCGTCTTAAACAGTGATTAAGAACATCCTATGTGCTGAGTGTTGGGAAGATGAAGATGAAGAAAGGGAAAAGCCAGTGTTTACTCTGAAGGAATTCACTGACTAATGGGTGAAACAGTATGCACCAGCTCTGTGCGGGAGAGATATTTATGGCATTAAATGGGAATGATCAGTAGAGAGAAGCATTAGCATTAGGAGAGGTTGGGCACAGTTTCTTGTAGAAGGTGGGATTTGATTTGGTGCTTGGAGGGTGGTAGCATGTCCAGGAGACCCAGAGGAGGAGGCATGGGGTGCTCATTTGTGAATCAGCCAGGCCAGTGTACCATGGAATGCTCGTCAGGGAGGTAGTCACTGGTAAGAGAACCAGAAAGGCAGGAGGGCACTCACCTAGGAGGCTAACAGCCAGCATTTTGTACTTGCTCCTGCAGGTGATGGGAACCCCCTGGGGTTTGTTGAGGAGGAGGATGGCATGTGTAGCAATGAGGTTCTCTAGTCTCTTGGAACCATAGTTTTCCCACGCACAAAATGGGGATAATACTGCAGTTCCTTCCTCGTGAAGATATTGTGAGCATCTATCATCCAACAAGCTTTTGTCAGGCATCCAGCATGTGCCAGTTACTGAGTTTCCAAGTACAAAAATGCTAAGACTCAATAGGATTTAGCAGTTGATTGGCAACTTGAGGTGTGTATAGCTTTGCAGTCTGCTAATTGGAGACCCTTGGTTTGGTGGTTAGGGAATTGAAATTGTTGTTATTAGAAGTTTCTTTCTAATTTGGGGTTCATTGGTAGTTATTGCAGATGGTGAATACATTCTTACCTCCTAGGGTTTGGCTAATAAGTTTTGATGAAATTTTACAACAGGTAGCTTAGGGATTTTTAAAATTGAAGCTTTAACAATTGAACTCCAGCTGTGTTGTAAATCCCTCAAACATTCATTCAAAGCACTTTTGGGCCAAATTGTTTTTGTAAGATAAGGAGAGTAGAGCATTTTTTCAAGATGAATTATAAAAAGATAATATGTTTCTGTGCATGTATGTCGATAAGATTATTACTACTTGGTATGGTGGTAGTACACAAATAAACCAGGGTCAGGATGTTGAGGCTACAAAGATGTAGAACAGGTCTCTGCCTATGTATAATCAGATTAAAGTGGGACTGGGTAAAGAAAGCATTACAGTTTTGTAACATCTGACCTTTTTCCATGAGAGGTTGTATTTTTTTGCTTTCCCAAAGTGACCTTCATGTTGTGATCTGCCTGATAAGCCCTGAATGTGTGCTGATTGATCATGCCTAGCTCTTTGGGGACTTGTGCAAGTTATTCGGTATCTTTGAACATGCGATTATTTCAAACACTCCCTGAAAACAGCTTGTTAGATATGACTTTGTTCTCTGGGATGTTGAGGGGAGTCATTGATTTATAGGATTTAGAGTTGGGAGGGAAGTCTGTGAATAACCAGCCTCACTTACAAATGAGGAAGCTAACCTCAGAGAAGTGAACTATATTAAACTAACTTCACCCATAAATACATTAAGAATGAAACCTCCAGAGGACAAGAAACTGCCTCATCCATCCTTGTGTCCCTGATGTTCGCTTACTGCTTCACCGATCATTTTCCAAAGTTGAGAATAAATTCATTTATCATTATGTCAGGGAATGCCTAAGGTGATGTACTTGTGGGAAGCAGCAAGATGGTTGAGATAAGGCCCACACAGTCTGAAATGACCTCTGAGAATACAATTGGATGTCACTGGAGGCAGAGACCCACCATAGTCAGTGATTCGCCTTGCCTCTCCTGAGGGTGCTCTTTAAGGCAACACACTCCAGCCATGGGGCTGCTCTTGTTTCCAGATAAGTTAGTGAAGAAATGAAGCTGATCAAGCCTCTTTTTTACATCCCATTGAACACTTCTCATACGTATTTCTTGAACGCAGACGTTTTTTAGCCTTTTACTATCTTGGCTCTTTCTGTAATAGATGTGGTATGATAGAAAGGAAAGCACAGGGACCCCTAGCTGTGACCTGCCAGGATTAGGTGTCTTCAGATGTCAAAGAAGCAGTTGGATTTGATGGCCCCTCGGCTGTCCGCCTGAAATCTGATCGCCCTTTGTATGAGCATCTGCTTCCCTATAGCTAGGTAGCTGGGTCCCATGGTGAATACGGGGATTTGGAGTCAAGGAAAACCCCCTTCAAATACTTCCTCAGGCACCTACTAGCTTTGTGAGCCCAGGCAGTCGCTTAATGTCTCTGAACCTGTTTCCTTCTCAGTAAAATGCCTTCAAGTGCTAAGGTGTGTGTGTGTGTGTGTGTGTGTGTGTGTGTGTGTGTGTGTGTGTGTGTGTGTGTGCGCGTGCTACCGATGATTGTTATTATATATTATTATATATTGTTACTATTTATTAACAGTTTCACATAGAAGGTTACAAACCCCTTAATAGACTGTGTGCATGCCAGTATTCTTATTCTAGTTTCTCTCCATTGGTAATCTCAGATATGCAGATAACTCCCAGATTGCTATATCCAGCCCTAATATCATTCCCTGAACTACAGTCCCCAAATCACCTGCTTCCTGCTTTTCCCTCTTTACTCAAAAAAACATCTGCACTTCAAATTGAACATATCCAAGATTGACCCTGTCATCTTTCTCTCAAAATTTCCTGATTTACTTATATAGTCTCCTACGGTAACATCTTGAATAATTTCCCATTTTTGCAGATAAAAAAATGAGTTCAGAAAGATTAAGCGATTTGCTCAGCCTCACATACACAGCCCTGCTCTGAGGTGGGATGTGAACTCAGATTTCCTTGATTCCAAGGTTAGCACTTTTTATACCATACCAAGTCACCTCTAATGTTCCCACGGAGTCTCTGCTTGTGTTTTCTTCACTCTCTAAACATTCTCCATGCACGTCAGAATCAACTTAAAACACCGCTTTGGTGTTCTCGTTTATTCCCCTGTTCAGAAGTCTTTGGTGGCTTCCTCTTGTGTCTTAGAGAGAATAAGAATTTCTTAGCTTGGCATTTAAAAATCTTCCTTTCTGGCCTGTGTCTGTTTTATTACCCATATTTTGTCTTCCCTTTTGTAAGTACTGGATTCTATCTGGATGAGACTAGTGTGGGATATTATAGCATGAATGCTTTCCTTAGATAGCATTTCTCCTCCTGTATGGAGGGGCAGGAACAATTAGAGCCAGTCCCTGACCCCCAGTATACCCAACCTCCCGTGGGCTGCTGGGGGAACAGGCAGGCAGAGGCCAGAGTTTGGCCTTTCGCCCTGGAGTCCAGGCCCAAATAAGCATTTCTCTTGAATTTTGTAATTCTCTTGGCTTCTACTGATTCAGATTGTGCCTCTAGGCTCATGGTCTGGAAGTTTACAGGTGAATCCATAGGCTAAAAAGGCAAAGAGGACTCCATTATGTCACAGTGGTTAGAGCTCTGGGCCTGAAGTCAGGAAGATCTGAGTTTAAATTTTGTCTGACAGTAACTGTGTGACCCTGAACAAGTCCCTTTCCCTGTTTCTGCCTTAGTTTCTTCATCTGTAAAATGGGATAATAATTGCACCTAGGTCCCATGGTTGTTATGAGGATCAAATGAAATGTTATTTGTAAAGCTTTTTGCAAGCATTTCTCATCATTGTTATCACCACCTCACTATCACCACCACCACCATCACTCATCACTGCTACCACCACCACCTCCTCCACCATCACTCACCACCACCACCACCACCACCACCACCATTACCATCACCTTCGCCATCCAAGGGCAGACTCCTGAAATCTACCACCTTTTGTGAAAATAAACACATCCATTTCTTTTGTGAATATGATTAAGTCAGTGTCTCTTGAGGACAAGTCTGCTCTAAAAAGTATGCCCTAAGAAAGTAAAACTGAAGTGTTTTAGTTTGAAGAACTCTTTCATATCTGTTCATCTATGACATTTTCCATCCATTGTTATTTTTTGGTGTTTCTAAAACATGGACTTATTCTGCTAAAGTATATAAAAGTGACTGTGCCAAGACTTTTTGACTTGACCACGTACTCTACGGGTTCTTTAACTTCTGTTGAATGTGTTCACAAAGAGTACAAGGGAGTATCAGGAGCTCTCAGTGTAGGAAGGTAATAGAGTCAATTTTTCTGTATGTGCACTAAGACACTAATATTATTTCTTAAAACAAAAACAGTTCTTTGATGTGAGTTAAGGATAATTTAATGGATACTTCTTTAAGTCATATATAAAAATCATTCTCACAAAATGAAAGGCTAGTATATTCATTATTCTAATTTGTGACATCTTGCTAATAAGGAAAAAAGTTTGTTCCCCCATATTATTTAGGTTTTGTGCTAATGTAGTCAGGAATATTTGAGTTCAGATGTGACCTCAGACACTAACTAGTGGCATCAGACACTAGTGGTGTGACCCTGGGCAAGTCACTTAACTTTTGTTTGTATAATCTACTGGAGAAGGAAAATAGCAAACCACTCCAGTCTCTTTGCCAGGAAGACCCGACAGCTCAACACAAACATAAAATATAGAAGGGTCTTCTGGTGCCCTTCTGGGAAACGTGTAAAATCTTTTGTTTATGTCAACACCTCCCCTTGCCTTTGATTGGTCTTGGGGGGTGAGGGGGAAGGAGAGGTGGTAAATGGCCAAGGCTTGGTCATGTCATTTTCTAAAGTGCTTTGTTTATCGACATTTGTTAACAGATGTTAGATAACCTTCATCTTATATCCATTAAAGTAGTACAGTGTTTTCATCATTTCTTACATTGTTTTAAAATAATTGAGAAAATAATTTACTTTGTTTTATTTTTAGGGTTATATCCTGTGTTGTGACCTCATGGTTTAAGTGGGAATAAAGATGAGTATAAGCAGTGATGAGGTCAACTTCTTGGTATATAGATACTTGCAAGAGTCAGGTGAGTACTTATATGGAATAAATAGGCCTCAAATTCTTTTAATATTCTCAATCATCTTTCATGCATTTGACGTCTGTACCAGTCCAAATTGTTCAACTTTATATGTTTCCTTAATGAATGGACTGCCATTTATTTTTAGCCTATGTACTACTGCATGGTTTAACTCTCTGACTCTTTCAAATATATTGGAATCATTTCAGGCATATATTTGACGCAAAAACTTTGGCTTTCCCAATTTAAAGATGACTTCTATGATTTTCATCCAATTGGGAGAAGTTATTAGATGCATGTTCACTATTAGGCTGCTGTTCTCCGGAGTCTGGCTATCTTTATTCAGAATCCTCAGTCGTCTTTTGAGAAGGATTAGAATGTACCAGGCACTAGGAGGGGGGGTCATCATACAAAAGCAGCCCAATTAACCATCACCATATTTTAATGTTATTCCATTGAATTAAGTCATCAAACCTGAAGTACGGAGGAATACAGGAGACATGTGTTTATACAGTCAGTTCCAATATAGAGAGAGCCCTGGCTTTGGGATCAGAGGGGCATGGCTTTGAATTCAGGCTCTGCTCCAGATAACCTCATCTGTAAAAGGGAGAGGCTGAACTCTGGGGTCTTAGGGCCGTTCTAGTTCTGTACTCGGGGTGCTGCAAGTGCGTTCTCCTGAGGCCTTGGCTAAACATGTGCCTGTGTGTGCTTCCCCTCTTCTGGCGATCAGAACTGAGTCAGGAAAGAGAACAGCAGTAAGGGAAGGATGTTTACAAGGAACATCCTAGTGGATGCTTGGAAGTGAGAAGGAGAATGTATATGGGGACAATGGAATGATGACTTCAGGAGAAGGTTCAGGTTGTGCACATAGGGTGCAGTTGGCAAATAGCTCAGAGCCCCAAAGCTAAAATTTTGAATTTTAAGGAATATGACCTAGAACTTGTGCACTGTTTACTTTTACAGACTGAAGCATACTTTTTTACTTTATTTTTCTTGAGGTGTTTTTTTTCTGTTTATGTTTTCTTTCACAACATGACTAAGATGGAAATGTTTTGCATGACTGCACATACATAACCATATTGAATTGCTTACCTTCTCAATGGGGGGGTAGGAGGAAGGGAGAGAATTTAGGACTCAAAGTTTTAAAAAATGAATATATTTTTAAAAAAAAATGTTTTTAGAAGTAGTGTAGTCCTACGGTAAAGCTATCTAAAGAAATAAACTTATTCAGCTTTGGGGTAAAATACTATAGGAGTAGAGAAAGTATGACCTGAAGGGCCAGGGGAGCAATTTATATCAAAGCCTTTAGACAAATAAGCATCCTTCAAATATACTTGCCGCAGTAAATTTGCTTCCCATTGTACGTTCTCTCTCTTCTCCTGCTCAGTTTCAGTTTAGCTGTTCCCAGATTTTTTTTTGTAGCTACTATTGGTCTCTCTGAAGGTTGCTGCAAAAAAAAAAATGTCGTGGTTGAAGCAGCCACAGTATTTGAGATAAGATGTCTGTCAAAACGTAAGGAAAGCACACCAGCCCCACTACATTATGTTCACACCATACTTCAGAATGGCTGGTCAGCGTGGGAGAAACTCGTATTCAAAGGCGTATGATACCTGTGTAGGACTTAAGGGAGAGGGGAAGGCGCACTTTTATAGGATTACAGTAGGCTCTGGGCATGTGAGCCTTAAGAGTTGGGTCAGGCTGAAAGCTTGGAGACTTTTTGATTGCAGAGCAATAACTTGATGAGAAAACCCAGCATGGAAGTTAAGTTCCATGAATTCTGAAGGCAGGTGTGCCCTGTATGAACAGCAGCAGGGGGCAGGGCAGGCCCGTGAGGGCTGAAAAGGTAGCAGACTTCGTGCTAAAGCGTTCCTCTACCCCAGGGAGCTTCCGTAGTGAGCCAGAAGGCAGCACACCTGACATCATGAGAAGTGTTTGTCAGATTTATTCATTAGGTTAAACCTTCCTCCCCAGATGCTTGTCAGAATATATCGGGAGACACTCTTGCCTTCTCCTAACTAGTTGTGGTTTTAAAAGGGGGGGGGAACAGGAGAAGATGAGAACTTGCATGTCCATTGGTGCTGTGTTATCACAGTTTTAGAATGAATTAATATGTCGTTGAAGTCAATTCTCCATTCTTTGTCCTTAACATAAATGGTTTGGTAGCAGATACTTGGTTAAGGACATAATATCCGGTTCCAGCATTTTTTCCCCATGGCATCATAGTGTTTGCCATCCATCCCTTTGTATCACGTTTGTAGGAACATAGCCTACTACATGCACATGGGCCCAAGCACTGCCACCTAGTCTGTGCCTTGTGGGAGAAGTTTGGAGATGAGAGCATTAAGAATGACTATGAGAAGAGGAAAAGACTATGGAGGGTTATGTTAGAATGCTTTACTCAGCATAGCCTTGCAGTAAATATTTGTTGAGTAAGTAATTTTTAGGTTAGGAAATGAGATGGAGTAGAGGATGGGGGTGAGCTGGATCTGGGTCAAGATTAAGAAGAATGAATGGGAAATTCAGGTAGAGATTATTTCTGGGGTAGAAGCAGCAAGGTCCCGCAGCTCCCACACCACCACCCTAAACACCCATAAAATGAGCCCAGACAAAGTCTAGGACTCTCAGACTCACAGAAATACAGAAAACACATCTCTCAGCACAGCGGCCAAGAGCTGAGACAGGCCCAGCCTGAAGCCAGGCCGTGGTCTCGAGGTGGTAGGAAGGAGCTGAGTTGAGCCGAGCTGCGCCGCAGCCAGTCCACAGGAGAGAAGATCTACAACCTCCAGCACCTCCACATCTACCCAGGTGTGAGGAACGGGGACTGGAGAGGGGCAGCTCAGCAGGAGGGGCTCGTCCAGCAGGCCAGCAGGTGAGGATTGGAAAGCAGCCTGGCCCAAAACCACACCCCCGCCAAGCCAGTCCCCAGGGTGGCCAGGGGGAGCCAAGTCTCACAAGCCTCAGCTTGAATCTGCTTCAGAGAAGATCTATTGCACCTGAGGGAATCTTCACATCCACCAAACCAGGATTAGATGGCCAGTGAAAGTGAAACTTTTGAAATTTAATTTGGGGGAGGAAAAGCAGTGGGGGGAGAACTGCTGCCGTGCCCCCACTGGGCTGCTCCAGAGCCCCTGGCCTGCAGACTCGGGGGCAGAATCGATTGATCAGGCCAAGTGCGGCCTGGATCCAGATCGTGGTCTTGGGTGGTGGTCCTGGGGTACAATCTCAGCAAGCCAAAGCTTGGCGGGTTGGGGCTGCAACACCCCCCTAATAGCTCTGGCAGCTGGGAAGACCCCAGTGATTTGGAACAGAGCTTTCCCCCCAGGAAGCAGAGTTTCACAGCAAAAAAAAAAACCCAACCAATTAACTGACTGGCCAACATGAGGAAAAGGAAGCAAAATA
>CM053600.1:178725430-178751043 GCA_028646575.1 Pseudocheirus occidentalis | reverse complement strand
AGCAAGGGGTAATGGTGGTCCTGGCAGGACCATATGCCAGATTCTTTATTTTCTGCTGATTAGTTCAGAAGACAACCGTGAGTTCTGTTAGCAGAACCACTCTGGGTCCTGATGGATATGTTATGGCTCCAGAGCCAGAACCAGAACCATAGCAGGGCGACTAAGGGAAGAGATTGAAATTTAGAGCCCACATCAGTGCTGTGACCTGCGATGACCACCCCAGAGCAGCCTTCACAGTAGACACCTGGTGTCTTTCCCTATGGGAGTTGGCTCCTTGGTCTCTGTCTCCCCACCGTGTCTCAGTTCCTTCTGCCATGTACAGACTGTGTGCTGGGATCCCTTCCCCCTTCTGAGAAATGTTAAGAAATCTTCCCCTTCCCCCACCCAGCAAAAAAACTGTTGATATGAGGACACATTTCCTGTCCTGGTTGCTAAAACAGAGTTAAGACTCTGAGGTTCACATTCTTGGTAATTCGGGTTTATTTGAATGAGTAATCAACACCAAAACATTTATTTAGCACCAAGCTCTGTGCCAGGTGCTGGAGAATATAGAGACTTTTGTCTTTGAAACAGTCCTTGCCCTAAAAAACTTCTATTCTACTGAGGGGAAATATTTATTTCTTTATGCGTAATAATAACATTCATATAGCACAAAATTTACAACTCTATCCTCACAACAGCTCTTTGAAGCAAATATTACCAATATGATTATCCCCATTTCACAGATGTAGAGATTAACAGGGATTTGAAACCAGACCTTCTAGTGCCTTCCCTTTTCAGAAAAGCTTTGGCCTACTCTACATATGTATATATCATAAATTAGTTATTCACAATCATCTCCCCCATTACAACACAGACTCCTTGAAGGAAGGACCTGCATCTGCCTTTCTTCCTATTCCCAGGGCTGCGCACAATTCCCTTAATAAATGCTCCTTGGCTTGCCTAAGGCTAGGATACATTCCACTTTACCACAGTGTATCTCATAAAACAGAAAAAGCCACCATACCCTCTAAATTGTTTTGAATAAAAATCTGAGGGAACATTGTCAAGCCTCATAAATTCCAAGGGATTTTATTTCCATAGGAGAAGAAATAAACAGTATTCGATATCTATAGGACAATGAGCCGGCAGTTAGTAGGCTACATTTATAATATGATATTTCACACACTAAGATTCTGGGAACTAACACTAGAAAGGATTGTAGAGGCAGGGATATGCTGGTAAATGTTTAACAACCAGCTCTTGGGATGGGTGTGGGGGAACACAAGGTGCTGCAGAACACCCCGTTAAGTAGAGTGAGAATTTTTCACACTTCCTGCACCACTTTCTTAAGTCTCTACAATCAACAAAACAATAGCTCAAACCCTGATTTGTAGATTGGAGCAGTGAAAACCCTCCATCACATACCCAGTACAGATCATTTAGACCAGGGTTTCCTGAATTTTTGTTTTTTGGTTTGTTTTATGGATCCCTTCTCATAATAACAGTTTTAAATGCAGAAAATACATAGGATTTACAAAGGAAGCCAGTTATATTGAAATAAGTTACCAAAATACATTTTTAAAACAAATTCACAGAACTCCAGTTAAAA
Source organism: Pseudocheirus occidentalis (assembly GCA_028646575.1). Classification (NCBI taxonomy): domain Eukaryota; kingdom Metazoa; phylum Chordata; class Mammalia; order Diprotodontia; family Pseudocheiridae; genus Pseudocheirus; species Pseudocheirus occidentalis. Next base: position 178,749,452 of record CM053600.1, on the reverse strand, counting down.
AGACTGATTTAGTCCAACTTTTCATTTTATGAAGGAAGTCACTTTGTCCCAAAGAGAGGCCAAGTGACTGAGGCATCATCACCCAGCTAGTTAAATGCCACACCTGGGACTCTAACCCAGATTTTCTAACCTTAGCTCCAGTGCCCTTTCTCCTAAACCACAATGAAGGGAATGTCCTTATTTTTTTAATTATTCATAATTTCCCCCAAAGTTTGTTTCTACCAATGAGTCAGCTTCCTTTTGTGTGTCTGTAAAACTACCTTTAACATCAGGCCAGAGCCTGAATCCAGAGAAAACAGTCTTGCGGGCAGGGCTCAATTAAGCAAAATTGCAAAATATGTGAAGGCTTGCGGTGTTCCCCCACCCCCATGCCTCCGGGAGTATTTGCATGTCCTGGATTTTCCTAACCCTCAAGATGGATGAGCCTCCATTCAGCAACCTACAGAATAAATCTCCAAATTAGGAACTTTGGGACTTAACAGCCAGTGAGGAAGGTACCCTCAGGTAGGAGACTCCCTAGAGCCTGAAACCCCAACCAGAAAGGCATGGTTGAAGCAAGCCAGCAGCTGCTGCCAATGCACCTTAGAAGAGCACCAGCCATTGACTACTCTAAGGTTGCCAGATGGTAAACAATCCGTCCATTCATCCATTCATCCTCAAGCATTTGCTACGTCCTAATTCAGGATACAAAGACAGAATTGAAAGTCTCTGTCCTCAAGGAGTTTACATTCTAAAGGGGGAAATATAATAATTAATAATAAAAATAATAATGGACTAAGTCAGGGGGTTTTAACCTGGATCCTGTAACCTTGTTTCTTTTTTTATTATTTTTATAAGTGAGTAATAATAATATTGGACCAACTAGGATCAGCGGTTCTCAACCTGTGGGTTATGTTCAATTTAAATACATCCTGCATATCAGATATTTATATTCTGATTCATAACAGTAGCAAAATTACAGGTATAAAGTAGTAACGAAAATAATTTTATGGTTGGGGGTCACCGCAACATGAAGAATTGTATTAAAGGGTCACGGCATTAGGAAGGTTGAGAACCACTGACTAGGTGGTACAGTAGACAGATCACTAGGCCTGGAATCTAGAAGACCTGAGTTCAAATCCATCCTCAGATACTTACCAGCTGTGTGACCTTGGTCAAGTCACTGCCTTAGCTACCTCAACTGTAAAATTGGGATAACAATAGTATCTAAATCCTAGGGATGGAAGGAGATAATATTTGTAAAGCTCCTAGCACATAATATGCATTCTTTAAACACTTATTGCCCTCTGCTTCCTCCATAACAATAATAATAACAACATTTATAGAGCAAACCTGAAGGTTTGCAAAGTGGTTTCCATACAACTATTATTACATTGAACCCTCACAGCGATCCTAAGGGGTACTATTTTTACCACTTTATAGATGAGGAAGTGAGGTCCTTCTGACTCCACGTTCACCACACTAATCATTACAAAAAGCTGCCTCTACATATACCTAGATGTAAAATATGTGCAAATAAATTCAAGGTATGGTAGGGCAGAGACTTTAGCAGCCTGGGAGAACAGGAAAGGCCTGGTGGAGGAGACCGCATTTAAGCTGAGCTTTGAAGAAGGGCAAGGATGACAGAAAAAGAAGGCACACGTTCATTCCCAAGGCATGCCTAGACAGCAGATGAAGCTGGAAGAGTCCAGTTTTCCATGTTGTTATTGGGATTGGGGAGGAGCAGGAAGAGGGCAGGCTGTGTATTGAGAAGAAGGGAGAGGAAGAAAGGAGGGTGGCATTTCTCCACGGGGCAGAGCAGTCTAGCTCTGGGGAGTGTGGTTACCCCTCATGCGTGTGTGTCTGCATTTCTCCAGGGAGTGTGTGTGTGTGTGTGTGTGTGTGTGTGCCTAAATCTTGTTCATTGGGCTGAGCTATAATCAGCTTCAGGGCATCAAGCATAGAATTAGCAAAGACCGAGGCTGTGATGAATCTTCGTCACAAGGTTGGTAACAGCAACGTCCTTAACAAAAATCTTTTGAGCCCTTCCTTATTCTACTGAGCTTGCCAAGGTCAGAGGAACTTTATCCTTAGTTGTCATGGGACCCTGATATAATCCTTCAAAAACCCACCACCACATAGACCTGTGGCTAATTCTAAGGCTAGCCATGCTCATGGGCCTGATTTGTTACTTTAAAAAAAGGGAGAGCCTCTCCATCCTGGAAAGCAGAATGGTACAGTGAAAAGAGTCAGTGCTCTTGGGTTCAAATCCTATGTGACCTTGACCTATCCCAGCCTAAGTTAAAAAGTAAAATGATGAAGCAGCTAGGTGATGCAGTGAATAGAGCAATGGAGTCAGGAGGACCTGAGTGCAAATGCAACCTCAGACAATTAACACTTACTAGATGTGTGACCTTGGGCAAGTCACTTAACCCCAATTGCCCTGCCCTCCCCCCTCCAAAAAAGCAAAAAAAAAAGTCACATTATGAGATTGGACTAGATGGTATCTGAGGCTCCTCCTGATGCTTCTAAATCACTGCTCTAATCACGTTGTTCTGTGGATCAGAAAATTAATATCACTTATTTTCCAAGATATACCTGGTAAACTATTGGTAAAAATCTGAATTAAAACATAAACTCTGACCACAGTTTTCTTCTTGGAGCCCTCATTGAATGGGTTCTTAAATTTTGTAAGTTTGAGGAATCACTTTGCAGTTGAATTTGACCTTAAAAAATATTTTCAGAAGAGAGCAAGAGACTTTGCATTATGCAACGTCCACACATCTGGGATGTACCAAATCAGGCACAAACACATTCACCCAGGTACTTTCCCCGGTTCCTTCTACACACAATCAGGAAGAGTGTGAGTGAACCACAACAGAAAGCAGGCAGGCTTATGAGAGTGTTTCAATGGTAGCCAGGAGATCCCCTTCAGTTTCCCACCCGCCAAATCCTTTGCATAGCCCTAAAAAAGACGCTGTTTTTTGAATCACAAAGCGTGCCCTGGTCCTCGAGTCTCACCTCCCTAGTTCACTGTAGAGGCTTCAGTGCATCTGGATTTCACCAAACTGTAGAATGTTCAGCATAGATGGAGCTTCCTGGGGGGGGGGGGGGCTGAGTTCAAACATCTCACTTTAGGAAAGAGATAGATTCCCAAATATTTTGAATGAATTGTTTTTTTTTTCTTTCTATTTCTTCCTCCTGGGTCTTGTCAATACAGAGAAAGGTTGCTGGTTTATATTCATTTATTTTTCTATCTGAGGCTTTGCTAAACTTATTCATTGCTTCAATTCATTTTTATTTGAATAGTTTGGGGTCTCTAGATAAACCATCATGGAATCTGACGTAATAGAAAATTTTGTTTTCCCTTTGTCCATGCTCATCCTCTCAATTCCTTCTCATCTTGTTAGAACCATCATGTCTAACACTGATAAATAATAGTGGTGCTAATAGACATCTTTGGATTACCTCTGATCATATCAGAAAGCTTCTCACTATAACATGTAAGTCTGGTTCTAAGTTTTAGATAGATACTAATTTACCATACTGAAGAAAGGTCCATTTATTTTTGTTTCTAGAGGTGTACATGTCTGTGTGTTTTGTTTAACAGAAATAAGTGTGAGATTTTGCCCAAAAAAACATTTGTAGCATCCCTTGATATAATCCTGTAGTTTTTTTTACTTTTATCATTTACATGGTTTTTCATGTTTATAATTTTCCTGTCAGCAAACTAACCCCTGCATTTCTGATGTAACTGCAGTCTCAGACCAGCTCATTCCTTTTTTTTAAGTCTTCAACATTCATTTCCACAAGATTTTATGTTACAATTTTTTCTCCCCATCTTTCCCCTACCCCCCCCACACCAAAACAAGCCTACTGAATACCCCTTCTCCCAATCTGTTCTCTCTTATATCCTCACCCATCACCCCCCTAACTTTCCAGGCTCATTCTTGATGGTCCAAAATTTTTTCTTTTGTTTGTCCTGGGACTAGAGGATCATGGATTTTAGCTCTCTTCCCCAGGGTTTTATATTATTGGAAATCATCAGTAAAGACTGGATGACCATTTACCAGGTGACATAATTTCATAGATTTAGTGCTTTCAAGGACCTTAGAGCTCATTTAATTCAAGCCCCTAATTTTATAGAGGAGCAAACTGACTCTCAAAGAGTTGAAGTTGAAATGACCAATATCACAAAAGTACCAGAATCAGAATTCAAACCCAGGTCCCTTAATTTCATATCCAGAGCTCCTGATACTGTGTCATATCACATCTTCTATTGTAGAATGAATTCTCTTTGATAAGAGTATATATTGTATTCTATGACCACTGTGGTCCCTCCCAGCTCAAGAATTCTGTCAAGAGGCACAAAAGAGAGAGGACCAGTCATTAAGAAAAAAACACTGGTACCAAATGGTTTCTTTCCCTCCCAGGCCCTCTTAAGATCTACATAGTGATTTTGGAGAAGATGTCATGTCCCCAGAAGATTTGAAAAGATGATCATGAAATGGGACAATGAGGAGAGAATAAAAGCCCAGGTGTTCAGGATAAATACAGGGAGACAGTTCTTTATTAGGGAAAAGAGAGGTCTTCCCTAAGAAAATATACTTCAGTTCCTAGTGAATGTTCTCACATAAACTATGACTAGCGAAAAGATGTACATTTTTTTTTCAACAAACATCAGTACTTAGAAATCTGTATGAGAAGTGTCTCCCTTCAAAGTAGTACCCATGACAGGGGCGGCTAGGTGGTGCAGTGAATAGAGCACTGGCCCTGGAGTCAGGAGTACCTGAGTTCAAATCTGGCCTCAGACACTTAACACGAAAAACTAGCCGTGTGACCTTGGGCAAGTCGCTTAACCCCAACCTGCCCTCCAAAAAGCAAAAAAAAAAAAAAAAATCAACGTAGCACCCGTGAGAGACTATATTCTTATTCCAATGATGCTGCTGCTGCTGCTTAAAGCTTTACTGGAATCCTTTTCTCGGAATGACATTCTGGGCCTGTGTCATTTTCTTTTGAATACACTGAGTGGTGGCAAAACTTCATCCCCTGAAGGCAAATTTGATTTTTTATGACAACCAAGAGTTTTTGTCAGAGATTTCTAGTTAATAATGGAAATGATCAATCTGAATAACATTACTGATTATAAAATCATGGGCCTCAGTCTTTTATTCATGCACTCAACTCACCATTTATTTATCAAGTACCTACCTTGTATAAAGCGCCATGAGACACAAAAACTGGCTCTTAAGACATTTCCATATGGAAATTCCTAAATTAATTCTGAGCAATTTTTAAATAAGTCTATGCCCTTATACCTCTTCTAAATAAGTTTATACACGAGTGCCTCCTCCCCCTAAATTATTACTTTGAAGGCATCAATATTCACTTACATGTTTAGGTGCTATTGTGTTTGTAAATTCAATCTTATTTCTTCATAGTGATGACATATGATGTAGATGTTTTAAGAACAGTCCTTTCCAATCTAACACACCCCCACCTCCTAATAGTTTCTAAAATATTCTGAAGAGGTACCGTTGTACTAGATGAAAATCTAGATGGGAATCTTAGGTGGGAAGCTACTAAGCTTTGAAGAAAAGATATAGATGGTCATGTTCTGCTGTCTGCTCAACTACCTTGATAATCACCTCCACGGCTAGAAATCCTTTCCTTCCTTCTCTTTTCAAACTTAAAAAAGACCTAATAAAGTGGGCACTTCTATATACATAGCAAAAAAGAGGGGGGGAATTATATTCAAAACTGAAATTTTTCTATTACGTTATACCTTGTTTTTCTTAGACTTTTTAAAATTTTACTCATTTTTTATTAAAAAATATATTTTCTCTCTGTTCCATCCATTGCCACAACTGAAATGAAAAGAGAAAAGCAAATCCTTTGTAAGAAATCTACATAGTCAAGCAAAACACATTTCCTCACTTATGTCCAAAAAATACATATCTGAGTCTGAACCCTGAATCTGTCACTTCTCTGACAGCAGGTAGGTCGTATATTTCATTGTGAGTCCTCTGGAATTATGGCTGGTCATTGCAATGGTCAGAGTCCTTGAGTCTTTCAAAGTTGTTTCCTTTTATGATATTGTTATTTTATAAAAATAATCTCCTGGTTCTGCTCACTTCACTCTGTATCTGTTCATGTATGTCTTCCCGTGTTTCTCGGGAACTGTCCCTTTCATCGTTTTTCACATCTTAGTGCTATTCTATTATAGTTATAGATCATAATTTGTCCTTCCATTTCCCAATTCAAAGGCGCCCCTTTAGTTTCCAATTCTACGCCACCACAAAATATTTTACTGCTATAAATAATTGTATTCATACTCGTGCTTTTTTTCTCTTTAGGATGTAGACCTAGCAGTGGTATCACTGAAGAAGTGCACAGACTGTTGAGTAATTTAAGGAACATATTTCCAAATTGCTTTCCAGAATGTCTAGATCAGTTCATAGTTCCAACAATAGTTCATTACTGTATCTGTTTTCCTTACATGCCCTCAGGCATTTACCATTTTCCTTCCTTTGGTCAAATTTGCCTGTCTTATGAGTGTGAGGTAGGATCTCAGAATGATTTTAATTTGGATTTCTCTGCTTATTAGTACTTTGGAACATTTTTTTAATATGGCTGTTGAGAACTTGAATTTCTTGTTCTGAAAAATGACTGAAGATATCCTTTCACCATTTATCAGCTGAGGAATGGTTATAAATTCTTCTTATAAATTTGAATCAAGCTCATCTTGGAAATATATCTTGGAAATGAGATATATCAGATAAGCTTGATTCAAAAATTTCCCCCCTAGTCACCTATATTCTTTCTCATTTTAGCTAAATTAGTTTTATTTGTGTAAAAACTTTTTAAAATTTGCATATAATTTAAATTGTTCGTTGCATCCTCTGTGATATTCTGCATCCTTTGTTTGGTCACAAATCTTTCTCCTAACCACGGATCTGAAAAGTATGTTCTTGCTTGATTCTCTCATTTGTTTATGGCAACATTCTCTTGGCATATAACGTGAAATGTTGGTTGATATCTAATATCTGCCAGATTGCTTCACAATTTCCCCAGGAGTTTTACTAACCAGAACCAGGTCATTTTGATGATTACTGCTTTGTAGGACAAATTGAAGTCTGTTACTATTAGGCACCACTAGCCCCTTCTTTTTCAGCATTTCCCTTGAGATTCTTTATATTTTGTTCCTCCAGGTGAATTTCTTTATTATTTTTAGCTCTATTAACTAATCCTTCAATAGTTTGATGGATATGGCACTAAGTAAACTGACTTTAGTAGTATTATTTTTATTATATTGGCTCAGTCTATCCATGAGTAATTTTATTATTTCTTCCGTTGTAAAGGAGGTGTTAAATGCCCATCGGAAGAGTTTATCTTTTTTTCTTTGAAAGCAATAGGAAACCATTGAGGAATTTTAAGCAAAAGCATATTATGGTAAGGTCTATACTTTAGGAAGATTATTGTGGCAGAAAACCTAGAATATTCATGAAAATGCTTGGAAACCCTAAGAGATTATTATTCTACAGAGTGCAGTAATGTCACTTTTTTCAGTACCTATCAACAAGCATAGATCTAGGAACAATTCCAGAGCCTCAATCATTTGTTGTAAAGTGATAAGATTCCTCAGGAAGAAAGTGTGTTGTCCCATGATGGTGGCATCTAATACTTACATAGTAACCGTATGTCAGGAACATTGCAGAACAGACTCTTGCATGGAGTAACCTTAAAGACCCTTCCAGGAGAGTGTAAGTGTGTGTGTGTGTGTGTGTGTGTGTGTGTGTGTGTGTGTGTGTGTGTGTGTGCGCTTCCAGGCAGGGAAAGCTTGAGGTCAAGCCCAGTGATGGACTCTCAGTGGTCTCAGGGCAAGCCTGGATGAGAAGGTAATGAATTTCTCAGCCACAACAATCCTTAAATATATTGTACTAAATTAAAGAGCGATTGAAATTTACATTGATGGAGACAATATACACACCAAGAAAAATGAAAAATTATTTCTGAAATATAAACTTAATAACCATGCACTAAAACATTTAAGAAAATAAATTATCATAAATGCTAAACTTTAAACAAAATGGAGTTCAAACTTCAGGATAGTTCCATTAGCCTGACAGTTTAGACAAGGATCTGGAAATAAAGAAGGGACTCCCTGGAGAGGCAGCAGAATTGTGATTTTTTTTTAATGGGTTTTCTGCATTTTGTGTGGGATAAAGACTTTCCTGTACCAAGTATGCATTAATACCTGGAATGCTTATACAGGGACCAGAATTAGGAAGCAAGAACTTTTATCTGTAGAGGTCTAGAAAAGAGATCTATTTGAGTTATGTTAAAGATTTCTAAGAGGGAACTCTGGGTGGAGACAAAATGAGCAAAAGAAATATCATATTTAAGAGCTCTCTCCAAAGCTGAATCTTGTCTATACAAGCCCAGGACTTGGAGCGCTGGCCTGTGGCTTACATCTAGAATGCTCATGAAGCCTTTGAGTATTTTCTGTAAAGTCTACTGCTTAGAGGAGGTTATTTTCTTAAAAAGCAAAACTGCTACTGGCAACAGCTTGCCATTTAGCTGAAGATAATATATAAAAATGTTTTACTGATGCCTTTGGTTATTTTAAATTTTTTTAAATCACTGTCATTTTCTGATGCATTACCTCACCCCATTAAACTCTCCTTTAGAACAAAGTAAAACATTTGTGCAAAATAGAACAACAAAATGACCATGTCTGGCAACATACTTTTCATTCCTTCAGCATAATCCTCCACCTTTACTGAAAGGAGGGAACTGGGCTCCATCTTCTGTTCCCTTAAACCAACCTTAGTTTCACCTGACATCGAACTGCCTTTTAGCACAGCTTTCACTGACATTACTGTAATTATCGGGTATCTCATTCTCCTGGCTTGACTGACTTCTCTCTGAATCAGTTCATCCTTGCCTACCCATATTTCTCTCGGTTTCTCACAGCTGTCATTTTCAAAGTGCAAGAAAATTGCATCCCATTCATATCCTGCAATTCATGGAGCCATTCACAAATTGGTGAGTGCCCACTTGGGTTCCAATGTTTTACTACCACAAGTGCTGCTAAACTTATTTTCTCACACACATGTGTGTATGTGTATATGTACACATATGTATGTGTGTATACACACATGTGTGTGCATGCATTGTGTTGTGTCCATCTCTTTATGACCCCGTTTGGGGTTTTCTTGGCAAAGATGGTTAGCCATTTCCTTTTCTAGTTCGTTTTATAGATGACAAACTGAGGCCAACAGGGTTAAGTGACTTGCCCAGGATCACACAGCTAGTAATCCTCAGGGGGGATCTGAAACTTAGGAAGATGAGTCTTCCTGACTCCAGGCCCAGTGCTCTATCCAAGGTACCACATGTATGTATGTATGTATGTGCGTGTGTATATACATGTGTGTGTGTACACAGGCATACATATATGGGGGTGTGGGTGTATATATATATATATATATATATATATATATATATATATATAATATAATTTTATATATATGTATATAGTGTGTGTGTGTGTGTGTGTGTGTGTGTAAACCTACTGGCTTTGACCTTTAGGCCATAAAGGAAGCCTAAAGACAGGAATAAAAACACAAGTGTCCACAACAAAATCTGTAAGTTCAGTAAGGCCCTCACACCCTCTGTGTTCTCTCCTAACAGAACCCTTCAGTGTGCTTGTAGAAGTCCCTTTACTCATTCTTTGAAGTGTGTTTGATCCTGGAATGAGAGCTTGGTCCTGATCCAAATATGGACTTCACCCCAGCATGATTCAGTAAAAAAAAAAAAAAGTGTTGAACTAGAGTCAGAAGATCTAAATTCACATCTGGAAACTTCCTCAGGACTAGATCCATGGTGTCAAATTTAAACAAAAAGAGTCTATGCAGGCTATTTATTGACTTAGAAAGCCACAGATTAACATGATCCATGTTGTGTTTTTAATTATTTTGTTTAAGATTTTCTGACTCCATTTTAATCTGGTTAGAGCTGAAAAGGGAGTTTTGCAGACTTTTTGTCCACTCCCCAAATTTGTTCTCTCTAGACTAGACGACCTCTCAGATACTTTCCAGGTCGGTCAGTCATTAAATTTTGGTTAAGTGCCTGCTACGTGCCCGACACTGTGCTTAACACGAGGAGTACAAAGAAAATAAAAGACAGTCCCTGCTTTTGACTCAAAGAGTCAAAGTCTAATGGGATCCAAACCTATGATTCTTCAAACCCTGGAAATCAGCTCCAACTGACCCATCTGTAGCTTCTGGCCCTCCCTGAGGTGACTTGAGACTACTGTGTGCATAACTCAGCGGCCCAGCCCCTGGGAGAGCTTGTTCCTAAACCCATCGTGAATCAAGATATCAACAGCAGAGGAAAAAGTGAGGAAACCTTGACCTCATTTACCCAATCCAACCAGAGATTCTTAACCTTACTTGTGTCAGGGACCCTCTAACAGTCTGGCGAAGCCTGTGGAGCTCCTTCTCTGAATAATGTTTTTAAATGCATAAAATCAAATCCAAAGGATTACAATTACATTGAAATAGAGATTTGTGAGCCCTCTGAAATCTATCCACAGACCCTGTAAGAGTCTGTGGGTGCCAGGTTTATCATCTCTGATCTAAATGCACTTGTTTGCCCTTAAGTTTAATGCTACAAACATTAGCACCTCCCAAAAAGTATGCATTGTATGGCTGGCATTGTAGAGATGAAAATGAAATAGAATCTGCCCTCAGAGAACTGACATTCAAAGGCAGAAAATAAAGCGTACAAGTATAAGCATATACATATATATATATACACACAAATATATACAAAATATGCTCCAAAATACACACATACATGTGTGGATGCTGTATCCATACATACATGTATAGATACATATGTATGCAAAAACATACAAAGTAAAAACAAAGTAATTTTGGTGGGGAAAACTCTAGCAGTAGCCGGGGATCAGGAGATTGTTTGTACAGAAGGTAACACTAATAATTTTGTACAGACACTTATAATATTAACAAGCCCACTCACATATTAAAAAACAAATATAGTCTAGTGTCTAAAGGGCAGACGACATGCTGGACTCAGAATTGGGAAGACAAGTTCCAAGACCGCTTCTGATGCTTGATAATCATGTGACCCTGCGCACCCACAGCTCAGCTTTATGTTCCACATCTTTAAGATAGGTACAATAATACCTATTGTATTATTTATTGCATTTAATAGCCCAGAGAGCTTTCTGCTCACTGGGCTATTAAAGGGTTCTGGTGAAATCATGTAGGGAAAGTGCTTTGCAAATTGTAAAGCTATCTCTAAATGTCACTTTATTATTACTACTACTACTACTTCTACCACAACTACTACTACTACTATAACAACTAGTACTACTTCTACTACTACTACTACCACCACCACCACTACTACTACTACCACCATCACCACTACTACTACTACCACCATTACCACTACTACTACTACCACCACTACTACTACTGCTACTACTGCTACCACCACCACCATCACCACTACTACTACTACTACTATTACTGCCACTACTACCACTATTATTATTATTTGCTTGTAGTTAGGAAGTGGAGCATGGATGTTAGCAACACAAGAAGTGAGTGCCCTGCATACTTTTTTTTAAGCAATAAAGACAATATGTCATCACTTTACAGTTTCTAACAAGACTCACCAAGTCCTAAATAAATGATTGTCCTTAATTGTGTCCTTTTTTTTATCAACGGGAGCGTCATCTTCCTGTGAATTTATGGCAAAGGTGCACTTCATCACTGATGCTGGAATCCTGGGCATTTTTTTATTTTATCCTACTATTATGATTTCAAACTTGTTCACCAGCTCTGAGCCACTTAGAAACTCTCCTTCACAAGCTCAGAAAGAGATAGGAGTGTAATATTCATTTAATTCCACTGCATCTGATGGCTGAATATGCTTCAGAGATTCTTGGAGGTCTAGCTGGGGAATGAAATCAATCAGTGCGTACATTACAGGAAAAATGCTGTTGGTGTCAATTACCTAAGCTCTGTGAATGGAACTCTTCCAATTTCCTGTTAAATCAGTAATGTTACCAATCTCACTCTATTATTTTAAATAGGGTTGTGACTGCCGTTGCTAGGCACTGGAGGAGTGCAGACAAACGCATCTATATAATTAGTCCTGCTAACTAATGGCAAGTTGAGTGTGTCCATACATTGGTCTTGGGGCTTCACCCTGGTGGCTAGAAAAGAATCTTAAGCAATGGGTCTTTTTCTGCTTAGGTCTAACACACACAAAGAGATAGGTCTCTATCTCTGTCTTTGTCACTGCTTTCTCTCCCTCCCTTACTTCCTTCCCCTTTGCTCCCCCTTCCCCCTTTCTACCCCTCTTTTCCTTCCTCTCTTTTTTTCCTTCATGCCTCTCTTTCTCCCTCTCCCCTATCCTCTCTTTTTTCTCCCTTCCTTCCAAAGCAATTTTGCACGTGGCAGATTCCAGATGAACCACACTATGGGAACACACTGAATTCCAACCATCACTCAGGTGCCATGATCCAGAGTTAGAACAGAAAGTCTTGGCTCCCCTCACTGTTAGGAACGCATAACCACCCTCTGCCCACTGGTGCCACATTTCACTGAATCCTAATTTCCAAGTCCAAACATCATTTGCACAAGCCAGATCCATGGTTGCAGGGTAAATGGACAGCCCTAGAGAGTTATCTCTTCCAGACCAGCCTGATAACATGAGTTCCTTCCGCTGAACAGACACCAATGCCCAAGGAAAGAGGACAGTCAGAACAGAACTGTCAAGGCTCTCTTATCTTGTTTCTCTCTGTATCATATTAAGCACCTCCCCGTCCACTCCCCCTTTGTACTAGAGACCAGGGAATGGAAGAGTGTTGCTTTTAATAGCATTTGGCTACCAGTTAACTTTCCATTCTCCAAAAATAACAGAACAAGTCACTCATATCAGACACAGGGTCACATTACAGGAATCATACTGGATTGGAACCAGGACTACAGCTGAAGTTCTAGAAAGAGAGGGATGAAAAGCCATAGGGCTATCCAATATGGTATGGTATTGTTGGATCACTCTGGCTTTGCAGACCTCATCCTTGTAACTAAATTCCCTCTGTAGATTGATGGCTTTGGTGGCACATTGTCAGAATTATTTTCAGCATTTCAATGAGGCACACCTCTCCAACCTAATCACATGGGCTAATAGATTTAGAACTAGAAAGACCTTATCTGTGATCTGTTCCAGTGCCCTCATTTAACAAATGATAATACTAAAGCCAGGAAAGGAAAGGAAAATTCCTCAAGGTCACACAGGGAGAAAGTGTAAGAGTAGGGTTGAAATCCCCCTATCCCATTTAGTCCCAATACATTTACCAGGTAAAGACACCTCTTGCCTGAATCATTCAAATCAGAGGCAGGGGAAAAATCTAAAGATAGATTAAGTCAAAATGTCCTTGAATGAACCCAAATAAATGTTGTCCATGAAGTGTTCCAATTGGCAAAGTAAATTTAGAAACCCTATGTGTGGCTGGCTCAGAGCTGGAGAAATTCAAGCAAGAAGAAAGATGAGAACTTTCTAGCTAAACCGCTGAGAAGGGATTGATTTGGGGGAAAGTGGTGGAGCAGAACACCCGGACTTAGCCTCCTTCATCTCCATCTCTTCTTCCCCCCAACTCCATGCTGAAGCAAAGGAGGACCTCATGAACATCAGAAATCATAATCATCAGGACTTCCATCTTCCCATTGGCATCCTAGCAAGATCAGCCAACAGCAGCATCTACATTTGAAGCCAAGGAGAGACTGGATTCCGATTCAAGGAGTCACAAAGAGCTCAGTAGGAAAACTAAATCTGACCTAAGGGAAACATGTGGAAGGCTCCAGCAAAGGGACCTCAGGAGTTATGAGTTACCACTTTACCATAGATGCTAAGTTTGAGCCCACTTTCCCCTAGACCCTCTACATACTTGTTGAAGAATGTATCACAGACTTATTTTTGGGAAGGGGCAGCAATATTTTAAACCATCTATTCCTTACTATATCACCTTCACAAATGCTTCTTTCTAAAAAACTGTCTGGGTGACTAACTGATAATCAACCCAAAGTCATGGCTGGAAGAATATCAGTGGGAGCTTGTAAGTCATATAGCATTAGAGAACTAACCACTATCCTCACCCCTACCCCTGCCTTCAGGGAAACCTTAGAGCCCTGAAAGGACACAGTTGCCATACTCTGGAGACCTGAATCATCAGCAGGAGTGGGGCTTGGGAGTCATCTCAGAGGAGATTATGTACTCAGGGCACTAGGGATACAAAGACATAAATAAAACAGCCCCTGCCTTCAAGAAGCTTACATTCTTTTGAAAATACAATGAGCTTCTAATCATCAAATTCAAACTTACCAAGCTGAATCTTTTTGGTATCTGCCAGTGGGTCCCCAAAGATTTTCTGTCATTCAGCAAAGCTTTTCCTTTGTCTAGGACCTTGGCTACAGGACCTTATGGGTGAACTGGGAAGAAATCAGATACTCGGGAGTCTTTCAGGAACTAGTCATGTGTCTGGAATATAAATCTACCTAGATATACTAGCTGTATGGTGTGAAATAACCAGACAATAAGAAAGCATTTATTAAATGCCTACAGTGTGTAAGGCAAAGGAATTGTGCTGGGTATAGAAGGTGGCAGGTGAGCTAACTCTTGAAAGAAACCAGGGGTTCTAAGAGGCAGAGAGGAAGAGGGAGATCATTCCAGGCACTGAGGACTGCCAGTGCAAAGACACTGAGATGAAAGAAGGAACATCGAGTAGGCCAATATGGCGGTATGAGTAGCAGGGAATAAAGTATAAGAAGACTGGAAAGGTGGGAAGACTATTTGTTGAAGAGCTTTATCAGGAGCAAAGCAAAGATATTTAAATTTGACTCTAGAGTTATTGAGTAGGGAGTTGAACTATTCAGACATATCATTAGGACAATCACTTTTGCAACTTTATGGAAAATGGATTAGGAAGGGGAGAGACTGGGGGACAGGAAGAACAATTAGAAGACTATTGCAAGGTAGGGGAGGGGAAGGCAGTAGGATCCTGAACCAGGTGGTGGCTGTGTGACTGAAGAGAAGGTAGAGAATGTAAATAAGGAATAAAGAGATAGAAAAGATGTGAGTTGGCAATTGGTTGTATATGCAGGGCAAATGTGAATGAGGAATGGAGGATGACACTGAAATTTCAAGCCTGTGCAACTGAAAAGATAGTGATATAGTCAAGAGTAATAGGGAAATTCATAATTCATAGGAAGGATAAATTTGGGGGAGGGGAAGATTATTCATTTTATTTTGGACATTTTCAATTTGAGATATCTATAGGAAATTCATTTTTAAAATATCCAAAAGGGGGTTTGTAAAGCAGAACTGGAGCTCATAAGAGAAACCAAAGCTAGCTATACCAGTCTGGGAAGTCACAGAATAAAAATGATCATTGAACCCATGGGAACTGTTGAGATTCCCGAGAGAGAGTACATAAAGAAAAGAGAGGCCAAGATAGAGGTTTAGGAGACACCCACAATGATTGGGCATGACGTAGATAAAAATCTAGCAAAGAAGACTGACACATATTCAGACATGTAGGAGGAGAAATAAGAAAGAGCAATGTCATAAAAATCCTAATAAGAAAGATTATCCAAGAAGAAAGGTCAATGGCGTTAAATGTCAAGGGGTCAAAAAGGATAAAGATTGTGAAATGGGCATTTGAATTGCCAGCTGAGAGATGGCTGTTAATACTGGAAAGAATGGTTTTGGATGAGCAGTGAGGTAAGTGGCCAGATTGCAGAGGTTTCATAGAAGGGGAAGCAATGAGTGTAGATGGATTTTCAAAGAAATTGGCTGAAAAAGAGAAGATAGAGTACAAACAGCAACAGTGAAATCTAGTGAAGGTTTATTTTGTCTTTTTAAGTATGGAGAAGACTTGGACAAGTTTGTAGGCAACTGGCTCTGGAAGGAACTGGAAGAAAGGGAAATGGAAGATTAGAGAGAGGTTGATTGATTGATGATGAATTGATTAATTCATTCACATATAGACAGATCACTTTATCAATAAGTGATCATCTGGCTCAGATATAGTTACCAACTGCCCTGATGATGCCCCTGACTCTGTTTAGCCAAAGAGGTGGATGATGCTGTCGATGTGAATGTTTAGATAAACAAGATGTATCAACTTAAATTGGAATTTGTCTGGGACACCAGTTCAGAGACCAGAAATAGATAAAAGAACAGCATGGTAGAACTCAGAGGGTCACATTGAAGGGACAGCATTTCAATTTGTACATCTTATAACTTGGACAAATTGGAAAATCCTTTTTCATGGGAAGGGGAAAGGGGTTTTATTCAAGGTTGTGTTTACCTTTTTCTAATCCAATCCAGGGATGGTGACCCCCCCCCCAATCCCTGTTCACCCAACTCAATGTGGACAATGTGAAGTATCTCTCAGCCATGATCCAAGAAGACTGTCAGTCAGCTGAGTTCATTCCTCCCTAGCTATTTAAGATGTTCTGCCTAAATGAACTTCGTGTCGAAATGAGGGATTAGCTAATTCTTGCAGCTCCAGTCGAGCCAATTTAGAATGCTTCCTGTGGGGATTGTGAAACCCTGAGATGACAGAGAACAAGTTCCTCATTGCTGGCTGAATTTCCCCTCCTCCACTTCTTCCATCTGGGTAAATGAAACTTCTATCTGTTGAGGTTAAAACCAGAACATAGCCTTGAAATCTGTCTTTGTATGCACTTCCGAATTTAACCAGTTTGAAAGGAAATGGAGGGTAATGATAACTGAAATTTATATTGTACTTTAAAGTTTTTACAGCACTTTCCATAAATTATCTCATTTGAGCCTTACTATAATTCATCAACTAATGTATATCAAAGGCCAGATACCATTCTAGCCAGTGGATACAAAGGTATGAAATTTAGACAAGCCTTCCCTTCACAGAGCTTACATTCTATCAGATAGAGGCAAGTATGGTAGATATTTTTGGACTGAACCTACAATTTCATTGACGTAGGAAACTCTGAGGTCAGAAAAGTCTATCTACCAATTCAGGAAAACACCTTCTCTGCAATGCAGAGTCTCAGTGACTTGCCCACAACAGTGAGAGATTGAATAACTTGACCAGGGTCGGTCACACAGTCAAGATGTCTCAAGGGCAGGACTTCCTGACTCCAAGGCTGATTTTTTTATCCACTACGCCATGCTGCTGTATGACTATCCACTTTTTATAGATGAGGAGTCTGAGGCTCAGAGGTGGAATGCCTGACCTGTAGTCACACAGCAAGTGAGTAGCAGGGGCAGAATCTGAACCCAGGGATCCTAGTCTAGTATTCCCTTCATTCTATCACCTCGTCTCTCAAAAGCACTTCAATCTATACATTTTATAACTTGGACAAGAAGCATGTTTAGTCTTATTTTTTCACCTCATGCATCAACTGCCTCTCTCTCATGAGAACCACTTTTTCTCATCAAACTAAGAGACTGAAAAAAAATTAAGTGGAAACTGAAAACAACACTAATATGAGACCAGACATCTGTGGCTTCATGCAAATTCAACTGACAGAAATTAATTGTCTCAAAGAGGGAAAGCTCAGGAAAGCTCACTGAAACCTTGTATTTGCAAGGGATGCCAGAGAATTGCTTTGAGGATGATGTAAATACCTTTGCCGTTTTTGTTTTTAAACTTGTAACTTTGATGCTTGATATTCTTAGCCTTTTTTTGGCCTTAGTTACAAAAAGAATGTTTATGAAAGTTGAAAGAGCTGGGAATTTCCCAACCGCCATGCCCCATTTCCCATCATCTTCTTTCTCTTCTCATTTTCTTCTCCCTCACATGCCAGCCTTGTTAAGAGAACAGGTGCAAAGCCTTTGGGAGCCCAGAGACACCAAGAAAAAACTGACCAGGAGCTGTCATTCCAGCCTGGGTGTTTCTGAGAATAACCGACATTTCTCCCACAGACAGATGTCCTTGTTCTTCAACATTCCAGACATCTTGACATCTTTATAGCCACAGGTTTTAAGAATTCACATGCCTCGATTCCAAAGTCTGATTTTCCATTCTCAACTTGAGACTTCTGACACAACAGCATGAATGATTAATCCAATCAATTTGTGCACATATATTAAGTCTTGAATGACTGCCACTAATTTCAGTTGTTTATGTTTTCAAACCTTCTGTGGTCCTCGATAGTAGCAAATCCATTGTCGGGCATTTAATTGGACTTCTCTGAAAGATTCTGAAACATGGTTTGAAATACACTTAGACCAAAAGCATCATTTTATTTCTTGATGCATAGTCTTTTTGTCATGCACCTCAGGCTGTCTCCCACCTCTGCTCTTTGAAAAGATTGTCCTCATGCTTCTAATGTGCTTCCTCCTCCCTCCTCTGTGTCTCTCAGATTCTCTAACTTCCTTCAGGGTTTAGTTCGGGTTCACCTACACTAGCCCTTTTCTCATTTTTCCTCTTATTAGCTCTCTACTTACTGAAATTCTATTTACTTATCTTCATGATGTATTTAAATAAAGTTAGAATTAGATTTAAAATAATTGTATTTACTTAGATTGATGTGCCACCCTAGTACCTATTAGTTCCTTGAGGGCAGGCATTCACTTTTAATTTGTATTTCTCTATGTAACACTTAATAAATGTTTATTGACTGATTGACTGACCTCCCATAGTGTCTGGCTTTGGTTTGGTGTTTTGTTTTTTGTTTTTTTAATTAAAGAGGCCATCCCTTGACTCACTTCTTAAAGAGACCTTATTCACCAGATGGGTATTGCCTCACTCAAAGTGAGAACTTGAAAAGACCTTATCTTAAAAAAGCCAAAGTCTCCCACTACATCCTGAGTCAACTCCAGTCATCCTTATTGATATCTGGCCACTGACCCCAAATGGCTTTGGAGAGGAAAGTAAGGCTTATTTAAATATAAAATGAGGGGTTGGACTACATGACTTCTGAGGACCTTTCCAGATCGTGCAAATTCAAATGATGTTTCACTAGGTATGCAAAGAATACAAATAAAATGTAAGCTCCTTGAGGACAAGAACTGGTTCACTTTTCTCTTTGTAACATTAGTAAGCACTGATTGGCTACTTAGTACAGGCTAGTAGAAATACTTAATTATGGTCATTATGATGACTTTACTTGAAACATGCCAAGACTTTCTATACAAAGGCTGTCTCCTGAATGACCCCTCAAAGCAAATGGCCCATTTTAGCACAAAGAAAATGAGGCTTGCTAGGGTTAGACCATCATGTAACAGGTCTGTGGTGACATCTGCCAGAGATCTTATTTCTAGATCTCATTCTTCAGTAATACTCCTCACAAGACTCCCTCAGACTTAGAGATTTTGTTTGGCAGAATTCTGCTTTGTGTCTTTGTGACCAGGCACATCCATCCAAACCATAGGAGAGCTGCATTCAAACTGAACCACGAATTCCCTGCTGGCAAGGCAAGTAATCCTTTAATAAGTGTGGAAAGGAGAGAGACAGACAGACAGACAAACAGACAGATAGTTAATAGGGAAGATAAATATACTTGTATATAAATTTATTTATATATTATATACACATATAACATTATATACATAATGTGTGTATACATGTATGCATGTATGCCTTGGGGTTTTACTGGCAAGACTTCAAGTACAGCTTTCAGAAAAGTCCCATCCTTCATACCACATCATATGATATAATTTTCCAGTGAATTGCATTAAAGAAAGCTGACAGTTGAACAGTTGGATTTGTAATCTACTAAATGTGGACCAGTTGTCACCAGATAACTAGTGTATTTGTGGTTCCTTCTATTGGACAGATCTGATGAGTTGATCCATCTCATTTTTTTAAAAATAAATATGGCTTGTTAAGACCTTTTGTTTCTACAATTAGTTATTTTTAGACATGCCCACCTAAATATTCATTGCTTCCCATCTTTCCTCAAATTGAAAAACAATTAAGAAAAAACAATTTAAAAATCAGTGACCATGTTTAACTGTATATGCAATACACTGTCCCAGTGCCTCCTTCCTTTCTCTCTCCTCGGAGGAAGGATGTTTCCTGTTTATTCTCTGGGGCCATTATTGGTTTTCCAATTTGAATGTTTTAATATTGGGTTTCTCTCTGATGATGTCCTCTGTATGACAATGCAGAGGGTTCCTTCAGTGTGAAGAGTCAAAGGGCCCAGTATCTAATTTTATATCCTTCATTACCTTTGTGATCTTGGGCAAGAGTCTCAGCCTAGGTTTTCTGGAATGTAGAATAATGATCTCCAAGTCCTTTTCCAGCTTGATATCTGTGACTCTAAGGAAAATATAAACTGATCATCCATTTGGCACCATTTGCACATAGTAAGTACTCAGTACATTCTTTTTTTTTTCTACTCAGTCATCATTTCATTTTCTCTTCCCATTGAAAGTTACTGGAAGTTAGCGTGATGGCTGAGACTGTGTATCTTTGCCCTTTTAGCAAGATTGAGCTATAGGAACTTTATAAATATACTCATAGCTCACTTTTATATAGCAACCCAACTCAACTCCATAGGCATTTATTAAGCACCTGACGGGCACGAAACAATGTGCTGGACACTGGAGATACAAAGGCAAAAAAAAAAAAAATGGTCCCTGCCCTCAAGGAATTTACGTCATAGAGAAATCTACAACATTCTGTGGAAGGAAATAAGCAACCAATTAATCAAAAAGTATTTATTGAGTACCTACTTACTATATGCCAGGCATTCTGCTAGGTGATGGGGAGGCAAAGACAAAAATTAAACAGTCCCTCTACTCCAGGAGTCTACATTCTATCAGGAAAAACAGAGAGTCTATATAGTAGTATTTACATAAGATCACAGATTTAGAGCTGAAAAGGGACATAAAGGTCATCTAGTCCAACTGCCCCCTTTTATAGATGAGAAAACTGGCCTGGAGAAGTACAGTGACTTGCCTAGAGTCACACAGATAGAAAGACAGGGATTTGGGCGGTGGTGGTCTGGCTCCAAATCCAGAATTTTTTTTTTCACTGTATCAAGAAAAATATGTACAAGACAAGGGTAATTTGAGGGACTGGGAAATTCTCAAGGGCCTGGAAGAGATCCAGATAGACTTCCTGTAGGAGGTGGTACTTGGGCTAAGCTTTGAAGGAAACAGAGGGCTTGCATGGAGTACAGACAGCTTGTGGAAAAAGGAAGCAGTGAAAGAATGATTCTCATTTTGTAAAGGAGTCATCTTTGACTCAGAGAGGGACCATGGCTTGGCCAGAGTCACACAGCTAATTGGGGCTTGAGAACTCAAAGTCCACTTTTCCTGGCTTCAAGTCTAACACCCTTTTCATGACCCCATGATTGCCCATCTTTGAAGTGATTGCCCTTCAGGCAGGGCCCAGCCTGTTTTCCTGAAAACATATGCCCTTGCTATTGGTGGATTAGAGGTTAGAATGCAAGATTGGCAGTGGGCACTCAGGGGTTTCTATTCTTAGCCCTGTCCCTGGATTAGCACATGAGGGTGATTCCCAAGCAGGACAGCTTGCTGGAAAGAGGGACTAGATTGGAAAATGGAGCATCCAGCACTAGACTTGAAGACTTCATTGATCTAAGCCTCAATTTATTCCTCTGGAAAGTGGAGGGGAGTGAGGTGCGGGAGTAGAGGAAGAGGGGACAATATTGTGTAGGGATTCTTTTTTTTTGGAGGGGGAAAGGCAGGGCAATTGAGGTTAAGTGACTTTCCCAAGGTCTCACGGTAAAGACATGTGAAGTGTCTGAGGTCAAATTTGAACTCAGGTCCTCCTGACTCCAGAGCCAGTGCTCTATTCACTGTACCACCTAGCCACCCCTGGTGTAGGGATTCTTAAACTTTTTGTGCCATGGATTCTTTGGGAGCTCTAGTGAAGCCTAGGGACCCCTTCTTTGAATCATGACACTCTTTTAAAAAAATCATAGTTGAAGAGAATGTCTTATATTTCAATTAGAAGTAAAAAAAAATGAAGATATGAGTAAATGTGCTAAAAAAAAAAATAAAGATACATTAAGTTTTTTTTCATATCCAAGTCCCCTCTGAAGTCTATCCATGGACACCCCCCCTTGGGAGACTATAGACTTCAGGCTACAAACTCCTGGTCTAGAGGGTCTCTAAGGGCCCCCCTAGCTCTATGCCTATGATCTTATGATGCCAAGTGATGGATTGTGTACAAAAAGCAGACAGTGATGTTTGACCCTGTGTCCAGAGGGAAAGGTGTTGAATGTAAAGTTCTCAGTCCCCAGTTCAGATTCTGGCTCTGTTACTTACTAGCTGTATAACCTTGAAGGGCCTCCATTTCTTATCTGTAAAATGAAGAAATCTGACTAGATGGCCTCTGTGGTCCCCTCTAACCCTAATAATAGCAGTTAATGTATATGTAGATACAGATATACACATAGATACATATACATGGATGTATGTATTTATATGTTGTTGCTCAGTAATTTCAGTTCTGTCTGACTCTTCCTGACCCCCTCTGGGGTCTTCTTGGCAGAGATACTGGAGTGGTTGGCCATTTCCTTCTCCAGATCATTTGACAGATGAGGAAAGTGAGGCAAACAGGCTTAAGTGAGTTGCCAAGGGTCACACAGCTAGTGAGTGTCTGAGGCCAGATTGGAACTCAAGGGATAAGTCTTCCTGGTCTGACCCTCCATCCACTGTGCCACCTGGCTCATACATACATACATACATGCATGCATATATATTGTGTATGTATGTCTATATATGTGTATTAGATACATACATATATTTGTGGATAAATACATACATATATTTCACTTGGATATGAAAAAAATTATTTTTTACTTTTACTTGTTTGTTTATTTTTTACTTCTGACTAAAATATACTACATTCCCTTCAATTATACATTTATTTGTGTCTACGGATGTATACATAGCTCTATGTGTATATGTATGGTTTTAGATTAATTATCTCATCTAACCCTAACAATAACCCTGTGAAGTAGGTGCTATATAAGCTTTACAGAAAAGGAAACTAGAACTGAGGCTAAGTTGCCCAAGGTTGTGCAGCTCGTAAGGGACTGAGGCTGCTGGGTCTCCCTGACTCTGTGATCTGGGAGCCTCCCGCTGAGCCAGGAACCTTCTTCCCTGTGTTTTTCATCAGGGCTGCTGTGACTGAGGGAGAAGTCTGATCCCTGGGCAGGGGAAGGAGAGTCACTTAGGGTTGGGGGGAGGGGTGTCAGGGAGGAGAGAATGTTCCCCCTTAGTGCACTCAGGCAGGCTGCCCAGTGTATATATAGCCTCTAAAGGGTTAGGAGGGCATGACTGGGCACGTTCTCCCAGTTTAGTTTCTGGTACGCACCTGCTGACTGACTCCTGTGCCCAGGCTAGGTTTCAACTTAGTAGATAGTTGATGGGGTTGGGTCGGAAAGAGAAGAGCTCAGTTTAGCTTCTGATGAACAGATGACTCCCTTTGTCTGAGACAGAATTTTCTCCTCTGTAAATACAGAAGGGTGGGACTTGGTTCTAATTTCACAATTCTCTGAAATGCAGGCCCCCTACTTTTGAAGTAGACCTTCCTTGGGGACTTTGAGGAAGGACATGGCTGAGAATTGCCCTGATGGGTGGCAATCAGCTTCATTAGTGGGAATAATCTCACACGAGTAAGACTGTACCTCTATCATTTATCCCCTTGTGGATAACTATAATTTGTACATCACTCTTGGTCCAATTCAATTCCTCCAACACCTTCTTCTGAACATCAAACGAGTGTTTTTGAGGGTGCTCAGGGATGACCATTTATTTTGATGTCCACTCCTAGGGTCTCAAAGTGGAAGGGAACTTACAAATCCTCTAGCCCAAATCTGGAACTATGCCCAAAGGGCTATAAATAATATCATACCCTTTGACCCAGTAATACCACTTTTGGGGTTGTATCCCAAAGAGATCACAGAAGTGGTAAAGGGTCCCATATGTACAAAAATATTTATTGCAGCTCTCTTTGTGGTGGCAAAAAACT